>JAUPFV010000001.1:325447370-325960598 GCA_036936605.1 Limnanthes douglasii subsp. nivea
CTAGGAGAATCCGAAAAAGTTGGGCAATGATTAAAAGACGGCGCTGATGTCATTAATGGAATTTAAAAGAGGTAACTTGTTTGAGAAAGTGGTGCGAAGTTCAAGGTGAAAAGCGGCTGAAGTGACCAATCAAAGAGTGACACGTGTCCCATTAACTCTGCCAAGAACCGTTTGGAATTCGTAACGTTCGATCTGTCCGGATTTATCCACAACTCTCTTCGAATTGAGAACCACTTCCTAAATCGGACTGTTTTTCAGTTCTTTGATAAGGACACTTAATCAAACACCTAAAAAAGGGGCTCCTGATGAGTCCGAATTCAGGATACTCCCCGGAAGGGCAGACCAATATAAATCTCTCCGGAAACCGGATTCGGACAGGACTTTTGGACCGGACAGGTGACTTCGAGCACTGCAATCCTAAGGCAGTTCGAACTATGACTAAATTACTAAAAAACCTAAACACTTCCTGACTAAGCTACCTGCCCTCTTGCTTAAAACTCATGGGTCTTTAAACATGACCCGGGTCCATTAAACATGACCCGAAAGCCCATAAGGGCCCAAAAAACATACTATAAATACTCAACCACCAGCATTAACTTCTAATAATGAAAATTAACTGCTGCCAAGCTGCTTAATTCTCTCTCCACCTTGAAACACCCTTACACCACCTTGAAACACCCTTACACCACCTTAAAACTCCGCTTGAAATTACTAGCCTACCCTCAGGCTGTTTTTATCCTCACCAGTCACTACTGAGGGAGATGAGGTGCCCTTAAAACATCATGTGCCTAAGAAAAATAAGATACACAAGAAGGGCAAACAATGCAGTGTTAATAGAGACGAGAAGAGGAAGAAGACCTCAACTAGTTCAGAGGTTTTCCTCCGTTAAAAAATTACTCATCCAACAATCCATATTGTTGAACCTCCATCAGACACAATATTTCATCTTCATTCCCCACTGACTCCCCCTCTAAAAGGAAAATGTTTGGAGATGTAATCCAATAGAAGTTATAGGGGATTTTAACTTTAAAGCTTTTGAAGTTGACTTCCCATAATCTACAAGCACAGCAACTGTTGTAGTGTTTAAAAAGGTTCCCTTGAATTGTCAAAATAGAATGATTAACTGGGTATTCGGTGCTAATTTATGTGAAGTTAATTGTTGAATTGAAGAGACAAGTGAGGTCCCAAATCAAGATCATCACTTATCTTCAACAGGAGAACAAGAATATGAAAGCTTCAACCAAAGAGGAAGAAAACAAAGCTGACCATATATCCAAAGAAGTATAATTAGTAAAATCATTCAAAGAATAGTTGGTCAAGGAAAAATCTGATCATGAAAAGCTGCAATCAGATTATAGAAAATTGCAATCATCCATATTTCGGGAGATTACTTCAGTAAAGAACCATCATACTTATGATGAAGGCAGAATTGAGCATTTATCAAGCGAAAAATATAATCAATAAGCTCTTATGAAAGAACACGAAGATGAGATAGCCTTTCTCAAAGGGAAATCTACCCAAGAAGTAGTTGATGTTATAGATACATGTGCTGATGGGGGAATAAATTCCTTACGCAAGATCAAAGCATCAACCAAATTAGATATGATGTTGAAATTACATAAAAAGTTCCTCATATTAGCCCTTGGGTCTTTATGAGGACTGATCCAAAATAACTTGTGGCCCTCTAACACGCCCATAGCCGATCAACTTGGTATTTTGAAAGATTCACCCAATGATGGTTTCGAAAACAACAATGAATGAGACTTCGAAAATGAAAGTTCAGAAGAAGAAGAAGAAGAATAAGAAAAAAAAAACAATACCAATGAGAACAAGCCCAAAGGCCATTAGATTTTTATGTTGTTGTTTTTGTGCAAGCCCTTGTTGTAAACAAGGCACTTTTTGGTTTTAGTCAGAAATTGTTGTATAAGTCTTTGGCATGGCCCAGGCATTTTTGTGATATTCTATTCGGACTAGATTAAGTCCTTAGGTCACCCAAAACATTTTGTATTAGCTATCATCTCATTGTACTTATCTTATTTCTTTATATATTTTTATCGCAATCTCTTAGTTCAATTTATTCAAAGATAATTAATCATTAACCACAAACCAGTTGAAGATAATCCATTCGAAGGTATACAAAACTTAACATACATAAGTCATTCGAAGGTAATCCATTCGAATGCATAACAAAGTTAACATACACAAGCTACGCGAAGATAATCCATTCGAAGGCATAACAAAGTTAACATAAACAAACCATCCTACAGTAATCCATTCGAAGGCATAAATACTTAACATACACAAACCATTCGAAGGTAATCAATTCGAAGGTATAAAAAACTTAACAAATACAAGCCATACTCATAAAAAAAATTAAAAGCAAAGGTGATAAATTGATAATAATTCTGACACCTTATTAAAACCTCCCCGAGCCACTAGGGTAAGAAAGAGTATGTCCTCAAATATTTACATTGAATCATAATAACATAAATATTTACAGTACTTATTTATTCAAGATATAACCTTAAGTGTTCGATATTTCATGGGTAATTTAAAATATTTCCTTCTTGATCATTTAATCGATATGTTCCCTGCTTAATTTTCTCACACTAAGTGTATGGTCCTTCCCAATTTGACGCTAGTTTTTTGAAATTCTTATCTTAGTTGTGTAAGAATAATTTTCTTAAAACCTTATCGCCTACTTCGAATTCTTTTTTTTCGTATCTTAGATGCATAGCTGTATCTCATCAAACCTTGATAATGCACCGTTCGTAAATGAGCTTTGATTCTATGTTCTTCAATCAAATCTAGCTGAGCTCAATTGTAGTCTTATTATCTTCTTCGAAATAATTTTGAATCTTAAAAGAATAAAAAGTAGACTTTATCCGTGTTATTGCATTGATCCCATAGACCAAGGCAAAAGGTGATTCTTGTGTAGCAGTATGTAAAGTAGTTTGATATGCCAATAACACTTCTTATAAGTAATTTATCCATTTGTACGTTGCCCATTCTAGATTTTTCTTTAGACACATTAAATTATTTATATTCACAACCTATATCTGTTCATTGGCTTGGGGATGAAAATATGAAGAGAAACAATGTTAAATTCCTCTTAATGTAAAAAAAAAACTTATATGTCCTAGTTGTCGAACTGAGGGCTATCATCCGTCGTAATACGTCTATGAATTCCAAATATGCAAAATATGGTGAAAATATAAACTTGATTACCGCTTTGGAAGTAGTTCGAGAGATGGGTGCAACCTCTACCCATTTTGAAAAATAATAAATTGTCAAGTTAATAGTTTGACTACCTCCATAAGCCATTATAAGGGGTCTAACTAAATAATGCCCCCATCTATCAAAAAGTATTGCTTCACATATTGACTCTGTAGGAACTGCTAATACATGTATTGCATTTCCAAATCTTTGACAAGGATTACATCTTGTAATTAGGTATTTATCATCCGTTATGATAGATGACCAATAATATCATGCCAACAAGACCTATATAGTCAAAGCTTTGTAGCCATAATGGGAAAACCCTTCCCCATCATAAAATTCAGATAGAACTACTTAGGACTCAATAGATCTGAGACGGCGCAACAAAGGCTTACTAAAAGATATTGTATAGAGGGTCCCTCTCAAAACCAAAAACCGGTGTGCTTTAAAATTCAACCTCTTAGCTAGAATTTTGTCTTCATGAAGGCTTCTTTAAATAAGGACCTATTGGATGTGATACCTCTATTCTTGACTGACTATGGCTGATATTTGGAAACTTTCCTCATTTTTAACTTCCATGTTGAGGGTTATTGTTATGGAATGACACTTTTGTACAAAGATCCAATGGTATTCCTTGGAATATATAATAGTGACTAAAGAGTAAGCTATTGAATTTTCAACTCTTTACACGTGTTCATACTCTACACATTTAAAGTAAGCCGGAACTTCTCTTAACACTTGTAAATACTTTACCAATTGTTCTTTCCTTGTTTTAGGTTGTCATTGTACTTGATATACGAGCAACTGCGAATACTTATCAATCGAATTCTTTTTGCGCCACATATGTGCGCAAACCTTAACCCAGCTATTGCAGTTTTGTACTCAGCTCTAATGTTTAAAGCCTTGAAACCAAAACGTACAGTTTGGTACATTAAGTCTCCAAATGAGGATAGTAAATAAATTCCAACCCACAACCCATCATACTAGATCCTCCGTCTATTGAATTACCCATTCTTTCTAGTTTTGTTAGTAGAAGGTTCTTCATAAGTTACTTCTGAATGGAACTCAACCAAGTAGTCTACTACAACTTGTGTCTTGATTGTCATTCAAGGAGCAAAGTCAATGTCATAATCCCTTAATTCTACAGACCACTTAGTTATTCGACCCGATACATCCGGTTTTTGCAACATGCTTTTAAGTGGAAAAGAAGTTCAGAATGTGATGGAATACGCTTGAAAATAAGGCCTCATTTTTCTGGTTATTATTACCAACGCAAAATAACACTTTTCAAACTTGAGATATCTATTTTCAACATCCAACAAGCTCTTACTAATGTAATAAACCGAGCGAGGATAATTGTCAACCTCCCGAAATAACACTGCACTCACAGCACGATCGGATACTTCCAGGTAGAGATAAAGTCTTTCTCCGATGACCATTTGAATAGAGTTTTAGGCAAACATAAACGTTTCATGATTTCTAGGAACCTCTTATCGCAGTTTAGGGACCAATTGAATTCTTTGGCATTTCTCAACAATTGGAAAAATTGTGCACATTTATATGATGACCTTAAGATAAACCTATTCAAAGTTTTTAACCTTCCAGTTAACACCTGAACTTCTTTTGTGGACCAATGAGGGTCCATTGGCAACAATGTATCTATTTATGCCATATTCATTTCTTATTAATAATGTAGCTTAAGAACTTTATGGATCGCACTCTAAAAGTGCATTTCTCCGGATTTAGCTTTAAATTGATAGGTTTTAAATTAGAGAAAGTTTATTTAAGGTCAAGCAGATGATCATCTTCTCTTGGAATTTTTACCATCATGTCATCAATATAAACTTCTACATTTCTCCCAATCTGATTGACAAATGCTTTGTTGACCAAGCGTCGATATGTAGCGTTCATTATTTAAACCAAATGGCATTACTTTGTAACAATGCAACCCCTTATCAGTGATAAATGTATTATGATACTGGTCCTTCAGATCCATTTATATATGATTGTAACCAGCAAATGCATCTATAAAAGATAACAATTTATTTCCCTAAGTGGAATCCACCAACTGATCTATTATAGGAACACGGAAAAGATCCTTGTTGAGATTTATGAAATAAATACACATTCGCAATTTACCATTTTTCTTTTTTACGAGCATTGGGTTTGCTGTCCATAATAGCTACTGAGATTTCTGGATATGCCCCACTTTTATTAGTATGTCTATCTCTTTAACAATAAATTAAATTTTTTCTCTGTAAAAATATCTTCTTTTTTGTATTACTGGGCCCACATCGCTTCACACAAATAACTTATGACGAATAACACTAGCTGGAATGCCTGTCACATGTTCATTACACCATGTAAACACATGCAATTCTTAGATTAGAAAGACAATAATTATTATTTCAATTCGGATGATAATTTGGCCCCAATTCTGACACTCTTCACATCCGCTTAGTTACGTATTTCAACCTCTTCGATATGGATCACTCCACTAATAGTCTCCTTTGAATCATCTATCTTGTTTGGATCCGAATAAGACTCAACTAATTATTATTCCTTTTTAGTTTCCATATTCACCAGAGACTTTGGAGTAAGAGCAGTGACCTAACATTCCTTAGCCACTTATGGTTGCTCTGAACCACCCCTACTTGACCTCCAACTGCATATTTTAAAAACTAATGAACCTTTAATGTAAATGTGTGCATACTTGATAGCCAAGATCTGCCAAAAATATCGTTATAAGAAGTCGAATAATCCGTCACTACAAATAAGACTCTTACCATTTTCTTTGATGGTCTTTTGCCAAGATTTTCATATTATTCGAACTCCACAATAACGTACACATAGTTTCTTGTAAAACCTATTATGGTTTTGTTTAATTGGAGAATAAAAAATGGGTTCTTTATTTTTTTTTATAGGTGGATAGAAATGAGATATTGGCTAAGCTACTAGTGTCGATCAAGCTTCATCGGATCTATGTTCCCTCAATAGATGCCCCTATTACCACAATATCTTCATGTGGCCCTGCAACATTCCTTAGATTATCTTCGTTAAAAACTATGAAATAGGGACGATTTTGGTACATATGAGAATACATCTTCCCTTATAATTGAGTGGTCAAACTAACCACGTGCCTTTTCATGAGGAAGCTTGAAGGTACTATCATCGTGTCTCTTCCAAATATAGTTAATGATTCGAAGAATTGACACATGTTGGAAACCCTACCATTATTCTTAGTCATCACATTGACTCAACTTGATACGAATTAGGGTCCAAATATTACGAGTCCATATCAAACTGTTCAATAATCACCGTTGTACTATCATGTTTGGGAGGTTCAGTGATTTTCCGTCGGACAATAGGTAAATCTCTTTGTGCCCCATTTGTGCTTGGCTATGATCGGTTGCTTAAATTTCTATTTACCACTTCTGATTTAACGTAAATGGTTAATTCCCCATTTTCAATTAATGATTGTATCTCCCGTTTTAAAGCAATATAATTTTTAGTATTGTGTCCCACGTCATTATGATACTTGTAAAATCGTGTATTTTTATTTTCCTTTATAGTCTGGATATATGCAGGCCTTCGAAATTACACAAAATTATTTGATATGCCATAAATAGTTACCATATTTTCAATTAGTTCTGCAAAATAACTCAGTTGGACCCATTGATTCCCCCTTGGCCTATATTGTTTCCCTTAAGTAGATTGGCTTGATCTTGCCCAATAAGAACCTTGTCTGGAATCCTGAGTCCCTCGATTGCAAACCGTAGCTTGCGATTGACTACTAACTTGTGGAAGATGGGTTGAATGGGCAAGTATACATTGATGAAGTTATCTTAATATTTTTGTTTCTTCCATAGTGATTTGTATTCTAACTTGATTTAACAAACCACCATAAATTATTGAAAGTATGAGAAATATTATGCACAAAAGTTTGTCACCATTATCAAAACTCATTATGAAATTCTGAACCATTATCAAAACTCATTATGAAATTCTTAAACTACTCGAGATGGTTATTGGGGTCTTAGCTCCCATCATATTTTTCCATCTTTGAAATGTCAAAACGCCTAGGTAGATGTCCGGAGAGGATTTTTTAAAAGATAAAGGCGACTGCCTCCAATTATGTCACTGACTTAACATGTGGTCATCATTAAAAGTGGAAAACATCACATGCTCATATTGTACGATGAATTGATCACTAAGCAAGTGATCTATGCTATGGTTAGTTGACCCTTTCATCTTTCCCTGATATTCTTTCTTTTTTTCCTTTCCCATTTCGGCCTATTTTCTTCCCCGAAGAATCCTGCTTACTTGATCTATGATATTTTTTCAAGTTTTTTTTTTAATTTAAATTTCTTTTCTTCTTACAATAATGATCACTACTTGAAAAATAAGAGGAAACTTATGATTCTAATTCTGTTGTTGAGCCCTAAACAGACTCTGAAATACTTGAGCAATGTTTAGGTTGATGCTCATTTTTAGATTTTCGGTGGGCTTTGAGAGACTGTTCATTCTGATCTTGATTCAGATTATGCTGGGGATTATTATCTGGCTCGTCAGATTTGGGATACTCTAATTAATTCTTTCTCCTCAAATCCTATTCCGTCTGCCTCTAAGCTATCAATGCTTATAGTTTTGCTCGTAATTGATCACATTCATATTGCATGAAAAACCTCTCTTCACTATCGTTATTCACATGAGATGTGTGCATATGCTCCTTTTTTAATCTAACCTCCTCATTTTCAAGAGAAGGATCTATCTCTATATCATGATCCATGCTCCAAATAACTCAAAAGATAAAATTTGTATGTTAGGTTTTGGATATTGATATTCGGGTACCTTCTTCTTAGTCTCCCACTGTGGTCACCAATATGATAAGGTGTAAAATGGTTCAAATATTATTTAGGTAATTATCTGGGTAAAATATTAAATGTAAGGTATATGGTAGAGATAATCAAGCTTCTATATATAATTTTTTAGAAAGATAAAGTCTCAACCCTCTTAAATGTTGCTTGTAAGAGCCTTTATATGCTGATTTTGGATTAATGGGCCAATCATGTCGGGTTATAGACATGGGTCAAACCCATGAACCAAAAAAGTCCATTAACTACTTTGTTCTTAATAATTAAAGATATATAAGAGGTAAATTAATAGTGTAAGTATAAATTTATCTTATGTCTAAATTGCCCCCTCAAAACAATCCAACCCTATCATTATTTACCAAATCCAAATATTTATGAACCCATCAAAATAAAGTACTCAAATTCTTAAAAATAATATTTGTTGCACATTTGGAATGTCAAATATAATTACCACTGAAATTGGTACCCGTAACATCAAAGTTGCCTCTTTTGGCAAAAAGCAAGCCATATATCAACATTTTCCAACACTTTTCTACCAGCGTTATAATGACCAATTTGAGGTTAAAAAAAGAGAGGAGCATTTTGTATTAGTCTATAATGACGAATTTCATAAGCATTTTCTACATGAAAAAGACAATTGATAATTTAACTGCCAAATGGTCAGAGTTTTTGCAATGGGTCCTTAAGGCTTATCGAAATACACTATATAAAACCACAAGATATGAGCATTTTGAATTAGTCTATGATATGGACGTAATATTCCCAACATAAATATTTTTCTTTTTTATAGGGTAACAAATTACGTTGAAAACTGCAATGTCGAGGGTAGAAGAGACAAATTGGACAACATAGAAGAAAGACGAAGCAAAGAACATTTAAGTGTTAAACACTACCAAACACTAATGATAAACATGTACAACTCAAAGGTATGCATCATAAGTTTCCAAGTTGGATAGAAGGTTTTGAGAAAACAAATCAACATACCAGAGGTCCTTACACACTAGTTGAAGATGCCTAGTTAGGGATGTACAATTTAGATGATGAGTAAGGCAAACCATTGCTACATCCTTGGAGCATGTAACAATTTAAGATTTATTTAATTTTAAAGACATAAGTCCATATATATATATATATATCATTTTTGTAAATATTTGAATATTTTGGTGGTGTGTTTTTTCCTACCTTAGTAACACAATGAGGTTTATATTTTTAGAAGTATGTCCAAATCTAACGACAATAGGGCCGAGATCTTGGATATTTAGGGGTCCAATTTTATCAAAAGGCATATCTTCTTGGCTTATTTCTGCACATTAAGTGGACTCTGAGACACCTACACCCCCAACAATAGCCTTTCCTCTCGCACATCATAAAGCCTCAAATTTAACTCCTTTGTTGGAATGTGTGAACCCTTTAATATGTTATTGGAAGGTAAATATATCAATTCCAACAAGATCCTCATGACTTTCTATACAGGCTGAACAACTTTTTCCTTAACCATTTACCTTCAGACGCTTTAGTGAAGCTGTGACCCCAAAAATGTTCAAATGCTTTTGATATATGGCTCTTAAAAGAAAATATAACAAGGTAAGTTGGAGACATAAACATGAAAACAAACAAATATAAGAATATAGTTAACACATAATTCCTAAGGTAAAATATATAATATAAGTAAAGCAAGATAATGAGGAATGATGTTGTTACCGGTTAATAATGATACTCATTTATCTTATCTTGTTAACCACTTATGATCTCACACCGACCCTTTCTGCAATCGGTCTCTCACTCTATACCAATAAAAATTAAATGACCATATATTATCCGACTCTAGTAAATTAGTCACTTTAAGATCGACTCATTCTGATGTATTTATGATACTTTAACCTCATTAGCCTCAGTTTTAAACATCCTCATCCCTTGGAAAATCGGGTCATTGGAGTTGTGGGATTTAAATATATTATCTTCAGAAATAGGTTTTACAAGGTTCATGCAATCTCGCTAGAATGGCTAATCATTAAGAAAATGTATTTCCCTCGTCTTCTAGCATATATTTAATACTATTCAGGTCCTCGGTCGATGAGTCTGGGAGGAACTATATATCTGCACTATAAAGAACTTTAAGTTTTTGTACGTCCTTACCTATATCCATAACTATTAAATGTGAACTACGCAAGTAATAACAAATTATATGAGCTGAGGGAAATTCTTGAATGATAACAAGTAGAATTCCGTAGACATCTTAGATAGTTTGGATGTATCTGAGCCACTAAAGAATTTACCACGAGTCCCTCGACGATGGCGCAATAATAAAATCACTTATCAGAAATGGATTTGTGACGAAGGCAATAGTTTAATAATTTATAGGTAATGATTATCTTTCTAAAATTAATTGAAGTAAAAGAGTAAAAATAACAAAGTCTGGGTTTATATATAAGGAATTTATGACCCTTCATGTATATGTTTTAATTATTATAGTGTGCAAAAAGTTACAGAATTAACCGCTCACGTCATATAAGGGATGATTAAACAATCATAGCTTATGTAAAAGACTTATGAATTCATGACAAGTTGCAGTTTTTTTGTAGACGTCGACCCCGAGTAAATAAACCAATAAGGACCTTGAGCTATCTATGGGCCACAGACTCTGGATAAACCTTGACACCATCATAATAATTTTATGACATCATCAGATCAAGGATCTAAAATGTGGGATTGACTTCCTCGGACAACCCACGATAAATTATCCCAGTCATTTAGACTCGACCGATAAGACTCGTTTTCTTTGCTCTCGCGGAGCCATTTCAATTTAAACCCACTCCTTGTGTGAAGTCCAACTTTCTATTAATGAGTCCTAACAACCCCGTATAAAATACACATGTTTCATTTCTCATGGGCTTAACCACATCTAGTGTTCTACCAACTATAAGAAGGAATATGATGACATTGACGTCATCCACAATGAGTGTCATCTCCCCAAAGTTGAACTGAAATATGTTGGTCTTTTGGTACTAACGTTCAACAAATATCTCGTCTAACACTTAATGAATGTAATACTTAGAGAGGTGAGCTATGGAAGGTCCAAAATAGTACAAGCTAGATGACTAGCTACCTCGGGTTGTGTTGTTAAGTTCATATGCGTAACACATTATAATATGCATGTATGCCGAGAGAACTGCGTGCTTGTAAACACACGTATTAAGTAACAAAACAAAACTAAATAAACAAAACATATATTAGTTAAAAATTTAATTTAATAGTTAAAAACTTACATTTCCGACAAAATTGCTAAACACCTCATGCTCATTGTAGTCAGGATTTCGTTGCATTCTAAGAATACAAACAACTTTATATGCTCATTTCTATGAACCGCGACGTCATTTTCCTCATCCGGTAACTCATGGTTTACGTTACCATCAACGTTGGCGTTAACACTAGTCACATCTGAATGTGGTTAATGATGCGCTGGCGGTGAGCAATGAGATGATTGTAGTAGTCGATGCGCAAGTGGTGGTGAACGGTGACCTGAAGGATGGTGGTGGTGCATCACAACTAAATGGTCCACCGCTCACATGATCAACTGTTTTATCCATATTTTGTGCATACCTTGAACCTTTATGCATGCGACGTAATGACCGCTTAGTGTGCTCCTCAATTTTTTTACATATTCGTTTGTCTGCGTTTTTTGCGGATCTTTTCTGCTTCAACGAATTTGACGAGGACATATTTTTCCAATGTGCATAACTTTAGACCATGGCAATGTGTTCTTCCCTGGATAGAACACACTGATTCATTAAATAATAAATTTTAGAAATAATAAATTGAAATAAACACAAAACGACTATTAGTAACTACATTGTATAAAAAACAATTATTAGAAACTGAGTAAACACAAAAACTAGGTTAATAGGTCATAAAATTTTAATAAAAATCGATAAAATTTCATAATTATTTTTTAAAAAATTGAAAATTCCAAACACGCACCGATCATGTCGTCCTTGCGCACCATCGGTGCGTAGCGTTGGACCTATGGTGCACATAGCATGCACCATTGGTCTAGTGTTACGCACCGATGGTACGCAATACCGACTACCTAATCTTTAGAATGAACAAATTGGTAACCATAGCTACCTAAAACCTTTAAATTGAACCATGATTTTCAAACTCTAACACCTACCCATCAAATTCAAAACAAAACCAACCCAGATCAACAATAATAAACATGAAATCAAATACAAATTAATCCAATAATTAAGAAACTAAGAAAAAAAGCAAAAAAAAAAAACACTCACCTTGGTGAAGGAGGATGAATGAGAACTCGACCAGATCTGGATAATCTTAACAGATTTCTTCACTTTCGTGAAAGAAGATGTCATAGCAGGAGGAAAATATTGTCGAAGTATCGCTGAAGATTCTCTAGAAGGAGAGGTGTCACCAGATTTAAAAAAAAAAGAAAAAAAAAGATTAATAGAACGAGAGGCTTGTATAATTGGTAATTTTTTTAGAATACTTTATACATTAAAAAATATATTTTGATAAAATAAATAAATAAATTATATTATAAATAAACTTATAATTGAATGGAGTTACCTTCTTGGTGAATTTAACTTTGACCCATAATAATATCATATTTTTAGAATATTTATGAATGCACATTTGGGCTTGGTAGTTTCGAAGAATAACCCAAGGTTAACTTGGGTTTGAGATTGGGCTCAAAGGTAGCTTTCTATTAATTTTCATTGCCAAATCTTCACTACTTCTTCTTCATTATTCATTCTCTTTCTCGACAGTAACCCTAAAATTGTCTGCTTCATCGCGCTCTCTTCACCCCTCTCGCTCAATATGGCAAGTTTCTACATCTTCTCTCCCTCTTTCTATTTCTCGTTCATCTGATTACTTGAGCGTATATCGTCACTCACTTCTATTACCATGGCTGTGTTTCGATTTTTTTACAGGCTGATTCACCCCGGAAAAGGTTAGATCCGACTATTTTATTCTTTACTGATCAAACTCTCTGTTCTTTTGTTTTTGCTGTGTTCTGTGTCATGTAAAACCAGCTAGTCATCTCGTGTTAGTTTACTGTTCTAGGGATTATCGAGTGTCGTTATACCTGTTTTCATCACCGTAATTTGTAGTAGCTATGTATAAATGGGAGCCCTAGATGATCTACTTGGGTTTATTGGATTCTCTGCTGTTTAGGAATAGCAGGTCCTTGATTTTATTTCTCTTTTACCAAACACATTGTTCTTATTCTTTCTTTAGTAGGAATTCTGTCTCGGAATTGTAAATGATTAGGCCTACTAGTTCTTATAATGAAATAAAATTAGCTTCGTGTAGTTATAGTTCTTTGAATTTGTCGTAGCTCTACTCACCTAAAGGCTAAAGTCAAGTTGAGCAAACTAGGACGGAGTTGCAGGGAGAAATTTAGAATGTATCGTTGAGGTGATTGCATGTGTTATGGCTGTTGATTGTTCTTGGTGTTTTTGGTGCTTGTATCAGGGAGTCCAGGTCTCCTTCCCCTTGGAGAGAAGAACCCAAATACAGATCAAGATCAAGGTCAAGGTCTAGGTCTAGATCCTGGCCGATGCCTAGAGCAGAGTCTCATGGGCGTGGCAGGTTGATCCTTCTTCTTGTTCTGTTTCCTCTTGTTTGTTTGGTAAACTTTTGTTGTTACTGATGTTGAATTTTTTGTTAAATGACATTATTCTTTGGAGACTAGATCAAGGTCAAGAGATCGCGGGAGGTTAGTTTGGACTTTACTTCACTTTATTGACTCTACTTGGCGATCACTTCTGTGTATTCTTGGGTTATCTTGGCAGGGAACTTTAGAGTAACAGGGTGTACTTAAAATGGATCATACAAAACATTTGGTAATTGTTAGTTCGATGATGATTTTTTTATAATGATTATTTGAATTTGTCAGGAATGAAGAACAGAATCCTGGAAATACTCTTTATGTTACCGGCCTATCTACTAGGGTGACAGAAAAGGAACTTGAAGAACACTTCTCCAAGGAAGGAAAGGTTAGTCTCACAATAATTTATTGGTATATATATAACTGGAGACTAATGAAGAGAGGAAATGAAGCCCCATAATGTTTGCGCGTTAGAAGTTTATAATTTTTCTTTGAGGCTATACAAAAAGGAAAGTTCTTTGTATAACTTTTTCTTCCGCATACACTTGTTGTCTCATAATTTTGTTCTCCCCTTTCTTTTAGTTTTTCAAATAATAATAACCAAAGTGACCGAAGGAACAATAGGGCCAGTCTAGCTAGACACTTGCCCCAGTTTCATTGAGTTTCTTAACTTGACCTAGTGTCATTTTTTTAGGTTTCTTCGTGCTTTCTTGTGGTGGAGCCTCGCACACGCATCTCACGTGGTTTTGCTTTCGTCTCAATGGAGACACTTGAGGATGCTGATCGTTGCGTCAAGTATCTCAACCAGTCAGTTTTAGAAGGGCGGTATATCACTGTAGAGAAGGTAAGTCGAAACCGTGTTAATGAACTCCCAAAATTTTCTAGTGATAATTTATCTTGACTTGGAAGTTTTCTGATTATGTCAGAACATATGTTGGCTTCAAACAAACATGATGAGTTCATCGTTGTCAACTTAAGTGATACCACAGCTTGATCAATGGCCAGAGCATAAACAGCTTTTTCAAATGCATCTGTTCAACTAACCACATAGCAACTATATTGCCAAACAACTATACAACCTCAGCATTCAATTTCAACTCTCACTCAACTAATCAACGGACATTATCAACACATTAATAACAAGGCTTTTTATGGTATTTCACATCTGGCATTCGTTTGAAGGATGTGTCATGCTTTTTATTTGCCTTCTATATGTTGTTTCCTACATTAGACATTTCCCCGTTGAAGATAAATGAAACAAGCATCTGACATGGCATTTGCCTTTGCATTAGAATGGTCGATACCGATTGAAGTTCAACTTTTTCATAGTTGTTTAAATTCTTGGCATTTTCATTGAATTATACTGTGTGGTAACTCAAAAAGTTAAAATTCCGAATTATTTTTTCACCACGAATAGCTGTGTTTTTCAATATTATGTTATGGGCATTTTTTCTCACTTTTTCAGTCACGGAGAAAAAGGCCTAGAACTCCTACACCTGGACACTATCTTGGGTTGAAAAGTACCAGGGACTATGGTAAGTCGTATTATTTTGTAAGATGATTCTTGGGTGCCTAGGTTATATATACATTTGATTTTAGAACGAATGGTATAGATGTATAATAAAAACTTAAATGATGTTTGTGGAGTTTATGAATATAGTAATGAAGTTAAGTGTATGAAGTTGTCAACATTGTTGATATTTTCTTCTGGTGACTTTATAATAATTAAAGTTGTTTCTTTCTTGCAGGCCGTGGTGATCGAGGAGGTGATCGCGGGGGTAGGTACCGAGGAGGGTCAGGACGTGAAGAGTACGGATCTCATAGATCTCCGAGGCGCTCACCTTATCGTGGAGGAGGTCGTGAGTATTCTCCTCCCCGTGGTGGAAGATCAAGAAGAGAGCGCTCTTATTCTCCTTATGGTAGTCCAGATAGAAGGTATGCTCGTGGTTCTCGCTGAAGATCTATTAGAAAGAAATATTATTATTATTGTCTGATATGTAATGATTCGGTGAAAACTCGTACTTCATTATGTGTTTGCTGCCTAGGGTAATCAGGGAAACGAAGTGTAATTTGGATTTTTCTTGTGTTAAATGATCAATTAGATTGATATGTGATTTCTCAGTAGTAGACAATATGAAATTTGGATTTTTACTGATGTGGTTAAAAATCAATTAGATTGATATGTGAATGTGCAAATCGCAGACTACTTTTGTTAATTTTTTCTTATTGTAGACTGATATTGTTGATGTTAAGATTAGAGCTTGCTTAGTAGGTTGGGTTTAAACCTGATTGATCTGCGATTTATGTATGGCTTTACAATTGGTCTAATGACTTTATTTGAATCTAGAATTTATTAATAAAGGTTAGATAGTATCAAAAGCAAATATATTCTCCATTTATTATTTATTATTTTAATTATTATTTAGTTTCATTAATTAGATTGGTAAACTTTTTTTTCTATCAAATCAGATATTTTCGTTTTTGGTTCACTATTTTTGTTTTTTATTATTATACTATTTTTGTGATTTTGACAGAATATAAATCGAACTCAATTACAAAGCTTTAATTATAAACTGAATTCGAGTTCAATTAAGTTCTAAATTGAATTAACCTGGGATCAAATGAATAAAACAAAAAAATATAATTCGATTGATAGAGATTTTTTGAAAAAGAAAAATGATTATATGTGATTTTTTGAAAAAGAAAAATGATTATGCGATATGTTTTACTGCATTTTCTCTGAGAAATTAAAGTCTGTTTCATATCCTTTTGAACATCTAATGACATGTGAATTTATATTTTAGATCTCAGATGGAAGTAAATCTCCAAACATAACTGTTGGTAGGTAGATGCAATAATCTAGATTTTTAGTGTAAAATGGAAGGATAGATGAGAGACATATACATTAAATGATAGTTTTTTTTTAAAAATAAGTTAACTGGATTCATGAAAAATAAATTCAAAAATAAATTGGATACCTTTCTCGGCCTTTTGGCTAAGATCAAGTGTAGTATCTGTTCTTATCAGTTTAATATCTGATATGTGGACCATCGGTCCACACGATATTAACTCTATTTTTGTAGGGTGAGGGGCCAAAGGTAGCTTGTTACTGGGCCTCACGAGCGTCGCCTTTGCGTTGCACTACTGCACTGGCCTGGCGCAACCCGCCCCAATTCTAGTTTAATGTTCACACTAGGTTTTTAATTGAGCACTGATGTCTTTCTAATGCCTTCCCTCCCTGTTCATGTGAGATTACTTGTTAATTTTAGGCCATTAATTGTTGTGTTTTGCAGTGGCAAAACCTGCTGAAAAAACCCTGAATAATTTGTTGATAGAAAAGTACAATTTGCTATTGTAGTGCTGCTCTGTTCGTACAAACTGGCTGGAAAATCTCACATCAAGCAGCCTAGTGATACGAGGAAGGCTGTTTCTTTTTTGAAATTTTATAAAATAATAGTGTCTATTCTATCAATTAAGAATATACTAGTTTTTGGAGGCCTTTCTTCTGTAAGGCCCAACAATCATATTATTTTCATGTTTACTTTGTTAGGCAAATTGTATCTTCCTACAGACAAATAAGTACAAGATGAGTTTTAAGTGATTTCACTTCTTGTTGTCTACGTCTAACTAAGATCAGTCTCAAATGTACTCTAGGGAGCAAATTCTTGTTAGTTAAAGTGTTTTAAATTCAGTTCAAATGGACTGCCACCGAACAGTATTAGCTTACATATATTGCATAGTGTTATATACAATTGTCCCATTTCTTTGCTTATAAGTAACAAGTTTGAGTAAAAAAAAAATGAAAAATAAATTCAAAAATAAATTAATTGGATTCAGAGATAAATAAATTCAAAAAATATAATTTATGGATTTAACTTTGTTCATTTGGACCAAAAATAAAGGTATTATCTATTTTTTTTAGTCACAGTTTATCTATATAATTTTTTTTTTATAATAATTTAAAAATTATATATATATATAATATTAGTTTTGTTTTGTTCAATTAATTTTTTTTTAACTATATATTTTCACAACCCTTTTTTCGTTTTTGTCATTCTAGTCTTAAAAAAGAATCGGAGTTATATAATATTTTTTTTTGTTAAACTGAACTCATAACCACTCCGGACTTCTAGCCTTATATATATATATATATATATATATATATATGTTTTTATTTTATTTTTAGTTAAACTAACAATTTTTAATTTTTCACCTTTTAATTTTACGTTATTTTTTCTATAAAATATATTTAATCATTTTTTTCATCATGCAATTTATATAAAGTTGTTTGTATTAATTGCGAGAATGAAATTTATTGTTTATAAATATATTAAATAAAAATTGATGTTTTTTGGTTGAAAATGGTGTTAATTAGAAATTAATAGTTCTTACTAGCATACAATACAATAAAAGCCAAAGCAATATAGTTTTTACATTTACACGTAGCATACAAACTTTGAAAGAATACAATACAATAAGAGCCAAAGCAATACGAAGAAACAAGCAGAAATGCGAGGATCCAAAAATCATAAAGACTAATACATCAAAGTCCTAAAAAAGCGAGTGAGACCTCGAAGCAACAAATGAGAGGTAATTGCAAAACAGCAAAATAACAAACTTAAGTTATGGATCGTATATGCCATACAACTTTGCTACGAAGAAAACTGAATCGGAGATCAGAGGCTCGAGTGGTAGAGGTGTAAAAAAACGGTTATTTTTCTCCCTCTAAACGGGATAAACAATCGCGCTAAAGCATGCACGTCAAAAGTGGCGTAAACTGAAAATAGGTCAATTGGACGCGTTTTGAATTCAAAAGATTTAACCGTTATTGCTACCTAAAGAAATTTCAAGCTTGAAGCTTTTGAAACCGTAGATGATCTGAGTGAAACTACAATCATAGTAGATATGATTGATAATTATAGAGAAGAAGATATATAAGAAACAATTTGTGGGGGAGGGGGATGATTTAAATCTCAACTCAACAACTTGTCTCGAGTACATAACTTGCTCTGAATAGAAAGCCAAAAGATGAAGGAATATCGATGAATATTAAATTTGTGCCATACTAACCTCTCCCACTCGACATAATGGATGGGCGAACAAATGTCGTTGTAGGTGTCCTTGATGGTGAAAGTAGTGATTTTTCTCTTAGTGATCCAATAGTGGACATCGTTGTAGAGGATGTTATGAGAAAGATAAATAGGTTGAGGTTGTGATCTCCTGGAGGTTTTTGCAATCTCTAGCTTTAGCAGATCTGATGTGAGCATATCAATTCCAATTACAGGCCTTAGACATAAAATTTTCCTCCAAGTCTAGGAGGGGGACGAGCAAAGATCTAAAGCCCAAAAGTTATTGTTTTTATTTCTTCTTGATTTTTATTTAGTCTCACCAGATTGAGTTTTTGTTACGACTAATTAACGACCACAAAAGTTTAAGGACGACCATATGATTCCATATTTTTTAAATCAAGATCTCAAGGCCGCTCTCTTGAATGTGTAATGTCATGGTAGACCATATCATCTTAGCCTCCGATATTTTCATCTCGTGGTCGAACCAGAGAAAGCGACAAAGATAATGCGAGAGTTCTTTGAGAACCCTCAAATGGAGAATAAAGATGGAGGACTAGTAAACATGGCTGGCAAAAAGAACAGATTTGATGAGTTGAAGACGACTAACATAAGAAGGTGCTTGGAATTCCAATAACCAGTATGAGTGGCAATGTTATAGAGAAGAGGCTGACAATCAATATGTGAAAGCCGTCTGGTAAGATAACGACCACAAAATTTAAGGACGACAACTTGATTCTAGACTTTTAGATTATCTCAGGTCTATCTCCTTCATGGAAAACGTGACAGTAGCTTAGACCATTTTAGCCCCGATATTTTCATCTCGTGGCTGAACTAGATGAAGAGAGAAAGTTACTGCAAGAGTTCTTTGAGAACCCTTGAAGGAAGAATGAAGATAGAGGACCAGTAAACCTAGCCGATAAAAAGAACGTTTTGATTAGCTGAAGATAGCCAACATAAAAGATGCTTGGAAGTCATCAAATCAATAAGAGTGGTAATGTTATGGAGAACGGACCGACAATCATTATTTGAAAGCCACTGGATAAGAAAATAGACTCCTTTATACTTCCCGGGATGGAGCCGGCCTTGTACACAAAGATGTTAATGAGATCATTCATGAGGGTAGGACTAACTTCGTAGAGGAAGATATAATTTTTGTCAGGACTTACTTGAAGATCCGAGAGCAAGAATAAATCATTTAGACCAACTTTAATAAGATGAAGGGAATTAAGATCGTTATGAGAGAAAATCATTAAATCGTCAACAAAACCGAGGTTAATTATTTTGATCTACGACCCATCTAGTGGAAGTTGAATTTTATGTCAGTGCTTTTATCCTTGAGAAGACAAGATATGGCTTGTATTAAGAAAACGAAAAAGAACGCGGAGAGTTGATCGCCTTGTCTAAGATCTTTTCTACCATGAAATTACCGAAATGATCGTCCTTAATGTTAATATTGTAAGGAGGGTGACGATAAATTGGATAATCCAAATAATCATCTTTTTCAGGAAGGTGACGAGGATATCAAGAATGAAGTGCTTTTAAAAGCTTTTATGAAGCCGATATAAAATAACCCTTTTGCATTTGTTGTTGGTATGGTACCTCATGAATTTTTTTTTTAAAAATAAGATGGTATGTAAAATATTCCTTTCGATTATAAAAATTGATTGAGATTTATCAATCAGATATAAAAAATATGCAATGATATGGCCAAAATTTAGAAATTAATAACCTAATAAGTTTGAAATCGATGGTATCTTAAAATATTGCAAATTTAAAATGTTTTAAAATATTGCAAATTTAAAATGTTTAACCGAATAATTAATAAACAATAAAATATACAAATAAAAAGTTTGAATATAAAATAAGAAACATAAAATCAAGTAACTATAATATACCAAAAAAGATTTACATCTAAAGTTGGTATTAATTTTGACAGATAGACCGAGTTTCTTGACGAAAATAAAATATGACCAACTAGTAAGTTTAGTAACTTTTCTACATTTGTCAATTTCGGAAACTGGTCTAGTATAGAGTGCCATATATTAAAATAGAGATCGAAGAATTTGAAGTTAAAAGTTTAAAATAATAACATGTGCTTAAGTCGACTAAATAATAAAGTAGAATTAACGAAAGTATTAGAAAAATGCCTTTTGTTTAATCCTATCAAAAGAGTACAGCATGCCAAACACATCTTAATTCAATTATTATAGAGTGGGCCTTCCGCTATCAACAAGAAAGACACCAAAACAGAACAAGTGGGTAATTAAGTTTGTAAATTCTAATAGCAATTAAAAAGCCAACAAATATTATATCATAAGGTATACCGTCGCCCTCAAGGGGTAGCCGAGTTGGTTGAGCATGGCATTCTTATAACCAAAAGGTCATGAGTTCGAGTCCCTCTGCATACGCTTTCTCGGTTGAGCCTGTCACCTTGTGTGGTTTACCTTCTGGCGTTGGTTTGCAGGCTATCGCGTCAGACTGAGGGTTTACCCTGTGCGCACTCATTGCACTCTGAGTAGCGGCTGCGGGTTCCTTCCGAAAAAAAATAAAAAAAAATAAGGTATACCGTCGTTTATATATACGTTTTTTTCGGGAGCTGTTACATATAAATAATAATTATTATTTTAAGGTTCCAAATACGTCCGGTCAGAATTTTAATAAATAATAATAATAAAATTATTTCATGATCAAGAAAAATTAAAAATAATATTTTTGTCATTTTTTAACTAAACTTTTTTTTCAAAAGTATCATCGATTTTTTTTAAGACGAACAAAACTAGACCCATGAATGATATTTTTTGAATATTTTTTAACCTTGTATTTTTGCGAGATCTAGTTAGACTCGTCTCGCATTTGATATCATCAAGTTAAACATGTCTCACATCTTTCCACTTCATCATATCTTGTCTCACATCTCTCGTCTCTCTATTTTATCGTGCCTTGTCTTTAATCTCTCGTTATGTCTCACATATCTCCATTACATAATGCATGGTCTCACATATCTTTAGTAGTACATGTCTCACATATCTAAATTACATCATGCCTTGTGTCTCGTCTCTCGTCTCTCCATTGCATCATGTTTTGTCTCTTGTATATCGTCCATCCATTTCATCATACCTCGTCTCTCGTCTCCCAACTCACGTGTTTCGTCTCTCGCCTCTCGTCTTGTCTCACATTTCTCCATTACATCAGGATTTGTCTCACATTTTTCTAATAGTACATGTCTCGCATCTCTTTACAAAATCATGCATGGTCACACAACTCTGTAGTAGTATATGTCTCGCATATTTCTAATAGTACGTGTCTCACATCTCTTCATGACATCATAATTTATCTCATATCTCTCATTTCATCATGCATTGTCTGTCGTCTCTTGTCTCTCCATTTCATCATACTTTGTCTCTCGTCTCTCCATTTTATCATATGTCGTCTCTCAAATCCCGTCTTGTCTCGTATCTCTCAATTTCATCATGCCGTGTCTCGCATTTCTCCAGTTCATCATGCCTTATCTCTTGTCCCTCATCTCTCAATTTCACCATCCATTGTCTATCGTCTCTCCATTTCATCATGCCACATCTCTCATCTCTCCACTTCATCATGTCTGGCATCGCATCTCTCCATTTCATCATGTCTTGTCTCGTATCTCTCCATTTCATCATGTGAGAACAGGGATAAAACAAAATGTAATATGCGAGACCATTCAAACGTAGTGAGAGACCAGCCTGACTAGGTCTTGGTAATTTTAAAAAATAGCATTTATGGATCTAGTTTTGTTCGTCTAAAAAAAGTGATAGTAATTTTGGTATTTTTTTGAACTACGATTTGAAGGATACTGAGTTTAAAAAAATAAAAAATAAAAAGAGAAAATGATGTGGCTGACGATAAAGCATGAATCTTTGAGTTATTATGGAAAATGCTGGATATTAGGTGGGAGTTAAGTACCATATTTGGGTATTAGGTAATTATTATTGATAGTTGAGATATTAAGTGGCAATAAAGTTTGTTTTTGAGTGATATTGGATATATTACCCTATTTTTTCATAAGAAAGAATAAGATTTTTCATATGTTTCAAACCAAAATCACATATTATGTATACAACTTTTTAAAGCAAAAAACGCGAAACATAGTTCGATCAAATTTTAAATTTTCGTTCAAACACAAATTAAATAATGATTTTTTTAAGAAAAAAAAAATAGATTCGTTAAAATTTAATAGTTGAAATTAGTTTTAGTTTTAAAAGATTTTAGGTTAAGCATGTATTTAAAGACTTACAGTTTAATATGTTGAATTTGGTAATTTTTTTAGATATTTACCATTCTTGTTCTGAATCAAGGTTGATGGTTTTATGGTTTTAGGTTTTGTTGCATGTGGTTAATGTTGATGAATTTCGTCGACATTTGTGTAGCACACGAGCGTGAGTGTTGACGACATTCGTCGGCTATATTTTCTTTTTATTATGTTTGGCTTTGCTTGGCTGTTTATGTTTGAATGTATGTTTGTTTTCATTAGTGAATCTTTTTTGCTTATATCTGACTTGATTTGATATATTTTTATTTGTTAAATTTGTTGACTATATTTTTAGATTGACTACGTATGTTTGTGTGTTTATGTTATGTTGTTTTTGGAATAAGATATCTTTGAGAAAACAACAAAAGATCACAGATAAAGCTCCAATAACATCATCTAGGACATGTAAGCGGGGCGAGCAGAAGAGAAACCTCAGACAAAAATACCGTAAAAGATTTACTTTAAAGGTAAACATCACGACCATGTTATGTCTGCACAATAATTGGCACCACTAATCAGACTGTCAGCACCTCCAGCCTATATTTAAACGAAGAGTTGGAGGTGCAACCGGAGGTTGAGGAAAATGTAGAGGATGAGGCAGATGCAGAGACAAAACGAGAGGCAATCCAAAGTCAGAATCGGAGTGGGAGACAGAGGCAGAATCAGAGGAGGAAAAAAAGACAGACCTTTTGGTAAAAGCAAAAGAGTTTCAAATAATATTTTCTTGGATATATAAATATTATAGTAGATGCGTTATACACACAATATACAATCTATATGACGAGATGATTATTATTTGATGTGTTATTAACAACTATATTATCTTTATTTCAAAATATGATGAAGATATTTATGCTACTGGTTTTATAGGAGAGACCCAACGGTACACAGTTTCGCTTCTACAACAACCACGATATGTTGCGTAAGTGTGGCTTAGAGGCTAATGACTTGTCATGAGAGTCATCAAAAATACGGTGTTTGGCCCATTACAGAAAATATTGATTGATTGATGCCATAATGGGCCTCTTGCAAGAGCGTGGATCGGGAAATAGCACCGAGACCAACAATTTTCATTTTTTCTTTAGAGATATGACGGTGACGTTAGATGATGTCACATACATTATAAATATTATTGGCCGATGATGACTTATCCAGCTAGCCAACATCAATGAGAGATGCTAGAGCTACAATACTGTCAGATTTTCTTGGGTGTGAAGTAATCGTTGTAAGGTCCGAACTGAATAAACGACACGATAAAGTGCTTGAGATGATGTTGTTGAGGGAGATATTTAGTATCACACATAATTGAGACAAGTCTATTTCTAGGGTAGATATAGTGAGGTACACCCGAGCTTATATTATATATTTATTCATAAATGTTATGTTCAATGACAAGATCGATACATAAATCAACGCTGTTTGGTTGAATACCCTATGAGACTTTGAAATATTAGGAGAATTAACATGAGTGATACAAATATTGGCTGAACTATATGATACCATATGTTCGAGATGACAATATGTGATGATGAGTATGAACGGGATTATCTTACTGCTTGAATGTTGGGCATACTACCATTAGTGTAGTTACCAACAATTGCGTTGGCACATCTATCACTTGCCCACGTCACATCTGCGTGCGCGGATTCCAAGTAAGCATTTATGAGTAGACAAATAATACATATAAAATCTTCAATCTATGCGGGATGCATTAGATGGTTTAAAGGTTATTAAAGTACAAATAATTATTTTAAATATTTGTTATTACATTAAATATATATATATATATAATATTTTTATCATTTTACTACAAATAATATTTTAGTTGTACATAAGTCTCTATTTGGTTAAAGGATTCGAAATATGACATGGTTTAATTATGATGTAAGAAATTAGATTTGTAGTAGCCCGAGTGTGTAGTGCAGAAGTTGGGCCACATCCAACACGTACTGCCAGACCTGTTAAATCCCTTAAAATTAAAGGTAGAAAATTTAACAAAAATGCAAATTGGAAGAAATCGGTTTAGCGAGATTGACATGATCACCTTCTACTATAGAATTAATGAGGTATTAAAATGGTACAAAGATTTAGTATTCATACTACAATTTTAAAATATGGTATATACCTATGTATCATATTCCTGATGATATCTTCCTACTGCTTCAAAGATGCGACATGCGACAAACTAAGAGAAGTTGTATGTCTTACCTAGGACACCAGTTGATAGATATACGTGAAAATATCCAAAATTTGATTTTTAAAGATTTGAAAAAAGAGATAAGTGAAACATTAAACTTATATCAGTCGTATTTATCCGACTATGATATTTTCGGTTGTAATGTTTTAGGATTTCTTATTTTCATGGATAATGTGACTGATGCAGACAATTCGGTGAATTAGTAGTTTGGAGCTCCGGTGTCAGTTTTTTACCCACAACACCTTGTTTCGAAGGAAACGACGTCACGAACGCAAGTCACCAGCTTCGCTCGTGAGCTATGGGCTTTTTTAGGCATCCGGGCTCATCTATCCTCTTTTTTCGCACTTTTAGTACTTTAGGCTATTTTTGTAATTTTCCTATTTTTAGTTTTAGGGTTTTGTTTGAACTCTATATAAACCTATCTTCTATTCATTGTTAGGGGAATTGTTTTTGTTTAATAAAAATTAGGGTTATCCCTTTTTAAGCTTCTGCTACGTTTCACTCTCCATCATAGTGGTATCAGACACAGGCAGTCCTGCGCGATGGTCCGAGCAAGAATCAGCGGTCGCGGTGGCCCTAGAGTGACTCGATATACTAGTGATGTAGATGATCGTGAAGATGCTGACCTACGCCGTCAGGTAGCAGATCTGACCCGGCAGGTGGCTGTTCTTACCGCCAAGCAACAAAGCACGGAGGTTGAAGGTATGGTTAACCCTTTTGGGGAGGGGAGCGACCAGACTACTTCTAACCCACGCCGCTGGGAGCTTGGGTTCAAGATAGACGTCCCGGATTTCGATGGCAGCCTTAAGGCGGAGGCACTTATCGACTGGCTATCACAGATTGAGGAAGTCCTGGACTTCAAGGAGGTCCCGGAGGAGAGAAGAGTTGCATTGGTCGCCATCCATCTACGCGGTAGGGCACAGGCTTGGTGGCAGCAGGTGAAGCAGAACCGCGCGCGTGCAGGCAAGGATAAAGTCCAGAGTTGGGAAAAATTCAAAAGAAAAATCCGCAAGGCTTTCCTTCCCTACAACTTCGAGCGGGAACTCTACCAGCGACTGCAGAATCTTCGTCAGGGACCCAGATCTGTTGATGAATATACCGAAGAATTTTATCAGCTGCTGGCTCGCACAGATGTGACCGAGTCACCGCACCAGCGGGTCTCCCGCTACATTGGCGGGCTACGCCTCCAACTTCAAGACACGCTGAATATGTTCGATCCAGCCTCTGTTTCCGAAGCCCATCGGCGTGCCCTCCAGGCAGAAAAATAATCGGCTCGCCGACCCCAGACTGGCGTAAGGACCAGTGCTCCTTCAGGGATCCCTGTGTCCAAACCAGCTTTCCGCCCGACACCTGATCCGATCCCTCCTGGGCGCCGCCCAACACCTGATCCGATACCTCCTGGGTGCGGAGCACCAAGCCGTTCTTCCAGCAATTTACGGTGCTATGGCTGTGGCGAATTAGGGCATCGTCAGGTCGAGTGTCCCAATGCTGCGGGTGCTAGGGGTCTTTTTTCACAGGATGCGTTTGAACCAAATCCTATTGTTCTTGATGGTCCTCCAAAATTCGATACCTACGATGATGACTTGCCTGAGGATGCGGAAGAAATCGTGACTGGCGATGTCGGAGCAGTGCTGATGCTGCGCCGTACTTTCCTGTCTCCTCGCGTTCCGGAGCAGAGCGACTGGCTGAGGAGTAACGTGTTCCAGTCGACGTGTACGATCGGCGGGAAGGTGTGCACCTTCATCATTGATGTTGGCAGGTGCGAAAATGTCATCTCCGAAGCAGCGGTTTTGAAGCTAGGGTTGAGGGCAGAATCGCATCCTAAACCGTACAAGCTCGCCTGGTTAAGTAAAGGTACGGATATTACCGTCTCCAAGCGTGTACTCGTTTCTTTTTCTGTAGGGCAAACATACCATGATGAAGTCTTCTGTGATATTGTCCCTATGGATGCTTGTCATCTACTGCTTGGCCGTCCTTGGAAATTCGACCTGTCTGTTCTACATGATGGGCGGGCAAATACCTACTCATTCCTCTTTCGGGGAAAAAAGATCGTTCTTATGCCATCAAAGCCTCGACCCCTGAGCATTCACTCTACTCCTCCCTCATCGACGTTGCTGTCCCGGGATTCTTTTCAGACAGCTATGGAAGAGGCTGGCGTAGTTTTCCTACTGTTCTGTGACCCTGTTGTGCCTCTTTCCAAGGCAGACCATAGTCCTGTCATTCAGTCTCTATTGCAGGAGTTTGCCGATGTGTTTCCAGCGGATTTGCCACCCGAATTACCTCCTCTGAGAGATATTCAACATCAGATCGATCTGGTCCCTGGTGCTGCCCTCCCAAATCGACCCCACTACCGAATGAGCCCGAAGGAGCATGAAGAATTACGTCGACATGTGGAGGATTTGTTGGCGAAGGGACATATCCGGGAAAGTCTCAGCCCTTGTGCAGTTCCGGCATTACTGACTCCGAAGAAGGATGGTTCTTGGCGTATGTGTGTGGACAGCCGAGCTATTAACAAGATCACTGTTCGCTACAGGTTCCCTATACCGCGCCTAGATGATCTGTTAGACCAGTTGGGTGGTGCTTCTGTGTTTAGCAAGCTTGATTTGAAGAGTGGATACCATCAGATTCGGATTCGTCCTGGTGATGAGTGGAAGACGGCGTTTAAGACGCGTGAGGGCTTGTTTGAGTGGATGGTGATGCCGTTTGGCTTGTCCAACGCGCCTAGCACGTTCATGTGTATCATGAATCAGGCATTGCGGCCTTTCATCGGTAAATTTGTTGTTGTTTACTTTGATGATATTCTGATTTATAGTTCGAACCATTCTGTGCATCTATCCCATTTACGTGAGGTGTTATTGGTGTTGCGTCGAGATAAGTTTTATGCTGCTCCTGTCAAATGTTCTTTTATGTCCCCAGCTGTTCAATTTTTGGGTTATATTGTTTCTGTTGACGGGTTACGAGCTGATCCGAGCAAAGTTGCTGCTGTAGACCAGTGGCCTCGACCTTCTTCCATTACCGAGGTTCGTAGTTTTCATGGTTTAGCATCGTTTTATCGGCGTTTTATTCCCCATTTCAGCAGTATTATGGCCCCGATTACGGATTGCATGAAGGGCACAAAATTTAGTTGGTCCGCCGATGCTGATGCAGCATTTGTAGAAGTTAAAAGGCGTCTTACCACAGCGCCTATTTTGGTGCTGCCTGACTTTTCCCAGCCATTCGAGCTTCATTGTGATGTGTCTAAATTTGGTATTGGGGCAGTTCTCTCCCAATCAGGGCGTCCCGTGGCTTTCTTTCAGTGAGAAATATAACGTAGCCCAAATTGGTTGTATTAGGTTTTCTTTACAAAAAAACTTGCAATAATGTTTTTTGTACATAAAAAACCCTAATGTCAACATTAGGTATATATTTTATATTTAAAAAAAAACTTATAATGTATTTGTAAAAAAACCCATAATTTCAACCAACTTAGTTGGCATTAGGTATTTAATATTTTTAAACAAAAAACTCAATGTCGACTTGTAAACAAAAAACCTTAATGTTGCAAACTTGGTAGACATTAGATGTTGTTTTGGTGAACGAAATCCTAATATCGACCAACGAAAACATGCAATAATATTTTCATACAAAAAAGTATCTAATATCGACCAACTTGGCCGAAATTAGGTTCTTAATTATTATGTAACTACTATTTAACTTTAATAATGTTTTTATAAAATGATTATAGTTTTTTGGTTAACAATATTTTGTAAGATTTATTTCAAAATTAGGTTATTTGGGCTACAATATTTTTAGTCGGCATTAGGTGGTTTGCATAATAAGCACGTTATTTAAGTTACATTTTCAAATTAAGAAAATGTCATTTCTATTTACATAATTTGCAAATAGATAAAGTTAAGTTACTTCAAACTTAAGAAAATGTCATTATGTACTATTGCATAATTATTCCATGAAGTTGAATATATTTTCCAATATGATCAAATAATGGATTCATCCAGCCATAAGTCTCTGGTTGTAAATTTGTTTTCCAAGCAGGATGAACAAGATGTAGCACCGCACTTGGATACAACTTAACATGTTAATTAAATACGAACAATATTATAAAAACTGATCTTGTTATACACGTAATATACAACTTAATTAAAAAAATCTTATGTTAATAAAATAATTCATGTTCACGTGAGCAATGCAAACTTCTTTTATTTCTTTCATATATAGATATAGAAGACATTTAAGAGGTGCAAGAGTCATTGAGGAACCTATAAAAAATGAACACACAATGCATCTTCTACATGATCGTAATGATGTAACAAATATGAGGCACTTTCATCCAGCTTTTATAGTCAGTAATCGTATTTGCGCAATTTTTGCAAACAACTTCATACAAAGGAAAATTCAATTGAACTCTGGTCATTAGTCATGCCTTAGTAAACGTTCATGCCTATTGAATTCTGAACACATAGTGAACTATAACTATATAACGACAATTACCATCAGGTATAGTATCCATTACTTAGGAAATGAACATAATCATAAACGAGGGAAAATGTTTGAGAAACAATAACTATTATTTAACTTATTTTATAATATTTTGGTGTTTGGTTTTGTGTGTCTTTGGGAGCTTAGTCGATATTAGGTGGTTTGCATAATAAACACATTATTAAAGTTACATTTTCAAATTAAGAAAATGTCATTTATGTTTACATAATTTGGAAATAGATAAAGTTAAGTTACTTCAAACTTAAACTATAACAAAATAAAGTTTCCAAATAGATGTTTAAGCCTTTAGAATGGTCTTTCACTATATACTATTGCATAATTATTCCATGAAGTTGATATTTTCCAATATGATCGAATAATAGATTCATCCAGCCATAAGTCTCCGGTTGTAAATTTGTTTTCCAAGCAGGATGAACAAGATGTAGCACCGCACTCGGATTGAACATAACATGTTAATTAAATACGAACAATATTATAAAAATTAATCTTGTTATACACGTAATATACAACTTAATTAAGAAAATCTTATGTTATTCATGTTCACATTAGCGATGCAAATCTCTTTTATTTATTTGATAAATAGAGATAGAAGACATTTGAGAAGTGCAATGGTCATTGAGGAACCTAGAAAAAATGAACACAGAATGCATTTCTACATGATTGTAATGATGAAACAAATATTAGGCACTTCATCCAGCTTTTATAGTCAGTAATCATATTTGCGCAATTTTTTCAAACAACTTCATACAAAGGACAATCCAATTGAACTTTGGTCATTAGTCATGCCCTAGTAGACGTTCATTCCCATTGAATTCTAAACATATAGTGAGCTATAAATATATAACGACAATTACCATCAGGTATTGTATCCGTTACTTAGGAAATGAACATAATCATATATGAAGGAATATGTTTGAGAAACAACAACTATTATTTAGCTTCTTTTATAACATTTTGGCGTTTGGTTTTGTGTGTCTCTAGGACTTTGGATATTTTAGATGATTTAATTATTTTAGTTTTACTTGCTAATGTTATTGTGGTGCTTGCAACTGTTATCAGGTTTAAAGAAATTTATTGCGAGAGTGTGCTCTTGCTACTAGTTTCTTCGATGATATACTTAAAATATGGTTCTCCCGTTTCGTCAAACTATTGTTAGCATTTTGTTCACGTCATTTTGTTTTCACCAATTATTTTAAGGGAAAAACTTCGGTATTTATGGGATCAAGTACTTCAAGTAAATTTTTTAAGATGTAAAAACTCTGTTTCAGATCATACTCACAAACTAAACTAATAATTTTTAAGAGTTTTTTATCCATATAATCATCTTTATCCTATTATAGTTTACCACCTTTTGTCGATCATTAAATAAGTTATAATAAAAACCTCCATCACCATCATACATATCTCACATTCACACGAAATCCATGCATAGATTCAACAACATATCAACATTATAATTTGGACATACCATTTTTAGCCTTCACATATTCTTTCAACATCGAGTTTAAGACATGTCTCGTCTATCTATTGTCTAACCTTTTAAAGTATGACATTCTTGTATACAGAATTAAATATTAGTTCATTTATTTGAACAATAATTTTATCTTTGTTTGTTGAATACCGAGAAAATAGTGAAACTTAATCTGTTTTTTTAAAGTTTAGTTCGCTTGATCCGACAAACCACTTCAGTGATTAATGTGCGCCTTCAACACTTTTTATGTTACTTGAATATCACTTAATATATAAGGATAAACGAGCTTACTGATTAATTTTCATGTTTCCGCAGTGCTTGACAATGTTAGTGGTGCATATAAGTTTTTCTCACTGTATTGTTTGAAAACATACTCCAAAGCCTTATAATTTTCTTTAAATGTATCATCATTATTGTTATGTTTTTATGCAACTCGGAAGCATTTTCTGAATACATAACCGGATTTAAATAAGCAAGAAACTCATTTTCTTTGAAAATTTATTCACATCCATACCAATATTCTTGCTTATATGTCACATGCATAAAAATATGTTATTTTTTGAAATATCTTGTTGATTGTGCCCATCAATACTAATTTCATACAAGTCAACATAATATTAGTTAATGGGCAGCCGTTTTCTTTCATAAACAACCAAAGATGATCCATTGCCCAAATTTAGTTGTCCAATATTTTTGTACCCATAAAAACAAGTGGGGTGCAATATGTTAAAGTCATTGACATACAACCAATAATTTCAAACAATGTGATTTTATAACTCATTGTTTAATTTATAATATCCATAATCATAACATGTGAGAATGTTTCTATAAGGTCGGTGGATGTCGAATGAATAAAAACAGTATATATTGATTAGTTCAAACCTCTAAGTTTTTTGTCTCATGCCAGATAACATACTTGTTTTTCTTAAATTTACCCGACGAAAGTTTTTTAAACAAATGGTATTTTTTTAAATATGGTATTTTTTTTGTATTAAAAATATTATATATGTTAGACGAGTAACTCATTTCTCAACCCGACTAAAACTTCCCGCGGATGAGAACCATCTGTTGAAAATTTCTTAACAAATTATTCTTCTTCTCTTTTCAACATTTTTGCTCATGTACATCTTTATAAGAATTCTGCAACATCATGATTATGCGTTATGTATGTAATTATTAGATACCATAATCTCTAATGCGGCCTTTAACGAGATAAAATCTTAATGAAAAATGAAAAACATAGGTTTACCATGAAATTTCCTATAAGGTTTGGATTTCTCACAAGCAAAAAATAATCTTGGAATTATCTCAGTCTTCACGTTATCCTAATTACTCTTACAAATCACGTATCATATATTTGTATCTATAAGATACATCTCTTTATAAGATAAGGTTTACTGAAATATATTAAAGTAGTGAATACGTACGAAACACCTTCATAATATTTTGGTTCTACGGTTGTTTTATTCTCTTACAATATTTAAAAACGAGAAGCTAAATTAGTTACCAACCGATGTCATTTAAAAAAAGATGGTGTTTAATGTCTAATAACTTTGTCGACATCAGTACATAATTCTTGGATATGGATGTCTTTGAAGTTTATCAACATCAATATCATTTATTGTATACAAAATTTGATGAACTCCATTAACATTTACAAACCTCACAAACACATATGTTTGAACTTTTTGTTGTTAGAATTTAATTATAATTTATATAAGAAATGAAGTATATACATTTACTTGTAATTGTTTGATTTCGTTGGAATAGATTCTATTGTTGATTCTTATATTTTTGAACTTGGATTCTTACGGATATTTTGGTAGAACTTATAATTTTTTTGAGTTTTTTTTAAGTTTTTTTAATTTTTAAATAATATAAATTATAGTTATGATTATGAAGTTTTAAATTAGTTTTCTGTTAAATGAAAAAATGGTATAAAATGTATTTCATTAAATTAAAATGAATAAATTATTTCATGTAAAGTTAAATTAATAAAAATTCAAACTGTATTTAATAAAAATAAGACATTTGTAGCTCGTGTGTATATATAAATAAAGAACATAGATGAAAATGCCAACCTAAAAATTCTATTAATTACATTGCCAAGGTTGTTATATAATTTTTGGGTATCCATAATCTTAAATACTATTTCGCTAATTTCTACTTCTACTTCTTTATTTAACTAATTTTTCTTTCTAAATCTAATGCTTTTAAAGTAAACTAATTTTTATTTTTAATCTAATTTATTGTTAATATTAGATATTTTGTATAATTAGATTGACTAGTCGACCAATATAGTTATAATAATATCGAACAAGACGATAAGTTTTGAATGCACCCTTGTAAAACATATTGTGATTATCATGCAGAACAAACATGGTCACGAGGCGTAGCCCCTTGCGGAGTCTAAGGGGTGGAACCCTTGGCTCGGGTCGAATTGCATGACTATTGTTAAAATAACTTGAAATTACAATTTTCTGATTTTAGCTATTTATTTTCAAAATTAAAATTCACCTATTTTTATAAGAAGTTAAAAATAATATTTTAACAGTTTAGTTTTGTTGGTTAGTCGAAATAAAAAGATATGTTGATGGTTCAAAAATTAGACATGCGATATATTTGTATTCTTTATTCAAACGCAAGATATATAGATTTTATCCGATTGAAATTTTAAAAAATCACAAAAATAATTTCAATATATGATTGTTCTTTAACAATACTTCAGTCGTTAGGAATCAAATATTATTCTCAAGATTTAGTTGGTCGGTATATTTTAAAGTACTCTTATTGTTTAGTGATTGATCGTCTTTTATTATTTGAAACAATGCGGAATAAGATTGGTACGTATCATTATTAGCTAAAGTTTCCTGTCATGTTTTTTGCTCTTAATCATAAAAATTCGTGTTGAGATGCTTTAGTATAAATTTATGAAAAATCATGAATATGATCAGAGTAATTTGATTGAAATTTTTTATATGATTTTTTTGTCATAAGTAATATTGATGATTTTCTTTTTGTCGTTATGTATATATATTTTAAATTATAATATGTAAATTATAATATGTCATGTATGTGTATTTATAGTATCCACACTATGAAAATATGATCTAATATAAATATAAATATAAACCAATCACCAGTGAAAATTAGATAATTAGACCAACATATCACGAAATAAATTATATAAATACTTTTTTTTCTGGAGGGAATCCGTAGCCACTACTCAGAGTGCAATGAGTGCGCACAGGGTAAACCCTCAGTCTGACGCGATAGCCTGCAAACCAACGCCAGAAGGTAAACCACACAAGGTGACAGGCTCAGCCGAGAAAGCGTATGTAGAGGGACTCGAACTCAAGACCTTTGGTCACAAACACACCATACTCAACCAACTCAGCTACCCCCTTGGGGCTTATTAAAATACTAGTTTGATTAACAAGTGATTTTTTAATCCAACCTTAACTTATAGGAATTTATGTGCCTACTAGAAGTTATTTTCATTAACACATACAAGTACATTATATATGTTAATTAAATATGTTGGATAAATGCAAAGTTAAGTATTTAATAAAAAACTACATTAATTAATTGTTTCGTATCTATAATAGCTAATCTTTTAATATTTATTCTTTGAGAATAGTTGCTTCATATCCCATTAAGAATCCAAAGTTTAGTTGCTTCATATCCCATTAAGAATCCAAAGTTTCCTAATTTTTCAAAGAGAACTTGTCAAGAATATATAAGTGTGAATACTAGTATGATATTGTCCGCTTTGGGTCAGTCAAAGGACCCTCACGGCTTTGCTCTTGGGTGTACTCCCAAAAGGCCTCATACTAGTTAAGATGTTTCATCACTTATATATTGTATATTATTTTCAGTCCTAAGCGATGTGGGACAGCTGATCAAGTGAGGGAGCAAGTTTATTCTCTAACACTCCCCCTTAAACTTGATACGATATGATGGGCATGATATTTCTCATAGTGATGAGCATGATATTTCCCATATTGATGTGGCGGACATGGCCGCCTGTTGAACACATCGCTTAGGACTTTTGGCTCTGATACCATGTCAAGAATATATAAGCGTGAATACTAGTATGATATTACCATGTCAAGAATATATAAGCGTGAATACTAGTATGATATTGTCCGCTTTGGGTCAGCCAAAGAACCCTCACGGCTTTGCTTTTGGGTGTACTCCCAAAAGGCCTCATACTAGTTAAGATGTTTCATCACTTATATATTGTATATTATTTTCAGTCCTAAGCGATGTGGGACAGCTGATCAAGTGAGGGAGCAAGTTTATTCTCTAACAGAACTTCGTTGTTTGACTATTCATGCACTCTTCGTAACTCCATATCCGAGTTCACTAATCTCACTATTTGCGCTTCGAAATGGACTCATATATTTAACACACTCGTCTTGAATAAACCAGTCTCTTTAACTATATATATATATATTCGTATGCATCAAGATTCTTATTAAATCCCTAATTATATCATACAATTGGTATTATCATTGCTTTCTAAATGTATTTAGATGAAATATATTTTAAATTCAATATATTTGTGATAAATATTTAAACTTGAGATAAACATGTTTTAAGTTTAAGTTCAAGTTGTATGATTTGATATATATAATTAAAATATTAAAATCTAGTTTTTGGAAAAACGAAAACCTACCCTGAAGATAAAAATGGGAGTTTTTTATTTATAAGTATTGGATCGTCGTGGTAAATGGATGGATTTTTGTAACCACTATGGCTTGCAGTAGATATCGTTTGTACTATCATATCATCACAGACAATAGTTAGATTACCACTACTCTTATATGACTCATCACAGTATGTTATTTTAGTGTCAGAACGTGCCATTTCTAGGTCGTTACACGCATGTGTTGGACCCCAACGTGCCATGTCAAGGTTATATTGAGTCGCAACTAAGCTATTTAATGCCACAGTAAATGCCTAGAGATTTTATGTTATATCGCCTAATATTTTATGCACGTATAGGTTAGTCCTATATGTGTATAGTTTTGGTGTTTTAAGAGTATTGCGGTTATGTTACCCACCTCTATGTGATTTATGCAACATGATATCATTAAAAAATATATGACATTCAGGATATAGAAATAATGACCTATAATTATTGAGAAATTAGACACTGGGATGTAGATGGTGATGTCTTGCATATCGAAAAATATTTTTCACTTTTGGAGTTTGAATGTCATTCATATTCCTTCATAAATATGAGCCTTGTAATGGATATTTTATATCCTAACGATTACTATAAATACTCATGGTATGGTAAAATATAACAGACTACCTATTTTCAATATGTGAGACAATTTCTTAGTTCAAATCATACATGTAAACTTATATATTTATTCCATGAAATTGTATTAATGACCCAAACATACTAACGAAGTGATTTCTACAAGAAATGAGATTAGGCGTTCACACCAGAGACCGTGATTATGTGTATAAGTAGGCCCAAATGAAGATTACGCACACGTTTATCCAAGGATGAGAAAACCATTGCATGTTGTCGTTATTACATTCATACATTTCATATCCATGTATAACTAGACTTTATTGATTATTTGTTACATTTAAGTATATCACGGAACCTCAGACCAACCCAAAGGAATTTCTAAACAGTTTTTATAATATGATCGTGAATCAACACTATTTTATTAAAAAAAATTATCCTCTAGAAGTAATATATAGCATATTCCCTAAATATCTCCGCTAAAGACTACAATGTGTAAGTTCGTACGAATGCTTACCCAAACTTAACTTGAAAACTTCAGCCTTTTATATAATTATACAATAAATTAGTTAAATGTAGGTTCTAATTATTTTTTTAAGTAACCAAATTCTAAATCATAATAACATTATTTAAATATAATGAAAGTATGGTATGGTTGTTCATTACGAATGCCAATATATTATCTGATTATGTAATTAGACAATCATTTCCCTTTATTCTGAAATTTAAGAAAATACTAAAAGAACTATATCAGGGATGATAAAATCCTACCGTATAAGTGATAGTCAATCATGCATTATTTAGGCATATTATTACCAATGTTATAAGAAGATAATTAAAGTTTTTGTAAATTTCACTACCAAAATTCAAATTTTATGTGCTTTATTTTTTTAGTTTCTCCAAGTTTGTTAAATCTAAAAAATGATGAGAATTAAGATGTTAACAATAGACTTTATTATGGATAAACATAATGGTTAAATTTATGAGAAAACTGCTATAGGTTAATTACATCATCAAGTTACATAGTTTATTTTTTATTGACCTTTTTATGGGATCTTCATTATTGATTATGCATTTCATTTTTCTCATCTCCATTAAATTATGATGAAATTATTTATTTGTTACTAATTTCAAAAGTTGAACAATAGTAGTGAAACATAATTCAATTTTGACTAATAAAAAAAGCGTGCGTGGGATTTTTTTGTAAAAAAAAGTACAACTTATTAGGAAATATAATCCGGTTGCATTAAATTTTAGATCCAAGAAGTTTAAGTTAAATTTAAAACCAATATATATTTTTTCCAAAAAATTGTGATGAATTCTAAAGAATAGTGAGAGGTTTGAGACTTGGCTCAATCAATACAGTTACTTTCATACCTGATCATCTTAGTTTATATTTTAGTTCTCAAAGAAATTTGATAGATTAAATAAATATGACCATCACAATTCTCTTCATTCTAAAGATACATTAAGTTATAAAAAATTAATTGAAGACAAAATATCTTTACAAACACTGGTGATTCATGCATATGGGGTTTTCAAAATAGATAAGTTGTATACAATATATATAATTACAAAACCTACTGACTATGTTGGCTATTTATACATGTATTTCATATATCAAAAGAGTACATACCAAGTAAAATGAAATTAGATTCCTATATAGCAATATAGCCATCATACAGATTTATAAGGTTATTTGTGAATGAATCCTAATTACAGATGACCAAGATAGATATATTAATCATAGATATCTTCTTGCTATGTTATGCACTTTTTTACCCTTCATAAAATTCATTAACAAGTTCAAGTATATTAATCTTTGAGTAAGAGAACTATTTAATAAAATAATTAAATGCATCATATCTAACCCTGATGGTTGTCAAGAGATATACAAAAAGTTTAGTTTACAATACCAAGATTCATTTTAGATTGCAAAGTTTTCTTTTGAAAATAGTATATTCAAAAGTAGTTATTAGAAATGGTACATTAACAATTAGCCATTTAAATGATTTTATATCTTTATTATACATAATCCGCTATGGTTTCTCTTATCTAAATTGCACCCACCTTCACTCATGGACCCTTACCCTTGTATAAGTCTAGGTCACTTAATTTTTTCATTCTCTAGGGCGTACGTAATTTACCACTAAATCGTAGTTTTAATTTTCCATTTTTGTTGGACTATTAGATCTTGCATACATATTAAATTATATTTTTATCGTATTGTGTTGTTCCTAATTTTGTCTAAGGTTGCTAACCGACTCAATACGAATCTCAGTGACAAAAATATATCATGGTTCCTTATGAGCCATGGTCTTTAACACATAGGTCATATACCTGATTAAAAATCCTTCAAATAGAACATGTCAAATGACTCAACCCTACCTAATGTTTTTACTATGATTATGTTTCACTCGAAAACAAACTCTATAAAATCAGATATTTTGAGTACGAGACCTTTAAAGGTTTGTTCATAACCGATGCGTTATATTTTCACTTTTTGTGGAACTGACGAGGTGCTAATAGGTCCTAAAGTATTATCCAAGTTTGATAAATCTATGGGAAAGTCCTCAACCAAGATGTTGTAAATTGATTCTATATTGATAGGTCTTTCTTGGAAGAACTACAATAAATTTGACTCAGACCGAACTAGCTTATGACATTAGTCGAATATGATGACAGTTTTCATTCACATCTACTCACATATCTTATAAAAGTTACAAGATATATCAATTTCATAATTTAAAATTACCAAATAAAAAATAAAATAGATTATTAGTTTACCCACATAAAATAATATAAATAAATGTTCAACAAATTTAAACTCTTATTTGAAATTAAAAAAACATCAAAATGATAATGGATCCATTAGTACAACACATTCATGATTCATAAAAGTAAATAAAGAACAAATAATTACAAATTAAATATAAACAAAATTAAATGTGTCTATCATTTTTATCTTTCATAAATTACTTTAGCTCAGAAAAACAACACGAAACATATATAAACTAACGAGAATAATCATTGATATGAAATTAAATACCATATTAAAAAAACATAGAGTAAAACCAAATATAAATGTCATACACAAACCAAATCCAAAAAAAAAAGTTTTATAAAATATAAAACAAATTTAATGACACAAAAACATGTATGAAAAAATATTTTAGTACAAACTAAAAATCAATAAGTTTTGAATGCAATCATAATATTTTTAAATTTTGTGGATAATTTCCATTAAAAATAAAAATAATATTTGATTTTATATACGATGATATGTTTTATTAAAATTAAAAAAATAAAAAGCTAGAACAAAAAATATATTGAATACTTGTCGTTAATTGATATATAAGATATAATCTCATCACTCATCTTCAACTATTAGATTTTTTTAGTTTATATATATATATATATATATAATATAAAACTCAAGCTCAAAATAAATATCAGAAACAATGAAACAGATATTAAATCTCCACACTCATCGCATCACTTGTTAAAGAAAAAAAATACCCGAAGAAGATTTGAAGAATAAAATTAACAAGAAAGACGAAAAAATAAATCAATCGCACAACAAGAGATATCACGTGGTTCAGATCGTGAAGAAATCCTACATTCATGGATAAAATACACAATTTATAAAATACTCTCAAATACTAAACCCTCAATTACTCATCTTTTATAAAAAAAACTTTTATGGGTTTACAAAGAATCCACGAATCTCAGTATGCATTAAGTGTTTATCTTCTACCTCACTACACTCTCTACAAACAGACTTGTTGATACCCTCTGAACTGTCGCTCTTCTTTTGTCTCGTCTTGACACATATTACAAAGCGATATATTTTTCAATTTATAAGTGTATAAACTCATAATCTCTTAATTCAAAATATTACTTAGCATGTCCGTCGTACAAATAATCGTACTAAAGTAAGTTCAGTCACATTGCCTTTGTTAGTTCTTATCTCACGTGTCACTAATAATATTCACCGAATAAATATGATTAATCCACACCCCTAAATCCATAATATTATTTTAGTATTATAATTGGCACCTCGCATATATATATATATATAGAAGTAAATATGAGAGAAATGTTCACAATACAACAACTTATTTTTCTAGCTTTACGAACATTTGCGATATCATTTAGTATTTTCCTGATGTTTTAATATTTTTATGGGCCTATTAATTTCAAATGAATTCACTTTTTTTGCATTCATTAATGTTGTTGCAGTGCTTCCAACTGTAGCCCAAGTTAGATGGTTGAAGAAATACGATGTACTTGTATTATCATCTTGCTTGATGATATGTTCCAAATATTATTTTTGCTATTTGGTTAAATTGACTTAAATACGTTTTGTTATCACGACCTTTTGTCTTCATAATTTAAGTAAGAATAACCGTCTGAGTTATTTTATGATCAAGTAGATAATCAGTCTCCAGTATAATATGAAGCATTGGTCTCAACTATAATTATAGATCAAACAACCGATCTCAAGATTTTTTCCTCGATCAAATAACCTTTATTATGTTGTGAATGCGTTATAAAGTGAAATATTTTCTATATGCTTTCGAGCATAACTGTTGTTAAGTTAGATTTTTTATTTTTCACGACAACTCGCATGTGCAAGACAAACCTTCCATAATTCTAACAATGTATTCATATTTAACTTTGTCTACACTTATCATTCTAGATTTTTTTATGATGTATTAACATTATATGAAGGGACTTCTCAAATACTAAAACCCTATGAACATGGAATATACAAGAATTATATGAAAATATAAAGATGACCTTATACTTCTTGAAGAATTATTTTATCTTCGCATGTTGAATATGAAGCAAATAACAAACCTTCTCTTAAATAGTTTGACATCAAGCTAACACGTCATTATGCAGTATTTTAAAGTTTAATACATGCTCTCAATTCTAATAATTAAAAAAATTGTTAGTTATGCCACTCAAATATGTTTATAAATTTATTATTAATAATATATTATTTATATTATATAACATATTTACCTTATTGATTGTTTGTCGTGTTTTTAAAATGTTCGAACATATTAGTGTACGTATTCAAAATTATTTTCTCTTAAGAATTGAACATATTCTACGACCTACCAATAACCTTTTTGAAGTATATTTAAGAAACTCTTTAAATAACTTAATGGGCACGATTAATATTTTCATATTAACTATAATATTTTTGCTTATATGTCATTAGCATAACATGTGGATCATATTTCGAAAAATATTATCGATTCATCTCACCAACTCCAATTCTACATCCATAAATAGAATATTAGATAAGACACACATATTATCCACCATAATAAACCTTAAATGATATATTACTCATGCGTAGCTACTCATTTTTTCACACCTATAAAAGTGAAGGTAATATCAAATGTGATATTGGTCAATGTAACTAAATAATTTTATACAATGATATTTAATATATTGTCATCTTGTGGATACTATCCATAATAAATACCCATGAAAATGAATATTCATGGAATTTTCACTCGTCATTTTCCATCATATATTATTTAATGTTTTTTTTCTTCTTCATATTCTCCAATACATAATGCATGTACGACTGACCGCATTTCTCTAGCATACAATATTTTTATCTAATATTATAAATCTTACGTTGGTTGGAAACATTATTGGCATTTCTAATTTTTAAACTACACGGAATATCTGAAGGGTGAGTTCCAACTAAAGAGATTTAATTCACGAATTATCCTTTATTTTTTTTTTCAATTTTCTCGTTATTGGTAATCATTCTAAGATAGTGACGGGTCTATGATTATCCTTCACGAATAGAAATTTTAAATCTTATAGCGCATCTCTTACATGATAAACTGTAACTCTAAAAGAACAATTGTATTTTTTTTGTTCTCTTTGATCTTCACTTCGTACTATGTGTAATATTTATTAATTTGTACAGTATATACCTCTCGCAAACATAAACTAAGCTAGGAATATTTCTGTGTTTGTTTTCGTCTTATACACTTATAACTATAAAATAACTCAATTCTATACTCAGCCTTTCTATCGATTTAGTAAGGTGAATCTTCAATTAATGTGTCTACGTGTTACAATTATATGGGAACATTTTACTTCCTACAAATTTTAAAAAACCTTTATCAATTGATTATCATGAATTGCTTAAATTACATATTGTATCATATATTTAATAATCTAAAAACATCTAAGTTCACGAAACAACTCGAAACAAATATAAGACTATAAAAGACTAATCTCTCTCACGATGAGCAATACTAGTTGCCAAATACAAAAAAACATTGATTTTCCCTGCTAAAGAGAGATATATGTGCGAAATCCCCTCTAATAGAGTGAAACATAAAAAAACCATCTTGTTTCTAAATTTGATAAATTAAGTCAAGTATACATTATTTTTGAGTTATTCAAGGTTTCATTTTTAATTTTTTTGTTCTTTTTTATTATAAAAATCTCTCAAAAAATAGGTTGAATTTGTTTGATGTTTTAGATTTTAGATTTATTTTTTAAAAGTATTAGATGATATTGTGATTTAAAAAATGATAAATAAAAAAATTCAATGATATTTGTTTTGTAAATTTAATGACTACTTAGAAGCAAAATATACTAAATTATATATATATATATATATATATATATAATACATAGTTTGGTGGAGTTACATACGACTAATGTTTTATGAAATTATTTTCCAAAAGATACATCATATGTTTTGAAATTTTTATTTGGTCCGACCTACGATGCATAACTCTTAATAAATACCTTCAACATTTAATTATTTTATTAGATACCGATTTAATTCAAAACCCCCAAATAACCCTAGATTCGGTTCTATTGTATTATTGCTTTTCTCTTTATCCAATAAACAATATTTCCTTCCACACCAAAAGAATTTTTTTAATTTTTCCCCCCGTTGACGATATTATTGACGATTTATTCTAAATGCATTCTCCATCAACTCTAAATCATGTTGAGTTATTCTTCTTCTCATATTAGAGAAAGAATAAACTAACCATAATAGTCCGTGAGAAATGTAAGTTTTCTAATGTTGTAATCGATCGATTAACCATAAAATAGATTTGATTGAGTCTGATTATTGTTAGGTGAGAAGAAATTGACGAAGGTGATTGTTCATGATAGATTGAAATAATGTACTAGTAATACCTCTCATAAGGATTGACATAAAATCTATGGTAAAAAATGGTAACATCATTGGTAACTAACCCGCTAATTATTGCTTTCTAATTTGGAAATGAAGTATTTATTTTTATTAAATTTTATAAATAACTATAACTATGTATATTAAATATTTGTAAATACTAACATTAACCTGATAATGTGATATACAGTTTCATTGTCTAAAAATATTTGAAAAGTATTTGTATTTATCTTTGAGTTAAATTGAACTTTTGCAATAACTTTTTAACCTAAAAAAAGTTGTAAATTTTTAATTTTTTTGGAAAGTATGATTTGTCAGAAATAAACCCATCACAAAAAAATCTTGGAGGTAGCATTAAAGTATATACTTGATCATATTACGTATGTAAAATGATGTATCCATTAGTTCATAAGTTGTTTCAAAGGATAAATGCCACGCAATTGGAGTTTGATTTATTTCATTTAGCATGACTATTTTGATTGTTGTAGTTTATATATTTTACAACTAGCTATTATTGAACTCGTGATAGTGGTATATCATGTATGGAACTAGTAAAACATTGTAAATATTTCTCAGATATTTTGTATTTAATAGAATTACTATATTGCTTATGTAAAGGAAAAATACTAACCACTAAAAAGTAATGGTGAAAACCATATTAAAATCCACCTAAAGTTACCAAAAAGTTACAGGAAATATGTTTCTCAATGAGAATATTAATTGCTTTCAGGTGAATGTTTTTGGGTTACATAACAATAGTCATTATTAAATTTTAACAAGTATGAACTTTATAATAAAATCTCGTGTTACGTTGCAATCGTCATATACTATTTTTTATTTTATCCTCTAAGAAACTTTTGTTGGACATTTTATAAAATTAAATAAACTTTGTAGTTAGAAGAAATAGCTTAACAAATTTTGGCAGTTGGTCGTGCAACTATCATAGTTGAAAAAATATTGACCATCAATAATCTAATGGTATACCTATCGTACGTTCATAGCTTTATGAGTTTCATGACCAATGCTTAAAATATATTAATATATCTGAATGAAATAAGTGCTCAATCACGACCATATGTGTGTACTTGGGTTTTGAAGTGGAGCCATCATTGAATATTATTGTTTGTAGTTATCAGTAAAACACAAGTTGTTCATTTTTTTTTCTATTTTTAATTTATTTTCATATGACTTGCGTTCTTTTAAAGTCTAACGAGTTATTAATGATGTTAAATTTTTACATATTTGGATAAATCTAAGAACACCATGGCTACCATTATGTTCTTGTTTGTTTTTTAAATTTTTTGAAATTGTAGATTTTCAACAAAGTTGTAAAATATGTTATCTTTACTGATTTATTTTATTGTTAATCTTATGCATTTTATGAAGTAAGTATCAAGAGATGAATGTCTAAGATTCTTTCTACTTCATCATATATTTATTTATTATCCGTTATTCATAATAGGAAACTTAACAAGTTTATACTAGAAATAACATAATTATATTATGAATAATAATATTATATTAAGAATAACAATATTAAAACTTTTAAAGTCATGATATATATGATAAATTCTATAAACTTGAATGAGTAACATGATTGTTTGTGTTAATCTAACCAACGTTTAATCCAACTAATGATATTATTCTATTAAAACAATAATAAATAACATGATTGTCCTTTTAAATTGACAAGAGTAGCAATATTATTAATACAAGACTCGGAAATAAATAAATAATTTTTTTTGTTTTAACGAATTAATACAAAATACCATAACTGTGAAAAAAAAAACCAATATTTTAGATTTTTTTAAATAGTTAAATCTATATTATTCATTATTAATTCAATTACTCATAACAGTTTCACAATATTAATACTGATATTCATCACTTTTTTTTTTCTAATGAAAAACTCTTTCGGAAATAAATCATAAATGTATAATCATACTTAAAGTATATAAATAAAAAAGATATTAACATATATTCAAAAATTAAATATTGAAAACACAACAAAATAGAATTATCATTCATTACTATGTAAACAATTCGATTACATTACATGTACTAAACACTATAAGAAGAGACAAGAACAAAAAATTATATTATTCACTCAAGAATCTGTTGATGAAAACCCAAGAGTAAGTGACCCAAAAGAGATAATAAAGTTTATTATCATTTGTGAGAACTTATCCTCAACACCAAATTCAATAGAATGTATCGATAGAGGACAAGACACCACCCAATTTATTAATTCCAACAGTTGAAAGAAATTTTTTAGGTAGTTCAACACCCTTCTACATTAGTTCATGCACGGAAATTTCAAATTGAAACAAATCACACATTCATACAAAACTTGATACAACTGAACAACAAATGATGAATTTATAATTTTTTTTTTTGTAAAATCCCGAATTTTACTAGAAGTAGAGATATAAATATGGTTTTCTCTTTTGTTTTGAATAATATTTTTAGTAAATACGACTTGAAAATCATATGCAACTAATGCCATGATTACATAAGCATGATATTGTCCGCTTTGGCACCCGAAGGCCCTCACGGCTTTGCATTTGGTCCACTACCAAAAGACCTCATACTAGTTGAGGTATGTTCTCACTTATATACCATTGATCCTTTCCATGTTTAACCGATGTGGGATGTGGGACTTTGGTCGCCACCCTAACAAATCCTCCTCTCGAACAAAGTACCACCGCTCACTCTAATCAGAAGTTGCTCATGTTCGACCTCCGAGAATATTACCACCATCGCGTTCTGTTTGGGCCTGGCGCTCTGATACCAGGTGTTGGGAATATGGGGGGTCCGGTCCGCATATTCCACCTCCGTATATAAGTAAGAACACAACCGATCTCAACACTAGTATGATATTTTCCGTTTTGGCACCCAAAGGCCCTCACGGCTTTGCATTTGGTCCACTACCAAAAGGTCTCATACTAGTTGAGGTATGTTCTCACTTATATACCATTGATCCTTCCCATGTTTAACCGATGTGGGATGTGAGACTTTGGTCGCCACCCTAACAATCTAATATATCTGTCCTATCATAAATGGTATTCCACCCGAGAATAATGATAACACACCTAAAAAGGGAAATTAAAAAGGAACAAGAAAAATACAATTATATTTACTGAAGATTTAAGATTTTGAGAGCATACATCTTAAAAAATAAAGACGCATATAGAACATATAGTTCATATAAAGAACCATCAAATTCTTATTGATTGTTTCTATAGGTAAAAAAATAGTCACGACTAACAACCTACAGTCACCCAACTTATTACACCTATGTCATATAACTTTGTTCTATTATCAAATTGGTTTTTTTTTTTCAGGTTTAGATTAATATCATTACAACAATTATAATCGAACTCCTAAGTTAACAATTAAACATAAATCTAAAATATAGCGAATAAAGGTACATAATAATATGTACCATATATAAATAAAAATACATACCAAACTTGACTTGACCTTCTCTGAAAATTATAGTTTTTAGAGATATTAAGCACCTTTGTGAATCTTAAATTCTCGAATTCTTGAATTCTCTAAATATCGTCTTCAATGTCTTAATCAAATTTATATCTTTACAACTCTTTTATCCTACTCTCATACTCTTTTCACCTCATGACATGAATTGTGTTGTTGTGATAAAACCCAATGTGAGAGCTTTTTATTTATTTGTTCATTATGAACCTAACAATATAAGAACAAAAAAAAACTCACAAAATATACCTCAAGTCGGTATGGATATGGTTATGTTCTAAAAATTAAGCATTAGACAATGAAACCTCCAGTAACTCCAAAATTTTAATTGCAATCAAAGCAAACTAATTAAACACGAGTACATATGGTTTTGTGTGTGTGTGTGTGCATTTTGATATTTAGAGGTTTTGAGATACTTTGTTAGGAATATGGGTGTTGTGAATTGGGGGTCCGGTCTGCATATTCCGCCTCCATATATAAGTAAGAACAACACGATCTCAACACTAGTATGATATTGTCCGCTTTGGCACCCGAATACCCTCACGGCTTTGCATTTGGTCCACTACCAAAAGACCTCAAACTAGTCGAGATATGTTCTTACTTATATACCACTGATCCTTCCCATGTTTAACCGATGTGGGATATGAGACTTTTATCGGCACCCTAAAAAATCCTCCTCTCGAACAAAATACCACCTTAGCCTTCTCTCAATTGACTTTCATTCGCCCACTCTAATCAGGTTGGAAGACAACCTGACCATAGAGGCACTACGGATGTTACTGCTCACCTCCTATTAGACAACTATGTCTTGTTCCTTATCACCACTCCAATCAAGCCACACTTCTTGATGAGCCACATGCACTCCGAACTAGGATCTCTAGAGTAGATTACCTTGAGCATGGCTACTGGTTCATCATGTTCGACCTCCGAGAATATTACCACCATCGCGTTCCGTCTGGACCTGACACTCTGATACCACGTGTTGGGAATATAAGTACCTTATATTCCGCCTCTGTATATAAGTAAGAACAACCGATCTACACACTAGTATGATATTGTCCGCTTTGGAACCCGAAGGTCCTCACGGCTAGTATGATATTGTCCGCTTTGCGCTTTGGCACCCGACGCTCTGATACCACGTATTGGGAATATGGGTACCTCATATTCCGCCTCTATATATAAGTAAGAACAACCGATCTACACACTAGTATGATATTGTCCGCTTTGGCACCCGAAGGTCCTCACGACTTTGCATTTGGTCCACTACCAAAAGGCCTCATTCTAGTTGAGATATGTAAATACTTATATACCACTGATCCTTTCCATATTTAACCGATGTGGGATGTGGGACTTTGGTCGCCACCCTAACATACTTTTAGAGGAAAATTAGGTTTTAAATTTAGATCGTGATAAAATAATCGCACGGAAAAATGAAGATGATATTTGTTGTGAATAAAGTGAGGTTTTGAGTTGAAATCAGAATAAAGGAAAGTTTACGGGAAAACGTCGAAGGTTTATAAAAATATAAATTTAAGGTTTTATTAAGGTAAAATTAAGTCTTAAGTTAAAACATTTGAAACATTTTATGTACCTCTAAAAAATCACTGTATTTTATATTCTTTCTAAAATTGATATTTATCATTTTATCCTACATTAAAAATATCATCTCACAATTTTCTTTTTCTGATTTACTCTTGTACCATTGGTAAAAGTTTATCCAACATATAAACTAATAATTTTCTTCTAATTTAAAACTTAAAACTTAAAAATTTAAATATAAAATATTTTATTATAAGATAATATTTATTTTAAAACTAAACTATATATAATATAATATAATAGAACAACACCGTTTAAATTTAACCATTTAACCATTAAAATTTGCAAATCGATCTTCAAACAAAAAACCTATAAAAATCTAACACATTATAGAATTAATTAATCACACAAAATAGCCTATCAAACATGTGGAATATTAAACCCTAAATATAGTTATCTAATTACGTAGAGTAAAAAAGAACTCACGGTTTTGTATACTACTATCTATAATCATGTCTGAATCTTTACTTCAAGTTCCTGATTGGTGGAATCCTTCTTAAAGTTCTTAAAGATCTTATTCGTGTAAAATAATTGTTAGTATTCCTCTCAACAAAATGATGATTGTCTTTTTGAGTTTAGGTTAAAGGAATGTTTGAACTCCAATAATTGATTTTCTAGAAAAATACAACTAAGACCTTAGTTGTATAAAGCCCATAACTTATACCGCTTTGTGATCAAGGACCACAACCCACCAAAATTAATTTTATCAATTTAGTCTTTGAATTATCAGTTCAGGTTTAAGTATTGAGGTTTGGGCCAAATCATTCACAATGTTTAAATTCAACACGATTACCACATTTGTTAGTCCATAACGTGTTTCACCTATAAACTAAATACCCAATTAGTTATGTACAATATAATCATTTCAATAACTTTTATTATTGGACTATAAATATTGAAATAATCTCCCACTTGAACCGTAATATGTTACTCAATAATATATACAACTTCAATGCGTACCTTGAATATATTTCAAAAATATCCCACTTTGGTTTCCTCAAGTAAACTATCCTGAGAAAGAACAACTGGTTTGGGTTCATTAATGCATGGTCATGGTAATGACGATTCAAGTAAAGTTCTATATCCTATTTCTATTGGTTAAAATCTGCGCCATCCAGCATGAGAGTTTATTACTCAGCAGATTGTACCTCATCATATGAACTAAAAAATAAAAAATAACATACAACACATAAGAATTTCGACAAATAACAACTAAGATACTTGAATATGGTATATGAAATGTAAAATATAATATAATATGGTAATAAGACACTAGAGGAAAAATCATCCTAACATGTATTCATGATCATCATTTTAATTTTTCCAAGTACCAATGAGAACCTTCATATGACCGATTTCACATACTTAAATTAAAATCACTTTAATTTTACTTAAGTACCGGTGAAATACTCTGGATGATTGATTTCACCTACTTAAATAAAAATAAACCTAATTTTACTTTATAGCCGGTGAAATACTTCAGATGGTAGATTTCCCTTACTTAAATTAAAATAACCCTAATTTTACTTAATGACCAGTGAAACCCTCTTGATAGTTGATTTCATCTAGTTAAATAATTGTTTTTGCAAGTATTAATTTAATTTTCCTAAGTACCGATGGAACTCTATAGAGGGCTGATTTTGCATAATTAAATTAAATAATTACAAATACCATTTTTAGTACACTTTCTCCAGTTCGTGATTAACCAACTTCAAATATTAACCTTCTCGAGGGCCGACAATATTTGAATCTATATTATCCCCTTAAACCTTTTTGAATCCTAGGATCTTCAAATAAATCAGTAAACCTTTCGAAGGGACGACTAATTGATTCCATGATTTACGTATCGGAATCCAAAACCTTAGTCATGCATATCAATTTAAACATTCAAGCACATAAAAAATTTATTTCAAAAATATATACAGAAAATAGCATGCCCAAACACCTTTCTCATGTGAAACAAATTTGAAAAATTATAAAATTAATATATTAACAATTAAAAATTTATAATTTTGTTCAAAAAACCAAAATTTCAGCATGTTGTTGTTGTTGGGGATGGATAAAATGGACAAAACAGACTCGCATTTCTCAGTCGAAAAGATGGGTTCCTTTTTCGTCTTGCATTTCTCATCGAACAAATACTAAAAAAGAATCCTATTGAAAATGTTCCTAACCCAACCCCCATAGAATACGACCCTTATCGAAATGCATACATTTGTCTCATACACTATGGGGATGGTGAGAAGAGATATATTTTACATCCCAGAGTGGCTATAATTGGAGATACCATTGTTTCAGGTGCAGAAGTCGTTGGCGTTTTCCCAAAACTTTCCGTAGACCTCTCTGAGATAAATAGTCTTATTTGTGAAATTCCAAATGTGAAGTAAGTCTTCGTATCTTATTGGTGAAAATTAGATGATCCACCCAATCAACAACAATGTTGTTGTCACATAGCCACACCCAGTTAACAATCTTTCACTGCTGTCATGGTGATAAACACTAGGTTGCAATATTTTTCGCAAGCCGCCCAGCCAACAACAGTTATTGTTGTCTTGATAGGTATGATTTAATTCATCAAATTAAGGTTTGGTTTATGCTAAATTTGGTAAGAAAATCCATATAAACCCGTGATTTAAAAGAAAAAACTCTCAAATCTTATCCATGCAATTAATTTATTCAAAACTTCTAAATACATAAACATGTTTTCATATAAATAAACAAATGTATACATGCTTTTCCAATAAACCCTAAATCAATATCCTATTAAGTCAAGTAATCAATTAATTTCAATAGTATGGATTCTTTGCATAAATAAAAACATGTTTGGATTCAATTATAGATATACATTTAGTTTATCTTATGAATCATAATAAATATTTGGCTCTAATACAAATTAATAAAACTAATTGATTCACATCAGACTAGTCTATCAAACATGCAGAATATTGAACCCTCAATATGATTAACTAATTACATAAATAAAAAAGAACTCATAGGTTTGCGTGTTGTTACCCATTGTCATATTTGAATATTTACTTCTAGTTTCTGATTGCTTGAATTTTGCTTAAAGTTCTTGTTCATGCAAAACAATTGTTAGCCTTTCTCTTAACAAAATGACGAATGTCATTTTGAGTTTAGGTTAAATGAATGTTTCAACTCTAGCTATTCCTTTTATAGGTAAATACAATTAAAACCATAGTCGTATAAATCCCATAAAGTATACGTTTTCTGATTGAAAACCACAACTCACTAAAATAATTTTATCAATTTAGTCACTGAATTATCAATTGAGGCTTAAGTGTTGAGATTTGGATCAAATCCTCGACAATGCTCAAATTTAACCCGATTACGACTTTTATTAGTCCACAATATTTTTTTCACCTATATGCTAAATACCTAATTATATATATATAACTAATCTGATTACTTTTATTATTAGACTACGTTAAGACAATGACTGAATATATTTAATGTACCGATCCATAAATATTCTAAAAACATATATCTAACATAACCAAAATTTTATTTAACCTAAATATGATTTTTGGATATAAAGTTCAAAACTAAAAACAAAATTTATATAAATTCATTTATCCAATTTTTTTTTTCAATTTGACCATTGCATTATTGTTTTTGAACCTTGAATATGATTGAAATTTTGTTGTAATAAAAGATTAAAAAAACACAATATTGAAATTTTAAAGGGTTAAATATAACTTTATATATATATATATATATTCATTTCAAACAATAATGATAAAATCAACATTTTTCGTTTCATGTATGATACGACATAAATATGGCATCTGTCATTATATTTTTATTCTCTAGTTTTTTTATATATTACAAGATTTTTTACTCGGGACAAACTTATTAGTTAGGGATTGAACATATCTCTATTTTTCCCAACTATGTGTTATATATCAATAATGTTAAAATAATTAACCACATCTTTGTTGGTTGTGATTTTACTCTTAGCATCTATAATTTTGTTCGTTATAAGTTTGGTTTGGTTTTGATCGGTCTAGCTTGGTTTGATGGGTTAATGTTGTCAAATAGACGTCCACTAGTAGGAGCACATTTAACGGATCTGTTTTAATGCAGTAGTATATTATGTTGGGCGAAAACAAAACTTAATATTTACGGTTTTCCTATTGTTAGCCTTCGTGCTAACACAATGTATGTTCTCATATCTCTCTGTTTAGACTTTTTTATTGAGTTTTTTTTGTTTATTTGTGTACAAATCGTCTCGCGAGAGTTGTAATCTATAAAAAATTCACCAATAAATTATTTTTACATATGACTTGTTGTTTTTAATATTTTTTTAATATTTTTTCAAGTTTTGTATTTTAATTTATTTTAATTCTTAATTTTGTTTATAATTATTTTATATTGGATACCATTGTTTAATCCGTATGGGTTTTATGGCTATGTATACATTTCATTTTTTTTATAGAGATTTTATGTTTTTATTTATTTAATATATTTAGTAAAATAAAAATAAATATGTTGGTTCTAAAATAATAATAATATAATAAATATATAAATAAATAAATAAATAAAAATATCGGTGGTTAATTAGTGAGATAACCACAACACAAATATACGGATGAGTAACCGACCTCGTAGCTTTTAAAGATTCGTTAAAAGTGCACATTTTTTTAATTTATGAGATGACTTAAATAATGTTTTGCAAGTACGCGTTTTATTAAAAAAGCAAACTTAAGCTTATCCTCATCTTCATTTACTCCTTAATAAATTGGTATGACCGTATGGGTATTGGTATTTCTATATATAACATCGTCGTCTTCGTAACTTGGTTCTACTCTCTTAACTTTTACTCTGTCTCCTCTTCATCTCTTTCTTTTTCTGATAATGCTCGGAGCTCAGTTTTGTGTTCGAACACTCTCTGGTTTTGAGATTCTGACGGATCGGAGAAATGCCACTCGCTCCCTATCGAATATATTTTCTTCCTCCTCGATCCCATTGAGCCTGAGATCTAATTGCTGTCGTCCTACGAGAAAAAAGTCGATCCTCATTTGTTGCAGTTCTTCTCGCGGAAACTTAGGTTCTCGATCTAATAACGGCGATCTTCACGATCACGACGATCGCGATTACCTCGAAGCTTCTCTCCTCGTCTCAGGTCTGTTCTTTCGAATGATCTTTCAGTGTGATGGTATATCGTGTATCTTGATTTTTGCAATCGATGTGTGAATGCTGTAGTGCTGATCAAGTGGAAGAAGATTGATTAATCGATCTTCAATTGTTTTTGTTGGCGCAGAAACTGTCTTGCACTATCAAATGCGGAAACAAGGTTTTCGAGAAGATACAAAATGGCAATCTTCTCGAAAAGTGTTTTCTTCGTCTGTGCACTCAAATCAATCAAGAGGTGTCATTCCTCCTATTGGGCTTGGGTTTCTTCGCCGGTTCCATAATCCCACAATTTTCCTGAAGATTTCTTGTGATGGGGATTATCTGCTACCGGTTATCGTAGGTAGTTGAATTACCCATATAGAACAAGCTTTCAAAATTTATGCTTTTTAAGGCTTATTTAGGGTGTTGATTTTAGCTACCAACTCTTGCAGGGGAGTTTGCAGTCGAGAATCTAATGGATGCTTTAAGGAAAGATGATAATGGGGTAATTTTTTCTTGATGTTATCTTTTTTTTTTCTCTGTTTGTCTATATAGTGATTCTCAGTTTCTCATATTTGATTTCGCGACAGGATTCTGCTGATCAGTACCAGTTTCTCAGCAATGTGGTGGACGAAGATGGATATGAAGTATGAAACTAACTTTAACTCAAAACGATGCTAATGCTAATAGTTGGTTCATTAGGTTTATTAGTATTAAGTCCATTAAAAATATTCAATTGAATTTAGTTGAATGATGGAGATTCGTCTTTACGTGATAAGAAGAGATTACTGTCTTAGCGTTTGGGTTCAGATTCTTTGCTAATATGGATTCTTTGACAGCCCTTCTGTACCTGCTAAAAAGATTGGTATCCCGCTGGTTCTACTTTGAAGACTTGATATGCCTATAGCTGGACTATTTAGAAATCATAAATGCTTATACAAAATCGTGTCAAGTTTGAGTTGATGATGCATTTTAGGAATGTTGCAGCTTATGTGCTTTAGTCCGTAAGTGCCTCCATACTTTTAAGACTCGATGACATCTCTTTCAGTTAGATAGATAACCTTTTTCAACCTACAATATTGCTTCTATGTGATTGAGAGTGTTTTGTTTCAATATCATATAGCTTCAGATGACTGTACTGTATTTAGATCGCTAATTCACATATAGGTAATTTCCTTCCTCGGGATAAGCCGATGCCTACTATGTAACATTTGCAGCTGGCCTGTTTCCTACCAATTTTCTTACCCTGTATCTTTTGGCTTTCAGGCTTCAAAAACATTGTTATCTTTGCATTTTAAGTATCTTAATCTTGTATTTTTACACTTTTCTCTTTTATGTTTCAGGTAAGAATGGTCAAGATTACACAAAAAATGGTCAACACATACTACGCAGAGCTGTACATTGGCAAGGTAATATAAAGCTTATAAATTGTATGGCTTAAAAGCATAATGTTTTTCTTACACGAAGCTGACTACTATCTGCAGCCTGGAAATAATGATATACTGATTGTAGATGCGCGGCCCTCTGATGCTATTAATGTGGCAAATAGGAGTAAGGTACATATATGTTACCAGCCCAAGTATGTCACATTATGTTACTTAGATCTCTATGTATTCTACCAGCCATCCAACCCTCACATAGAAGCACAAAAGCCTAACTTTTTTGTTTGTTTGAAAAATGCATCAAATAAATATAAAACAAAAGCCAACTTTAATTGTAGTTATTTAATGCTTTTGGGTTTGGTTCAAAACCTAACATGATGCAGATAATTGGGTTGTCATATTAAAAGGGGATGCAGACTTTTGTAGAATGTTATCTAAAGACTACTGAAACGGATTGACTACATAATACTCTTGACCCAATGTAGATGCATGGGCTCAATTCAAAATACAAATAACTAAGCTACACTATTTTTTAGGTCCTACAGCATTGAAGCGATCTGAATGCTTCTCTTAATATGCACTTACAATTTTTGCAATTTGATTGACGCAGGCTCCAATATTTGTAAATAAAGAAATTGTTTTAGCGGATGCTATCAGAATTGGTCATGGGATGGGCAGGCTACGTAACACGAAATCAGTCTATGATGTTACACTTGACAGGTGTTTGATGTGTGCTCTTATTGCTTCATTATCACCACAGATTGTTATATATTATTAATCTTAACAGGTTTATGTCTTCTGTAGTGCTCCAGAAGGTGCTGAACCATTGTCTGAAGAACTTTATCTGATCAGAAACATGAAATATGCTGCTAAAGAGGAACAATACGCCGAAGCAGGTATCTATTGTAAAAGGACGCTCTTTGTTTTCTTAACCAGACTGGATAACATAACAAATAGAAAGATTCTTAAATGTGACCTTATTATCAGCGATCAACAATTAATTTGAACATACAGACATTTTTTTTTTATTCTTCAAATTCTACATAGTGTACCACATAAGATTTGTTAAAAGATCAGTTTAGGAATTATACTTACTTAATTGGCAGCAAACCATGGCCGTTTAGACCTAAGAATCATTTTTAATGGTCAATAAATTCTTGCAGCCATGTGGAGAGACAAACTAACAAAACTGCGGCGACTGAACCCATGAGCAGTAGCTAGTTCACATGAGACATTAACTTGTATATAAGACGTGGTTGCTTTATATTTGGTGCCAAAGTTTGGGACACGGTTCTCTATTCTAGATATGTGGAACTTCTGGTCTTACAATCCAGATATTGGTTCAGAGATACGCATGGCAGAGAGAAAGGATGTCAGCTTTGAGCAAAGCATTTATGCATTTAGTCTTGACAAAGTTGCGGAGATTGTGGTTGTACATATTGAACTCAATAACGTACTAGGTTGTATTGTTCTTGCACATATAGGAAAATCTCCTAGAGACTGATATGATTGGTAGGAGTTGCTTGTAAGTCGAGTTGTGTATATAGATATAAATGTATAGTTGTCGCTATACTATATTATTAATAAAAGGAATGATGATGCTATTCTCATATTTTGTTTTGCCTTTTTTTCTGTTTTGAAGTAACATTTTTATTAAGTAAATAGCGTGAATCAAAATGTTACAAAATATATTAATTTTTTTTTAAACAAAAACTGTTACAAAATATACCATATTTAACAATTTACATTAAGTTTTTATTGCGTTTATTAAAATTTAATTTGTATGGGTTAATTTCCTCAAAAGAAAAATTAATATAAATATATTAAAATAAAATATTTGAGTTTATTATTTGATTTTTTTTAATAAATATTTTAAATAGTTTATTAGATTTTGAATCTTTAACTTTATATTTAAGTGTGATCTTTCGATTTTTAACAATTAAATATTTTTAATATTTATTTAGATTTTTTGACTTAATCTTTAAAAAAATTCTAATATTATTAGATATTTAAAATTGTTTATTAAATCTTTCGATTAATAGTTTGTTATATCTAATAACTATATATATATATATTCAAAATTGTTGGAATTTTTAGGTTTAAATAAGTGAATAGTCCATCGACTATCTTATTATTTTTCATTTAATTGTTGGAATTTTTAGGTTTAAATAAGTGAATAATCCATCGATTTTTTTTTTCATTTAATCGTTCGATTTTAAATGCATTCTTAGGGTCCATCGACTTGACATAATCTATAAATTTAGTCCATCGACTTGCACAATCTATAAATTTTGTCTATCGACTTGCAAAATCTATTAATTTAGTTCTTCGACTTGAAAAAATCTATAAATTTAATCATTCATGAGTGGTCTTTTTCTTAGCATAATGGATTAAGTTTATAGATTTTGTCAAGTCCATGGACCATCACCGGTGATTTTGAAGTCGAATGATTAAATTAAAAGAAAACGGGATAGTCGAGAGACTATTTATTGATTTAACCCGAATCTTTAGATTTTTGAACTATTAGATATATTAAATAATTTATTAGATCTTTCGACTAATTAATAGTTTATGTTAGATCTTTCAACTATATTTTTCAAATTGTTGAAATCTTTAAATAATTTGTATCATTCAAACATTACATATTTTAAATAGTATATTAGACCTTTTAACTAATAGTTTATTATCCTATAGTTTATATCATTCAAACATTACATATTTTATATCATTCAAACATTACATATTTTAAATAGTATATTAAATGTTTTAAATAGTTTATGTTTTCTTAGCACTCTCATATAGTTGCGATGAACAAGAAGTATCCTATTTATATGATTTTTTTGTTCCGATTTGATATGATTTTTTTAGCTTTTAATTCATCTCTCATATCATCTCTCCAACAATATTGTTCATTCAAAAGCTCTCAAGGACAAATAATACATTTACTACTATAATCTCTTAAACCAAAATAATACATTTACTACTATAATCTCTCAAACCAAGATCTTCTTATATATTATTCTTCTACAATCTTTGATCAAAATTCGTACGATCTTCTCAATAAATTATTCTTAGCGGTGGAAGATCATTGGTGATTTAAGTGTGTGGTATATTCTTTCATTTGTTATGTTTGTGATATTGTTTGATATTTGTTTATGTTAAGGTGGCGAAGAAAGTCTCACATCCCGTATTAGTTGGACATGGGAAGGATCAATAATATATAAGTAAGAACATATCTCAACTAGTATGAGGCCTTTTGGAAGTTGACCAAAAGAAACAAAACTGTGCGGGCCTTTGGGCGCCAAAAGCGGACATAATATCATACTAGTGTAGAGACCACAAAATGCGATGTTGATGAAATTCTGCCTTTCTCAAGGTGAATGGTCTGCTCTAGAGATCCTAGTTTGGAGCACCCGTGATTCATCAAGAGGTGGTACTTGATTGAAGTTGGGAGTGACACTAAGGAACAAGACATAATGGTCTAATATGAGGTCATACTAGTGTCGAGATTGTGGGACTTTGGTCGCCATCCTAAAAGTTTCATAAACTAGTTTTTCCATACTTATATTCTCTCAAATCGTCGCCAATTTAAAAGTTTCATAAACTAGTTTTTCCATACTTATACTCTCTCAAATCAAAGAAAACAAACCAATGTATTTAAATATAGAGAATAATAAGATTTATTATATTAAATATAAAGGTTAAATTAACGTATTTAGTGGCCAAGGACTAAACTAAAGCAAACATAATGGTTGAGGGGGCTAAATGATATACCCTTATAACTTGTTTGCAAAGAGTAAAAGAGTGGGGTGAGAAAGTCCATTTATTAGTGGCAAACATGTAAACTCACCATCTCATTCTTGTACTATAAAAAAAGCATTCCATTTTTGGGGAATGGGCCAATGATTAGTCAACTATTACTATATTTATTCCTTTTGTCTCTTTCTGTTTCTATTAAATACTGACTCTCTCTCTAAAAGCATCTGATACGAACATTTCTTATACAGACGCTCTCATACAAATATTTTCGCATTTAGATTTATCTCTAAGAAATATCTGAGTTCATCAGTGGCGCCGTCTGTGGGAACCTGAGTGGTACCCGGAATCACCATTCCAAAACTGCAAAAATAATCTAAAGAAAAAAAAATAGAAACTGAAATTCGTGGAGAGATAGAGGCAAATCCGACAAACTATTTGATCAGAGTCTCGTTTGGAGATCTTGTGATGGAAGAGCAAGTGAAAATGAAACAAAACGATAATAATAGATATGCTGAAGAGCTCCTCGAAGAATCTGCCTTTGTTGCCAGGCGGAAAGAGCTGTTGGAGGACATTAAAAGGGTAAACGCTGAAAAGGAAGCGATAATCAGCTTGCAAAGAATCAAATCAGAAGTCCGACGAGAGCCTACTGTGGCAGATCAAGCCCAAGATGTCAATCAATCCGAGGAAAGACATCGGAGAAAAAGTCGTTGATCCTCCAAAATGCGAGCTAGATCTGAACAACTATACAAATCAAAAAATTCTAGTGAGTATACTTCTCTTAGTTCAGATAAATTTTCATCCTCGGACACCGATGCTAGGCATAAAGCAGGTCAGAGACAAAGAGATTCGAGGTTGCACAAAAGTTCCCATCGAACTAGTCGAAGAACTAAGATTTTGAGGAAGAAAAAGTACGATCATAGAAAGAGAAAGTTATAATCCGAAAAACCTGATAAAGCGGTAAATGAAATTCGACCAGAACATGTAACTCCTCAGAGGAAAATTCAGTCTAACAACTACAATCTGGATTACCGAGTTATTAATCATTTACTTTCCAATCTGAGGAAGGTCTATGTGCAACGAAAAACGAAGGACCGAGGGGAAGCACTTATAAGGTTGGACATAATTGGAGGTCATCTCCACTCTCTCCGAAAATTTTGTCCGGCTATCTTCCAAAATGGTTTGACATATATAAATTGGAAAATTTTGATAAGGACAAGATCTGGACAGCCACATCGAACTGTTCAAGAATTGCATGATCAATTACGACGATAATGACAAGTTATTATGCAGGGCTTTCTCAAAATTTCAGGAATGCTGCGTCAAAGTGGTATAATCGTTTACCTCAAGGGTGTATCAAGAATTTTGATATGTTCAAGAGCATGTTCCGACAATATTTTATTGGAAGCAAAAAGTTTCCAGCAAATAAGGACACTATAATTCACTGCACGCAGAAATTGGGGGGAGTCTCAAAGAGTATACAAAGCGTTTCATCCAAGTTAAGACAGATATGAAATTTTGTGAAGACAAAATGGCTCTAGTTAATGCTTCAGAGAATCAGGCTATGACATTCAGAGCATTGCTGGATCAGATATAGAAGCAAATTTTAGTTGAAGAAACTAGAACATCGTAGATAGAATCGATGTCGCAGTTTAATCTGAATCAGTTCTGCCAAGATCCGACCATGATAAGAGCCAGTATGGCACCAGTGAATATCGGACAGCAAGTATAGCATCCAACAAGTACAGTCCAACCCCAAGCACCAGTACAAGTAATAAGTAACTCACCTCCAAGGGTAGTCAACACACAATAATACACACCTATAATCAACACTCAGCAGTATGTCCGGCCCATGTCCAACAAATGGGTCTGACCAACTCATTATGCTGAGTTGACTAAGTGTGTATATACTATCTTTGAGAAATCATGTTCGAATGTACACTTTTGTAAGACTTTCCTAATGAAGACTCCAAGGGAAACAAGTATTGCCAGTATCATGATGATATGGGACATGATACAAAAGATTGTGTGGTGCTAAAAAAAGTACAATAATTCATAGAAAATGGGAAATTAGTCAATTTTGTGAAGAACAATTCTACAGTTGATCTTAAACAATAAGTTTTTCCTAACCATGAGGATGCGATGATGATATCGGAAACAATTGATGAAGAATCTATAGATGCATTCGATATCGCTGCTGAGTATTTAGACCCAAAGGCGGGCATAAAAAGCATAAAAATGGTAGAAGAACCGATAGTAAGAGAAAAGGTTAGTGATTTATTTGCTTTCTTTGAGTCACTAATAATTTTTAGGGGAGATACAGTTGCAGAAATATCGAATTATTCTCGGAAGAGACACATCGTTAGTCTAGCAACACAACTGGAAGCAGGTGCTTCAACACATCTGTATAGAAATCCATCCCCAATACTCTGCTTTGAAGATGATGACATGAGAGATATAGCTGGTTCACATGAGGATGCAGTAGTTATCAGAGCGGAGACATTGGGAAATGAGACACGAAAAAATCTGATTGATACGGGTAGTTCAGCTAGCATAATGTTTATGTCTACTTATAGTCAGATAAAAAACCCACCAACAATCTTGCGATCAGACCGAACGATAGTCGGATTCACCGGGGCTATAACTGAGGTAGTCGGAGAATTCGAGGGATGGTGGAATTGGGCCAAGGACTATTCAAGAAGGTAGTTACGGTCTTATTTGTAGTGGTAGATGATCGCACATCTTATAATGCTATCTTTGGAAGGTCTTGGTTATCTAAAATGCATGTCGTGCCCCAAGCATGTTAAGGGGGTTGAATAAAAAAAAGAATAGCAATCAGTGGGGGCTCCTCAAGAGTCTGATTCCGTGGATGATCCGAAGGAAGCCCTTGTATTCATGGTCCGAGATGATAGCTTTGAGGATCATGTCTTCTTTCCGAGTAAAAGCATCAAAATTGGCACAAGATTATCTCTGGAGGTAAAAGAAAGTTTAATCAAGTTTCTTTCAACAAAATTACATTTGTTTACATGATGTACAGAGGACGTCGCAGGGGTTTTAGCAAAGTTCATCTGTCATAAACTTGCGGTACGAAGCAATGTTCATCTGATCATAGAGAAGATAAGATCTTTTTCTCAAGAAAAAGCTAAAGCTATAATGGCATATGTGGATCGTTTAACTAAAGTGGGTCACATACGCGAGTCAAAATATCCTTTATGGACTACTAACCCGCTCCTGATAAAGAAAAAGAATGACAAGTGACGAATGTGTGTGGACTTCACCAATCTAAACAGAGCGTGCCCCAAAGATCATTTCCTTGTGCCCGGAGTAGATCAATTAGTTGATTCAACATCTCGGAACCAACTTTTATTTTTCATGGATGCTTATGTCGGGTATAACCAGATCCAAATGGATCCAAGAGATCAGATGAGTACAACTTTTATTTCCGGAAAAGGTTTACACTGCTACAAAGTAATGCCATTCGAATTAAAGAACGTCACAGTGACATACCAACGTTTAGTAATCAAAGCTTTTGAATATCAAATTGGAAGAAATATTAAGGTTTATATTAATGACATGTTAGTCAAAATCTCAAAGGATGAAAACCATTTGGCTGACTTAGAAGAAATTTTTTCCAATTTGACAAAGATAAACCTGAAATTAAATCTAGAAATATGCACATTCGGGGTAAGATCCAGAAATTGTTTAGGATACATAGTCACTGAGCATGGTATTGAAGCCGAACCGGTAGAATTAAAGGCTCTGAGTATTATGGCACCACCGAGAACAATCAAAGAAGTATAAATCTTGACAGGAAGATTGGCAGCATTGAACAAGTTCATATCACGGTCATCAAATAAGTGCGCTCCTTATTTTCAAGTGCTAAGAAAAGAAAATTGTTTTGAATGGACTCAAGAATGTTTGGATGCTTTTCATTAAATCAAATAATATATTTCGTAATCGGAAATCTTGACAAAGCCGAGTCTGGAGGAAAAATTATATATCTATTTGGAAAATCCGAGTCTGGGGTTCAAGCTCGTCTAGTTGTGGAACAGGTGTACAATCGGTTTCTCCGGAGGGAATCGCAAGGTATCAAGCCATCCAATTTGGATTTAAAGCATCAAATAACAAAATCGAGTACGAAGTTGCTTTGGCGGGATTGGGACTTGCTAAAATCCGTGGAGTTAAAAGAGTAAGGTTGATAAGTGATTCAAAACTTCTCATAAACCATGCATCTGGCCTATCAGAAGCGATAAAATATCACTTAATAAAATATCTCGGGGCTTTGAAGGTTTTAACTTTGACTTTCGAGGGCGTCAGATACGAACATGTTCACAGAGCAGGAAATTCGGTAGTTGATTCTTTGGCTAAAGCTTCTTACTCAGAGGAGTACCCTTAAATAATAACACAAGAAAACCCTTCTATAGTCATGGGATCCAAATTAGTTGAAAGATTTGTTGAAGCTTTTAAAATTTCTACAAGTACAACAAAAGACTGGAGACGCAAAATTCAAGAATTTTTTGTGGATGACATATTACCAATTAATAAGGTGATGGCTAAAAGAATACGATTCAAGGTATACATGTATGTTGTACTCGGAGATGTATTGTATAAAAATATCTTTTAGCCGACCTTTACTTCGATGTTTAGGAATAAATGAGTCGCAAATGATACTTTCAGAGTTGCATGACGGTGAAGGATCATCATTTATTGGCTACAAAACATTGATGTGAAGAATCCTTTTCAATGGGTATTACCGGCCGACCCTCTCTTCGGATGCTAAGGAATTAGTGCAGAAATGCGATACCTGCCAAAGATTTTCTAATGCAATCCATGCACCGGGTGTGTGCCCCTCGAATCGATACCCGAGTCTTTACCATTTGACCGATGAGGCATTGACCTGGTCGGACCTTTACCAATGGCATTTGTAGGTCGACAAACAATCATTGTTGTAGTCGACAATTTTTCTAAGTGGGTGGAAGCTGATCCTTTGGCAATGACAATAACTAAGGATGTGATCTGATTTATTATTTCTAACATCTGTTGTTGCTTTGGGGTTCCGAGGAAAATAACAATGGACAACGGACCACAGTTCGATAACAAAGAGATGAAAGCCTTATGTGAATCTAAGGGGATACAACAATACTTCTCAACACCATTTCACCCCCAAGGAAATGGCCAAGTCGAGGTGACTAATCATAAAGTTCTAGATGGGCTAAAAAATAATTTGGAAGGTAAGACTGGAAAATGACCGGATTATCTATAAGAAATTCGGTGGGATTATAGAACGACTCCTTGGACCGCAACACAAGAGTCACCATTCACACTTGTTTATGGGATTAATGCAGTGGTACCATCATAAACAATTTTCCTCTCATTCAGGCTCAGTGAATATTCCGAGGAAACAAATGACAAGGGAAAGTGCACAGAGTTGGATCTGATAGAGGAAAATAAAAGAATAGAACAACTGAATTCTTTACATTATCAGACTTTGATGAGAAGTCGATATGCTTTAAAAGTTAGAATACGAGAATTAGAAGTCGGGGAAAAGTTTTGAGGAAATTTTTCCTCTATACGAAAGCAAAAAGGTTTGGACAAGTTAGATCCTAACTGGGAGGGTCTATACACGGTAACAAAGAAGATCAAGCCGGGTACATATAGACTCAAAAATAAAGAAGGAAAAGATCTTCCCCACCCTTGGAACATTGAGCACCTCAAAGTTTATTTAGAGTGAATGTGTAAATCTGTAAATGTTTTCTTTATGAATTTATGTAGGTATTGGTAGCATACTTTTTCCTATCCTGGTGGCACAGTAAGGTTTTAATGAGGTGCTCTAATAGCCGACTTATATATAAAATTCCTTTGCCATCTTAAAATGACACTCCAAAAAAGTTTGGATGATAGTGTTCATTATTTTGGACCGAGAAAGGTTTTCCAACGAATGCGGGTTAATGATGTTCATTATTTTGAACTTGCAGAGGTTTTCCAAATATTGTTGGATGATAATGTTCATCATTTTGAACTAAGAGAGGCCCTTTTAATATTCATCATTATGAATTTACTGTGCCATCCAAAGAACGTTGGATGACGATGTTCATTATTTTGAACTAAAAAAACCCAATAAGTAATAAGCCATAATGTTCATCATTTTGAACCTTGGTAAAACATTTTCACATAAAAGATATTTTAACTAATAAGTAAGTAAAAATAAAACTTTTCAATATGAAATATTGTTTATTGAAGCTGAGTTAGAGTAGAACATTTTCATATTAAGAAACTATTTATCAGGGAGAGAAGTATGGGCAAAATATTTTGAAGTAAAAACATTTTCATATGAAAAACTTTTTATAAGGAAGATAAGTATGGGTTAAAGATTTTTAAACAAATATATCTTATCAAAAGTTCTTATAATGTGATAATCATCATACACAAAAATGCCATAAATTTCTGCCCGTAGATGGTCAACAAACAAAGATTATAATGGTTAACAACACTATTCAGAGGTGGTATTTTCTTTACTGTATTCTGAAGAGCCAGATGCAGAGGAAGAAATTTTTGAGTCGTTGCTAGTTGTTAAATCTTCTATAGAAATAAGTTTCGGATGGTGTTTCTCAATAACACGCTGCCAAAGACTACCTAACTTCAAATCAGGAAACTTTCCATGCATCTCTAACACCAGGGAAGATTTCATGTTAGCATTTTTTTCTTCAAGACGAGAGGTGATACTGGAAGCATACGCATCTTCTTCTCAACTTTGAAGTTCTTCTTCAAAGATTCATTATATGCATAAATATTTTCAATGTCTTTAACAGCCTTCTCAAAATATGACTTAGTCATCTAAAAAGAATCGTAAAGACCATCAACAGTAGTATTCATTTTAATGTCATTAGTAATAAAGCGCTCCCTCTCATCATTGAACTTTTATTTTTCCTCGGAGAGTTTAGTCTCTAAGGAAGTGATTCTGGACAAGCGATTAACAAACGTCTTTTTCTCTTGAGTAAGCTCGTCCTCAACTTTCTTGAATCCAGCAGATGTCTCCTTCTCCTTGGCAAGTCCATCCTTCAACTTCTTCACCTTATTTTTTAAATTGGTTACCTCAGTGGTCAATTTCTTCACTTCATCTCTTCTTTGGAGGACTTCACTCTTATAATGATCTTCGCGATTAGCTTTCCTTTCAAGGAGAGCAACAACGTGAAGCAGTAACTCGAAAAAACCTATTAAGTTCGTTCGCAACGAAGTCGTTTTCATAAACATTAAAATAAGCCGAGGCAGGGGAGAGACGTTCACCTTCCTCAAGAAATTCTTCTTAACCAGTAACTTGCTTTTTCCGTAGGACGAATTCTCCTCCAGAATCTGAATCGAGTATAACATCTTTCTTTATATGGGGAAAACTTGGACAGGTTGTATTGTCACTTTCCTCTTCGTTATTGACTATCTTCTTCTGTTTCTCTTTAGCATACAGTCTCTTTGGCCTCATAGCCCCTGCTCTTCCAGCTGGCCTCACCTCAACCACAGCTTCACAGTCAGCATTCACTTGGTTTTCTTTTCGGATGCTAGCTTGAAGTCCTCTCCAGACGTCAATTTGTTGCTCATGTTGGACTATAATTTGTTGTTACTATTGGACTTTAGTTAGTTGGTCATCTTGGATTTTCTTCTGTTGTTCCCTTTGGACTTCAGTCCTCTGCTCTTCCTGGATATCATTCTCCAAGTCAACGTCCTCTTTGGTTTGTTCATCTTTGTTATCGGATATCTCAACATCTTGATGGCTAGGAGCCCGGGATCGAGTGGGAAGAAAAACCATATTGTCTAAGCCTTTCAAGCGCTTGAGAACAACATCCTCCAAGGGATATCATGAGTTTCGTTAAGGATTTCTTCTGACCCGGATCATATCTCCAAAGATATCTTTTAACCAAATTCATTGGCATGAAGCATCGATGAAATTTGTAGTTCCAATTGGCACCTTCCCAAAGACTTAGCTTCTCGAAGACTTCATTTACGGATGCATCATAATACTTGAAGGGTTTGGCAATCTCATTCATGGCTATTCAAAATAAGATATCTTAAGCTGGCTATTTACAATAAGCAAAACAGAATAAAATGTGTAACCAATGAGGAATCTCCTGAGAGTCCTCAAAGTAGTCTCCCACAGCCATAAGATAAAAATAAATTGTTGTTTTCAGTTTTTGTCGGCTTCTAAGAGATCCTGGACCACATTGTACTGCCTTGCAAGACCAAGAGAATAAAATAGATTGTTAGAAGTTTTAGCTACATCCGAGATTAAGACGAGCTGTTCTGTGGAGAATGCGGTCTTAGAAATCCTAGAGGCCATGATGCAGGCCATAAGTATATACCACATGTTAGGTCCAACATGGGATGGGAAAAACCTAATAAGACAGAAGTACTCCACTCAAGCAGGATTAAGAGGCAAGCAAAATACCCAATTCATAAGTTCTGTGTAGACAACCAACTCATGGTCACGAACAGATAATGACGTCTCTCCAATAGTCGGGAATTGAATGGTAACATTCCCAGGAATTGCCCATCGGTATCTTAATTTCACCTCCTCAGTTGGGTGAAAGTATTTGTATTTTATCTTGAAGAGGGCAAGCAAATGCTTAGCTTCGATCTCACGAAGATTGTTGTCCGTGATATCTTTTATATTCGATGGAAAACTCGATGCACGTCTCCTCTTTTTCTTCTTCTTATCCTTTATTACCAAAGAATCCTCTCCTCAGTGAGGAGGATGATCAGTTGTAATTTCCGGGTGAGGATAGGATATTCCCTGATTTGGCGCAGAAGGTCCGAGGGGAAGGACTAACGCTGGGGAAGCTTGTAAGGGTTGTGCCTCCACCACAATTACGCCGTTCTTCTCTTGATCACTGTCAAACTTGTCAATCAAATTTTTCTCTTGAATTTCAGGGATAGATTTCAAAACTTGTTCCAGTCAAACATTTCTTGAAGAAGGTCTCCGGGGACTGACTTTTGGAGTAGTTTGAGAGGATTCTTAAGGAGTTACCTGAGGAGTTGCAGTTGAAGAAGAAATTTTAACCCTGATAGACTTCATAAGTTCTCTGTAGATCTTTTCCTCTTAGTGTGATCTCCTTTATTCGCCTCAGTAAGCCTTTCGTTTTCACTGCCCATTGTTAGGAAATGAGAATATTTGTGAGTATTTTCATAAGAAGAAAGGTCACCCTTGTTATTACTTAAATAAGCTTGATCAGATGGTGAATGGAAAGAGAAATACGCTCCCGGAGAGAGGACCAGTTATCGCTAAAGTTTGTCTGAAAAATTTCTACAAGTGTTTGATACTCTTTATCACTAGAAACTTTACGTTCAACAACTTTGTTTGAGATATTGAACCACCTCCAAAGTTTATATCTTTCGAGATTAATAAACTCTCAAAGCATGAAAGGTTGAAAAATAACTCAGTTTGGAAGTTGCTTATCTCTTTAGAACATGCTCTCTTTACACTATGGTGAGCAGAAATAAAGTATGTAAACTTAAAACTATGGAAAGAGATAAGTATTTATAGTGGAGTAATGATTGCTACTAGGCATAAGGTGATGAGTCAGTTTCAAGGATCTTTTCGGCACGTTACCTTCTTCACAAACGGTTTGAAAAAACGCGCTGGCATACATTGGTAGATGTTCGACATGTTTCCAGAAGTGACGTCACTACCTAAGCTATCTCTGACACTATAACGACTAGATAAAAGCACGCGAGATCAGAATGAATGATGGATTGGGTGAGGTCATTATGACCAGAGGTGAGGTCATAAATGTGAACAGGTTTATAAAACGTAATCCGAGGGATTTCCATGAAGAGATTTTTTCCAGGAACGTAAGTAAAGAAATTTCCCGATCTAAATATGAGACAAGAATGATTCGTGGAGAGTTACAAGAAGTCATACAAAGAATCCTGAAAATCTAAGAATCTTAGGAGGCTCAAAAGGAAGGAAAAGTTGTTTTCATTAGTCAATCCTCATTCAGACATCTTCACCAGGACTGGGGGGCTACTGGTAAGGGAATGAAAATATAGAGAATAATAAGATTTACTATATTAAATATAAAGGCGAAATTAATGTATTTAGTAGCCAAGGACTAAACTAAAGCAAACATAAAGGTTGAGGGGGCTAAATGATATACCATTAGAATTTGTTTGCAAATAGTAAAATAGTAGGATGAGAAAGTCCATTTATTAGTGGCAAACATCTAAACTGACCATCTGATTCTTCTACTCCCTCATTCCCAAATAATAGTCGTTCTAGCTATGGGCATAGATATTAAGGTTGCAATAATTATTTTACCTTTTTATATAAAAAAAAGTGAATATGTAACAATTGTGTGTCTTTTGAGAATACAAAGACACACCATTGGCTAAATAACATAAAAAGTAGAGTACAAGTAATTACTTCTATTTAATTCTACATTGGTAACTGAAAAACGACATTAATTAGGAATTTGAAGTTTTCTCTAGAACGACTATTATTACGGAATGAAGGGAGTACTATAAAAACAGTCATTCCCTTTTTTGGAGTCAATTATTACTACATTTATTCCTTTTGTCTCTTTTTCTCTCTACTAAATACTGATTCTTTCTGAAAACATTCGATACGGACATTTCTTAGACTGACGCTCTCATACGAACATTTTCACATCTAGATTTATCTCTAAGATATGTTTGAGTTCATCATTGTTAACAAAACTATGTCGTATTTCGGATGATTCCGGATATTAATGTATAATACACAGTGTAAAAGAAAATATATATCATCAAAATATATAAAGAATTATTATTCTCTTACAATGTGTATTATATAGCTAATCTGAGGAAGTTATCTAGAAATACGATATAGTTTTGTTAAGAACAATTTTTATTTTAATTTGGTGGTCATAAGTATAAACATGTTTTATTAGGCTTCATACTTTTTTGTCTAAGTGTGAGAGATCATAGTAGTTGTTTTGACAGCTTTTTGTAACATTAAAGTTCAATTTGATAATATTTGTACAACTCATGATCAGACGTGTAAAAGTAAAAGACTAAAATCAATAAAAGTTATATCGTAACAACTTATCACATTTTTTTTATCACTTATAAAATAAACAACTATAACAAATTATACTATAATCAAACTATAACAATTATTTTATTACTAATAAATAATCATCAAAATATAACAATAATAATCGAAATATAATAATAAAGCTACAATGATCTTATATTCCTCATAAATTATAATATACACGCTATGAGAATTTGTTTAAGAACAATAACCACACTTATATTTTGTTTTTTTAGTATTATATGTATTACAAAAATAATATAAGTATACTTGTAATATTTATAAATCATAATAATAATAATAATAATAATAATAATAATAATAATAATAATAAATATAATAATAGAATTATAATAACCTTATACTAGTTTTAAATAATTATATTTTATCGCGTTGGTCGTGATGTTAATCCTACCGGATGTCTGTCGTGATTTTGACCGCCACTGATTTTGAATCTTGTCGTGTTTTACTGTATTATGCTGTAACAGTTACGGTAGATACCGTGATAACTCTGCCATGATCCCGTCACGTGAGACACTAATAATACATAGATACAGAAACGGAGAGATGTTTCGAGCATGTAAGAAAGTCTAAAATCTAACACTAAGGTACCAAGAAAGTATATATACAGAAGCTGAAAGGTGTCTCAGAAGCAGTAGTGGTGTCGTCTGTGGCTCCTGCGGAGCCTGCGAAAAGGAAGAAGCCAAATGATGCATTTGATAGCGATATAAAACCTGGCCATCCCCTGTCTGATGTTAGAGATGAAGCCATGATCACAACATGTCCTCCTCCTCGAACGAAGTAAATCGCTAGCATAAACCCACTCTCTCTTGACAGATCTTCTTTTCTTGATGCTCTTCACCATGATTGACCTACGAATTCGTTCCACTTTCTCTCTCTCACACAACCAAGAATGGAAGAATTGGCACGAGAGAGAAATCTTCTTATCAAACTATGGTAGACAGGAGCCCTATATATATTGGGGGTCAACTGCTTTCACTTTCATGCTTACATCATTGGTTTTGCAGTACAAGTAACTAAATTGGATCTTGATCATTTCATACACGTTGCTTCCCGTGTTAACCCTACTCTTTCTTCGACTATACTTGATCCTCACGTTGTATTCTATGCTTAATTCTTAATGATACAACCAAGAACCCTCCTAGAAGGTTCTCGAAGGCAATAATATTTTTTTAAAGTCCAATTTATAGAAATATAGGCAATTCATAGGGTTTATAAATTGTTTAGCCTCTTGTTCACTCGATGAATGTTATATACATATGTTTCTTATTTACATCAGTATATCATTGGACAAATCTGAAACAAATGACGGGTTTGAAGACAAAAAACGACCATAGTCTGAGCACCACAGGCTAGATTGAGTCATGGTTGGTTACATTGACTGAGGAGGTGGCGAGCGCGAACCTTGAGCTGCAATCGAGCGAGTGCATGCATACACTGTGACGCCACACGGGCCTCTCTTCTTGTCATGACTCCTCGAACCACTCCTTGCAGCTTAATTAAGCTCTTCAGTGTTTTATATGCTTGCCTCGTCTGTCAAAATGTAAACTTTTATCATGTGTTTTTCACATTCTTGTCTTTAGGAACCGATTTGGTTATTCAAGTTTAAAGTGCTAGCCTGACACGGTTTATGTTTTCATTCTTTCTAGAAATTAGATGAAAGCGATTTGTTTTAAATTTTATTAAAATTTGAATTACTTAGACAACTGTTTATATAGTATCTAAAGATATGTAAGGTTATCGAAAAATATACAAAAGATGTCAACCTATTATATACCGCGAGTATATAAATTTGTTAAGATTAGATTTTGAACGGTTCACCTTTAAATAATCATTTTCTAGGCATATAATATTTCGATTAAAAATAGTTTTATTGGTTTGAAGACTATTCATTTGCAATAAAATTAATGTTTGAGTTTATTAATTATAAATTTTTGATCAAATTAGATTTTAATAAATAAGGTATTTTTATGGAAAATAAAATAGCGAAATAGTCTATACGAGTCGATCGACCTAAGACAACGAACTACATGTCTAGACAACGGATAATTAAAACTATTATAAGTGGGTTTTTAGTCAAAGTACCATATATCTAAAAAAAATTAATAAGTAAAAGCAGGGTGGTTATTTGTTCGATTCGGTTCGGATTTCGACGGAACCGGACCAGACCACTAATAAGTTTGGATCGGACAAGATCGGTCTATTCAGATCCGATTCTAATTTTTGTTCGTTTTTCGGTGTGATTTTAGTTCGGTTTGGTTTTATACCGTCTTGATTTGATCGTGGTTTCGGTAAGTTTGTTTTGGTTTATTTAGAAAAAAATAATTTTTTTAATAATTTAATTTATAATTTTTTTATTTGAATAAATGATAGAAAAATTAAAAGTTAAAAGTTAACTTCTAATTGTTTTTTAATTGGCCCCAACAATTTTGGGAAATATAATGTATAAAAATTAATTTTAAAAATAATAATTTGTTTTTTTAATTTTATCGGCAAATTTCGTATCGGTTCTACTGATTAATCATTTGAGTGTGATTTTATTGATTTATAAGTTGGATTATGAATAATTTTTATTGGTTTATCGTTTCTTTACGCAATCTCGATTTTTTTAGAATGGAACTGTTGCCCAACCGATTTTATAAATTCTTCACCGATCTTAATTTTTGAACCGAAACTGTCGACCCAACCTTTAAAATTCGGTCCAATTGTTTAGAACCATTAACATCCCTAAAATTATCTTGGGTTATAATAATATAATAGGTAGAGTGTAACCCCTACTAGAAACAATAATCGCTAAGAGGTACAAAACTATCTCTTAGAATCTAAGAATATGATGTCTTATCTACATTAAAACCTTACTGTTTACCATGTATTATAATGAGAGTAGTTGGATTACCAGATAACCCCTAAAGGCAGATTGGATTTTGATGGCTGCATTATCTCGATGGACTTCGGTTGGTACTAGTGAAGTAGAAGCTGCACAATCTTGGTTCGCATTGTCATGATCCGGAACCGAGATTATATTTTGCTGTTCTTGCTGGTCAATAATATGTGTAGCTGGTGTTTGGTCATGAACAATAGTATCAATAGTATTGGCATTGGCATTGATGATGTGTCTAGGAGAAGACGTTGACGATGGTGATGGTGATGATCTAAGTATGAGCTTTCTTCTTCGGACAACATTGAACCACCTTTTCTTAGGGTGTGCCATTCTTATTTCATCATAGTTTGTCTTCGTTCTGGGTTTTATGTTACACCAAAAGACACAGATATGCTTACCATGTTGTTTCTTGGAGAAACAGAGACAACGTGGAGGGATCAAATCTTATTACATCTTACATTATAACTTTAGTTTTCAAATCCAGTTAAATTTTGTTAACATTATAATAGAGGCGGTATCGTGTAATATGATAGTTTTATTGTATCGAATAAGTTATGAGTTTATTTTGTAAAGGATGCAATTTGCATTAAATGTGAGTTGAGTTCGCTGGTGGATTGCAAGAGGGATATAATATAGGGATTGGTATTGAAATCTTAATAAGATAATGTATATTCATCAATATTTTTATATGTTTAATAATCTTTTATTAATATTTTAATTTTTATATTTTTTTTTTTCAGTTCGTAATATCATATCATTACATTACCGTAACAAATGAAAACACAACGGGTGGATATAAATATAAATAAAAATTATGTTTTTTTTCAGAGGGAATCCGTTGCTACTCAACGAATGCGCACAGTCTACAAATTATCGCTAGAAGGTAAACCACACAAGGGGACAGATTCAGCTAAGAAAACGTATGCGTAGAGGGACTAACACTCATGATCTTTAATCACAAACATGTCTTACTCAACCAACTCCGACTAATCGTTTGGGACAAATATAAATCATGTTACTGTACCAATACGGGTTATTACTGGATTTGTGTATATCTTTTTAATATAATAACCTTTCATTTATCACATTTTTATTATTTTTTGTTTGTTTTTATTTATAAAATTATAAAATAATATTAATAAAATAATAATAATATCCTATAAATGATATTATATATTTTTAATAACCTATCTCCCTGTATAAATTAATATACTTAATAAATTTGGTTTAACATCAACTTCTCTAAATTTAAATTTAGGTTCAATATAAGCGTCAATAAATTTTGGTTCAGTCTCAACAGCCATATATCAACTTTCGGTTTAGTTTTAACCAATTTTTCTTCAATCACGATTCCGTTCAATAAAATTACGGTTGTCACGATTCACTTCATCAGTCACGATTCAGTTTAGCAGGACATTGACCTAGCACTACTAAGTTTTCTCATCTTTATTTTTTTAACTTATATAGTAAAATAATTGAACATACATTTACGGGTCAACCACCACTTTGGATTAGGTTTGCGAACCAAAAATCAATATCGATAAAGTTTACGAACAAAACTTAAAAAATTAGGCTTACGAATCAACTAACCAAACTATACATTCATGTTTCATCTATATAAAAGTGGTCTACGTCCTTCGTTTGTCGTGCTGGGCTATACTTTGCTATCTTCTCCATAAAACTATCACAATCTCTTAACGTTTTAAGAGTGACAGAGCTTCATTAACCATATTGGACTTCTCGCACCCTACAAAAACATAAATGAACAAAGAAGATTAGTCATGGATGAAAATGTAGTCCTCAACAAATTTCTGATGAAACTATAGTCATCAACAAATTTTTTATGAAAATATAGTCCTGATCACTTCATGGAGTCTCAACACTCCCACAAACAAATAATAGAGGTGGTGTCAAGTAATATACTAATTTTCTTGTATCGAAAAAGTTATGAGTTTATTTTATGAGGATGCATTTTGCATTGAATGTGAGATGAATTGTTGGTGGATTACAAAAGAGAAATAAAAATATAGACACTAATTACAATTTTATTAAAAAAAATTATATTCATCAATCTTTTTATATGGTATAAACTATTATTAATTTTTTATTAATATTTTAATTTTTATAAAAGAGAAATTTGTTCGGTCATAATGTTATGTCCATCCATTGCGATAACAAATGAAAACACAATGAATAGGTATAATCATAAATGTAAGTATCTTTTAATAAAAAAATCTTTTATTTATCACATATTTATTTTTTGGTTGATTCTTACTTATAAAATTATATAATATATATATATATATATATATTATATTTTAAACAAAATAAATATTTTTAACAAATTTTGGTTCAACCTCAATTTCAATAACTTTCGACTTAAAGTTTGCCTCAACAAGTATCGGTTCAGACTCAATAAATATAAACCAAACTTCGGTTTAGCCTTTTCCAAATTTTGGTTCAGTCTTAACATAACCATGATTCAATCACCAAGTTTACAATTCTGTCCATCACTAGCGATTCAGTTTAAGAAGGCATCGACCTAACACAATCACAGTTTTTCATCATTTATACTTATATGATAGAATATTTGAATACGGCTTACGAGTCAAGCACAATTGTGCATTAGATTCGCGGACCAAAAACCAATATCAGAGGGTTACGAGCCAAATTTTAATAAAAATTAAGCTTCGAAACCTAACTAACCAAACTATACATTCAGGTTTGATTAATATAAAATTTGTATACGTACTTTGTCTGTCGCACCATACTATATTTTTCTCAATTCTCCATAAAAATATCACAATCTCCTAACCTTTTAGGAGTGAGGAAGCTTAATCAGTCATACTAGACTTCCGCATCCCAAAAAAACAAACGCAAACAAGAAGATTATTTTGGGATAAAAATGTAGTCTTCAAACAAGTTTGGGATGGAATTGTAGTTCTTGTCATTTCATGGAGTCTCACCACCAATTAAAATGTAGTCATCAACAGTTCTGGGATGAAAATGTAGTCCTAAACTCTCCAAAAATTCAAGATCCATCACAAAAGCAACAATTAGATCAATCTCCTTAAGGGTGCGAAATATAAAAATGTTTGAAACAAAAAGCTTTTAATCTCGTTCGTAGTACCAAAATAGTAATATATGGGGTTAACAAATAACAAATCTCGAAATTATTCAGAAGTATATTATTTAAAAAAACAGATTAATCCCTCATATTTATTCAATTTTAATTATTTTTGTTTTGATTTTACATAACTAAAATAAAATTCAACAACAAAAAACAAAACTTAAATCAAAAGATATAAAATCTCGACCAACCGAAACTTCATGACCAACATCGCTTAATTTTTTCATCCGACAAAAATGTTAGTCAAAATTACAAGTAATAAAAGGATAAAAAACTCCTCTCATATATTTACAAGTAATCCAAAGAAATTCTATTAAATGTTTTTTTCAACTCTCTCTTAATATGTGAGATTCTCCCAGAGAATCTTAGGAGTTGTTTGCAAGATTATATCCAGATACTAGATGTGCAAACAATTTGCACCCTAGTAGGAGTTGCAAACAACTCTTAAGAAACCATGGGAGTTGTTTGCAATATTATACCCAGATAGTGGAGATGCAAACAATTCGCACCTTAGTGGGAGTTGTAAACAAATCTCAGGACGACATGCGAGTTGTTTACAATATTATACCCATATATTGTATGCAACTCTATAAGTTGGAAAAGCAAATAATTCACAACACCAAACTGCAAACAACTCTCACGAATCCTTGAGAGATGTTTGTAATATGATATACAGATATTTCAAACAATTCTCTATAGTGGATGTGAATTGCTTGCAACTCGCGGTGCTTCCTGATAATTGCGTGAAACTACGTTCCTGAAAGTTGCTTGGGAAAAATAGCTTTATTAACCAAACACATAGCATTTCATTATTGTAATTCAAACAATAGGAAATATGTGTAAATGAACAAACAACTCAATGTGGCCAACAAGAATTATCCACAACAAGAATTGTCTTTAAACTGGAATATCACAAGTCCTCCTGTTATGGCCTGATTTCAAACAACGGCCACACTTCAACTGCTTGGTAGAGGTTTCTCCTCTAGAGGGGATTTACTTTTTCTTAGGCCTTCTGGAGTGTCTTTTAACGTTCAGAGGCAGAATTTCAACAAACGAAGGATCGTTAGCGTTGGACCCTTCGCCGAAATAGGTTATAGCTGGTATTGTGAAAGAGTAACTTTCCCCGTGATTCTTAACCGTAGAACGGCTCTATTGTAGTAAAGAGATCTTGGTCGGTATACCGTATCGCCGCTAAAGTGTGAGGACATTGAAAACACTCTTGTTGCCATGATCTGCAAGAATATTTAAAATCCAACAGATTAATAACCACCACATGATTTGAAAAGAATTCGAACATGGCTGTAGAAGACTTACGTACTACCCAAGTTCGACACATGTTAATATTCTGCTTTAGCTTCTTCTCATACTCGGGGACCAAATTAGTACTCCAGCTTAACCCCTTTTCGTATCTTCGTGAAACTTGAGTCATAAGAAAGATTCTAATCCAGTCAATAAACTTAACAATAGGTAAGACACAATATTTTTTAATCTGATTGTTAAGAGATTTGGTCGAAGTAGAAGCCATAGAGTCGTATCGTTTCCCTTTAACGTAAGCTTGCGCATACTTATTCAGGGTAAATTAGCAAGAAAATCATTCATTATGTCCCCACCTTCACACAGAAAATCTGTTAGTATATCTTTAAAAATATCTCAACTGGGAGTATAAGCAAGACGATGGAAGAAATTCATCCTTTTTTATAGGCTCTTTTAGTGTGTTCTAATTTGGATTTCAAATTCTGCATTAGATGGAAATAATAGTACGCATGATAGCAGTTTGGATACAAGACATAAACATCATTAACGATACCAGAATGACGGTCTGAAATAAATGTGATTTGGCGCTCCAACAAATGAGGTTTCAAACACCCCAAAAACCACATCCAATTGTCACAATATTCAATTCTAACTATACCAAGAGCAACAGGGAATAGTCCTGAAAAAGGCACCTCAAATGAACAATATAATAGAGCTTAAGCATGTAAAAAATGTAAGCAATTCGCATGAGTACCTGAGAGTTGCTTTCAAATCTTAGGATTACCAGAGATTTGCTCTAAAATCTCAGGATATCTTGCGAGTTGTTTGTAACTCTCAGGATTACCTGAGAGTTGTTTCCAGTTCTTGTATTTCCAAAGAATTGTTCTGAAATCTTAGGATATCTTGGAAGTTGTTTGCAACTCTTGTATTTCTATGCGAATTGTTCTGACCTCTCAGGATAGCCTGAGAGTTGTTTGCAACTATAGGCTGCGAGTTGTTTACAATCTTTCAACAAACCATCCTAATCATTCTAAGATTAAAAAAAATGAAACTAACCGTTATTGTCGTCCTTTGCTACGACAGTGAGCAAAGTACCGTTATACTTGTTATATAAGAATGTTCCATCGACAAACAACATTGGACGACATGAATGAAAACCCTGAAGGGATGAACCGAATGCTACAAAATAACGCTTGAAGCGGTTTCCAGCTGATAACTCCAACCGGGAGTCTGTAGTAAAATCGCGGCTCTTCAATTGTTTGAAGTACATGCTTAGTAAACTAAAAGAACTCGAACTATCTCTGAAAACTCCCCTCTTTGATTTCTCTAAAGCATTCGATGACAAACTGTACGAATGCCAAGACCGTAATTTTGTTTGACAGTCGATTGTATGGTTTTGGCTGTCAACGAATGACAGGTCCGGAGAGAATCCTGAATTTCCTCCGCAATCAATTCCGATGTCAAATGCCTATGCCGCTTATGTTTTTGAGAGAAAACAAGACTGCAAGTATGGTGTGGAACATACTTCTTGATCGTCTTCAAGTCGGTGTTGGAAACAATCGATGCATAAAGTCCCCATTTGCATCCGCTTGTGAATTTATTTTCACAATAAACACTGATCTAGTTTGCTGTGTTGTGCAGGTATTTGAAAGAAAAACCATGCTCTAAAGCAAACTTGCACGAAGATAACCTTAGACCTGCAACACCTTCTTCAAAAGCTTGACTCACTCCTGTAATAACATCAGCCCAACCAACAGTAGCAAGTTGTTTTTTTCTCTCATCAAAATTAACTAAACCGTTACTACTTTCCCCACTAATTAGTTGATTAAGAGATGGTTCTCCCAAACTTATGCTACGCTCTTTACGCTTTAGACCGGAACCCTTATCACCAGAACACTTATCACCAGAACCTTTATCGAAGACGTGTTGTTCTATGAGAAAACTAACCCGTTTTAAACGCTCCAAATCAAGATATAACATTAACCCAACAAAATCTTTCTGGTTATTAAAGAAACAATTCTTGTGATCCCCGCAGGAGTAGGTAATTAGGTAGTCACCTGTGACCAGCTCTTCCCATGTGCTCTCCACGTAATCTTGGATACTTTGAAAGCTTTCAAACTCCGTGAAAGGCACAATTGCGGTTTGGTGACCATACCTTATCCTGCACTAAACAAGCTATTAGTTATTAATTCCAAAAATACAGTGCAAGTTATTAGTTCCTACACTGAGAAACTCGCATCCTCTCCTGAAAGTTGTGTACAAATATAAGATGTGATTTTTTTCGCAGTTTTATGTCTACTGCAATGGAGTTGCCCAATTTGCATCCTTCCCTAAAAGTTGTTTGCAAATCAAGTATTTGTACACTCACGCGTGAATAAAATATAAAAAATTCGCAATAGTACCTCAGAGTTGTTCTTAATAACTGAATTTCCTAAGAGTTGTTTGCAACTCTTGCATTTCCTAATAGTTGTTTGCAACTCTTGGATTTCCTGAGAGTTGTTTGCAACTCTCAGGAAACCCTGAGAATTGGTAACACAATTCACATCTTCCTCGTTGGATACATCACACAATTCGCATCTTCTACGTTAACAACCATATAACAATTCACATCTTTTGTCAGGAATGTCTGGACAACTAAAACTCATAGTCTACCCATGTTTCACGTTTAAAATCAACATCTAATACACTAAAAATCAGTATATAATTAGTTAAACAAGGATTAATGATAAATGTTAACAAAGTTACCACAGATCACTGGAACAAAAATAAAAAAATAGAGAAAACTCAAATAAGATTTACTAAGAACAAAAACAGTAGAATAACATCTATTTTAACTCAGAAATCCAAGAAATAACTTCGAAATCGGTAGTTAATCACCATTACCTAAAAGCAACACGTAAAACCAAAACAACAGAGATTCCAAAAATGTAGAATAACATGTGATCAGCTCTTGTACGTAGAAACAGTAGTTAGGTGGATTTTATACAGAACTTACAGAAATATACCGACATTCGAATGCTCCGATCACCTAAAAATTATGGTTTCTTGGTGGTTCACGGTAGTTTGTAGGGTTAGATGGTTAAAGCGGCTTAACAAATTCAAATTTTTAAAAGCTAGAAAAGGAGGAAGAAAATAGAAAATTCTGCTTATATAGTGGGTTGAGGGTAGTTAGGGTATTATAATAATGTTAGGTATTAAGTGGTAATTAGGTACTTGAGATGGGTATTAAGAGATAATAGATCAAACCTTGGGTACTAGATGACAATTGAATAGTTGAGTGCGTTCCTTAGGTGCAATTTCCCTTATGAATACTCAACCCCAACGAGTTTAATTTAATTTTTATCCAAATAAATATCTGAACCTGACAAATTTGAAAAACGAAATATGTAACTGATTTAATAATATTTGTATCCATTACGAGCCCTTACATAAATTAAAGAGAAAAGTACCAATAAATACCCACTCAACTATCTAATTACCCACTAGTATTCGTTTTTTGGATAGTGTCACTTGGTACCTCGAATTGAAATTTGGACAAAAATACCCCGACTATATATACCCGATGGTACCTTTACCAATATTAACCTGAGAGTTGTTTGAAAAACTAACGAGAGAGTTGTTTGAAAAACTAACGAGAGAGTTGTTTGAAAAACTAACCTGAGTGTTGTTTACAACTCTCTTTATTTTCTGAGAGTTGTGTGCAACTCTCGCGATTTCTTGAGAGTTGTGTGCAACTCTCACGATTTCCTGAGAGTTGTTAGTGGTGAAATTTTATATTTAATTTTTTTTTAAATATCATCAATGGGTCTAGTTTTGTTCATCTTAAAAAAACAAAAGCGATGATACTTTCGTATATTTTTTCTGAGCTCCGGTTTGAAATAAATGGATCTTTTAACAAATAAAATAAAAAAAAAATAAGAAAGAGAAATTTTGGTTACGTGGTTGTTGAAGAATGATGAGGATAATTAGGATATTAAAATAATGTTAGATATTAAGTGATAATTAAATTGTTGAAATGAATACAAAACTTTTTGGATGTTGATATAATAATAGGATAATTGAGTGTAGGGGTGGCAAATGGTTGAGGAACCGCGGTTCAAAGCTGACAATCTGTTTATGAACTGGCGGTTTAACTGCGAAACTGGCCCATTAAGACTGCAAACCGACAGGACCGCAAACCGTTAGGACCGCCAAACCGGCAGGACCGCATAAGGAATAAACCGGCAGGACCGCAAACCGGCAGGACTGCGAAACCACGATTTATTTGTAAAAAACCGTTGTTTATTGGTAAATATTGTAAATGTTTTATTTATTTTATAACCAAAATGTTATATTTAAAAAATATTGAGATATTGCATATTATTATAGAATTATTATTACATTTTGGTTAATATTAATTTATTTTTGGTTATTAATATTTTAAGTGTTGTAATTATTATATAGTCCAAAATTTTAAATATTACTTATGTTATTATCACATTTTGAATATTATTATTATTATGTTTTTAGATCTAATATTAGTAGTGTTGATTTTAATATTACAAACCAAAACTATATCTTATCATGTTAAAATATTACAAATTCTATGGTTATAATTTTAATATTATATTTTGATTACTATTGTGATTTGGTTTTAAATATTACAAGTGTTTGTTATTATTTTTTAAACCAAAATCATATTTTATCATGCAAAAAATATTACAAGTTATATTGTTATAATTTTAATATTACATTTTGAATTTTATTATTGTGATTTGGTGTTAAATATTACAAGTATTATTTATTATTTTTAAGTTATATTGTTATAATTTTAATATGACATTTTGAATTTTATTATTGTGATTAGGTTTTAAATATTACAAGTGTTATTTATTATTTTTAAGTTATATTGTTATAATTTTAATATTACATTTTGAATTTTATTATTGTGATTTGGTTTTGAATATTACAAGTGTTATTTATTATTTTTAAGTTATATTGTTATAATTTTAATATTACATTTTGAATTTTATTATTGTGATTTGGTTTTAAATATTACAAGTGTTATTTATTATTTTTAAGTTATATTGTTATAATTTTAATATTGCATTTTGAATATTATTATTGTGATTTTGTTTTAAATATTACAAATGTTATTTATTATTTTTTAAACCAAAATCATATTTTATCATGGTAAAAGATTACAAGTTATATTGTTATAATTTAATATTAAATTTTAAATTTTATTATTGTAATTTTAATAATGATTATAAAATTATTATTACATTTTGGTTAGTATTAATTTTTTTTGGTTATCATAAACATCATTCATAACAAGTGAAAATTAGCCGATTGGTGAGTATTAGCAAGTCTACGATTTATAGGCATTTTAAAACTTAAAACAATTTTTTTTTTTTAAATATGGAATAAAATACTAATCGAAACTAATTAATATCGCAAATAATAAAAACTAAATTTAGACTAATACCAAATAATACAACTAATAACAAGCAATAACAACTAACAACAACTAATAAAATTAGAATTAAAAGAACTAATTTAAATTACTATAACAATTAAATAACTTGATAAATTATATGAAGCTCTTAATTGAGCTATTATAATGTTATCCAACGATATTTAAGTGTTTTTATCAAATAGAAACAATTTGCGAAAAAAAAACAAACAATTCCGAAAGTAGGACTACAATAGGTAAAATAAGAAATTTGTGTTTTCTAGAATATTTAGAACAAGTAGAGAGATTTAGAGAGACATAGAGAGGAGTATATGAATTTATGAGTTTCGATTTGGGGTAATTAAAAAAAACGAAAAAAAAAATTTCGGACCATCCGGATGGTCCGGACGTAATCTCCGGATGTCCGGACTGAAAATTTGGACCATCCTGAGATTTCTCCGGATGGTCCGGAGTTTTCCGGATATTTGTCCGGATGCCCCGGAAACACAAAGTCGCCCAGTTTTATTCAAATGAAACTTGAATGAGCTTTGATTCAAAATGGGCCAGAGTTTTTTTTTATTTCTATTTTATAGTGTGAACGCATTTATGAAAAAAAAAGTTTAATTTTTATTTATTTATACATTTTTACGGTTTAAAAACAAAATATTTTTTAATCATAGAGATTGTAAATAATAATAATAATAATAATAATAATAATAATAACTATTTTAATATGTTTTTATTTCAAATTAATTTATTTTTGGTGTTTGACTAAAATAAGACCTTAAAATTTGAAGGCATAGAAAATATTTATTTGCAATTGAGTTCATCAAAGACTTAACTTAGCTTGATGTCACAAATATAGCAAGGGTCAATTTATTTCCCCCATAAAATTTATTATTTCCTCAATCATTCATAAAAAACTTCATCTTGTTATTTCCTCCATAAAGGAAAATTCTAATTTATCCTTGTTTTAATCTTACACCAAAAATCCAAATTTCTCCATTAACTATCCACCTTCACCTCTTCTCTTCTAACCCTAAAAAACTCTAGCCACCAAACAATTTTAAAGCAGTTTTTGGAGTTCCAAAGATAAAAATCTATCGTTAATCTTATTTTTATTTTAAATATATGGGTTGACATATCGAATAAAATCTCTTTTTAAATCTATGATTTTTTTTTATAATAAGTTATATGAACTCTATATGCAGAAAAAAAAAACTTGTTCATCATTTATCGAGTTCCTACCTATCGAGTTACTAGTTTAATCGTTTTTTAATATCAATTTCTGGTTTAATTGTTTCTTTCGTGTATATTGAGTTCAAAATATTGATTTTCTATGGTTTGATCAGTGTCTGTTGATTTTTTTTAAATATATATATATATATATATATATATATATATATATATATATATATATATATATATATATATATATATATATATATATGATTCCGAATTCCTAACTACATGTTTTCTTTTAAAAAAACATGTAATTTTGTGACTAATCTTAAAAATAATTGAGTTTTTATGTTTTTAGGGTTTAATTTTAGAGGTTAAATCATATATTTCGGTTGTAATTTGTTTTAATGATGTGTTTGTTGTAATTAGGATTTGATAGTGACATCAAATTATAAATTAGAAAGTAAATAAAGGGTAAGAAGGTAAAAACAAATGTTCAGTGTTTTATTAAAAATTTGAAATGGAGGAAATAACTCCACCCATATAGCAATCCTATAGTCAATTTTATAACCCCACAAGTAGTTCACTTATCTATTAAAAAAAATCCGCTTTAAATTTACCGAATTAACATTGAAAGAAATTTTATATTATTAACAAGTTAATTTGGATCATAATTATTCTATTGATTATCTAAAAATTAATATATGTGGATTGAATCTATCGATTATAAAAATAATTTTTTTACTATTCATTTTCGATGAGAATAGATAGTTTCTATTGTTGATAATGTTAATCTCCTAAATAAATATATTTAATTATGTCGGAATATAATTTCTTTTTAGGAACCAAATTACACGTAGTTAATTGAAACACAATTGATATTTTTGAATTTATTTCACAACCAAATTACATGTATTTACGCAATTCGAACATAATCCAAATTTATACAATTTTAAAAACTTTAAATTTATACTTCAAATATTGAATAGTTCGAAAAAATAACATTAATATTAAATAAAACATTTTAATTACATAAACATCTTAAATATCTAGTAATATTAAATATTGAAAGTTGTAATCAAAATACAATAGATGTATATATTTTATTTAATATCTACCTAATACTAAATAAAATATCTTAAATACATAAATATAATCAAACATATCAAAATCAAATTATAATTATTTTTTTAGAATGTAATTGCTTGATTATAAAATTTCGATTAAAATGATAACATATTCAAATTAAAATACATGAAATAACATAATTAACTAGTTTATATGGTACATATCTCAATTATTGAAATTAAATTCAATTAACACTTACAAATTAATTTTAAATAACATTATAAAATATTTTGATAAACGGTTCCTAAATGGTTTTTCTGGTGGTTTGAACTGGCGGTTTAACTGCGAAACTGACCTATTAGGATTGCAAACCGAAAGGACCTCATAAGAAGCAAACCGGCAGAACCGCAAACCGAGAGGATCGCATAAAAAGCAAACCGGCAGGACCGCAACCCGCCAAAACTGCAAACCGGCAGGACCGCAACCCGCATGGACTACAAAGCATGGTTCTGATTTAAACGGTTACCCTTGTTCGCGGTGCAAACCGTGTGCCACCCCTAATTGACCCCTAATTGAGTGGTTACTTCAAAATTCAATTTTCCTGAATTAGATAGATTAGTAACAGCTTAATTTTAGATTATTAAGATCCAAAATAATGTAGATAAATCTAACAACCTTAAAACAAGAATTAGAAAACGGGACTGATTAATTTTCAATAGGATAAGAATCTAATCCGAACAAGTAAATTCTGGTTTGTTTTGTCGTGAACAACCGGAAAACAAGATGGGCTTCTGGAGTTGTAAATTTTAATGGAGTTTTGGCCCCAAAGATGTTCATCGGCTTGTAACTCAGGAAGACGACTACAGTTATGGCGAGCTTCAGCTTCCTTACACTATCACCATCGTATCACTCTGCTTCGATTTCTCGTCCATTTCAATCTAGTGTACTCTCTCTATCTCTCTCCCTGTCTTCATTCAACACACCTATAGGATGATTGCTCTTAATTTTTTTGTTGCATTTTCAATTTCAAAGATTCTGAACCGGAGGCCTCTGGTGCTTCCACCGAACTGTTTGTCTTCTCCACCGGGTCAAGATGCCGAGTCAGATCCTCAAACGACGTTGCTTAATTCGTCTTCTTCTTCTTCGAGCTTATCTACCACCAATTCGACTTATAAATGGTGTACTGCAATTGGGGGACTGGGGTTAATGGAAACCACGTACTTGTCGTATCTTAAGCTGACAAATGCCGATATCTTTTGCCCAATAGGCGGTGGCACTTGCAGCGATGTCCTCAACAGTGATTACGCCCAAATTTTTGGTAATATTTTCTCTTCTATGGCGTCTCTGTTCTGTTCAATTCATGTTTGGTTGTTCTGAAAAATCTTTCTCAATTGCTATTAAATGAGAACGAATTTGAAGCCTCGATATGTATAAATCTCGGAAAAGGTAATATCAAGTGTAGACTAGCATCATTACGTTGATTGAATTTTACTTGCTTGATAAGTAAGCTATAAAAATGGCATTACTCTGAGTTGAAGAGCTTCAACTTGACTGTCGCTTTGCATATGGATTGTATGCAGGTAGTTCTATTTGAAAGAAGAATTCAATGACAGTCCTTTTGCATTTCCCAGGTGTTCCTCTCCCATTGATCGGAATGGTCGCATACGGTTTGGTAACGGCACTCGGTTTGCAGTTATCTGGGAAAAACATGTCTTTTGGAATTAAGGAAGATTACGGGCGTTTGGTTTTATTAGGGAGCACTACTTCCATGGCAGCTGCTAGTGCGTATTTTCTTTACACACTCAGCACGAAATTCTCAGGGACATCGTGCTCGTATTGCCTCATGTCTGCCTTGCTTTCTTTCAGCTTGTTTTTCATCACTTTAAAGGTACTTTTGTTGTTTAACATACATTCGCGAGTTTCTATTTATTGAACTAGTTTTCTTTTGTGTGTGGACTTATGATTAATAGCGAAATGTATGGTTTTGGATTCTTCTATTGTTAGGAAGTTGGGCTTCAGGAGGTACAGAAATTTGTTGGTCTCCAAATATGCATAGCAACTTTGGTTATCGTTACTTTAGGTGCATCGTATAGCACTGCTCAACCTATAGCTGCCGGGTAATTAAATATTGTCGATTGCGCAATACATCATTTTGTGCTTTGATCCTATTTCTGCATGATATATTTGAAGCAAAGATTTCAAAAAGAACTTTCCTCACTAATGCTAATGGAAGAAGGTGGAACTTTCCTTTCATATGGATTTGACGAAATGTATTTTGATGTATCAAAACAGAGCCTATATGTCTTTTCTACTCACTCTGTAATGTAAAGATCTGCTTCACACTATAATACTACAGCCTCCTTTACACAGGAGAGGAATTTCAAGCCTTGTACTTGTAACTAAGGCACCTTTATTTATTATTATTTATCAAAAGAAAGAGAAGGTGCTTGATGAAGTAGATTATTCTATTTCACTTTAACTTATTTGCTTTTTGTATTCGCAGTCAGGCTGAGATTAACCTGCCTTATTTTCCAACTGAGATAACTACGCCATCAAGTCCGTTTGCTCTTTCGTTAGCAAGACACCTGCACTCTATAGGAGCAAAGATGTACGGGGCTTTCTGGTGTTCACATTGCATAGAACAGAAACAGGTATTCGATTTATCATTGGCGCATATTGCTGTATGTGATGAATTGTTCGTCCTTTTATCGCAAGACATTGCTAAAAGGTTGTTTTATACTGATAAGAAACCTAAGACTCGATGTTTCCGTTATATCGGAATTTGAACGTGACTGTGTTTTTGGTCTGCATTTGATCAGATGTTTGGAGCTGAGGCAGCAGAGACGTTGGATTATATGGAATGCTTTCCCGAGGGATATAAGAAAGGAACCAAAATAGCCAAGGCATGTTCTGAGGCTGGGATAGAAGGGTTTCCAACTTGGGTGATCAACGGTCAGGTAAACCACTCTTTTCTATTTTGAACCCGATTAGTCTTTCCTTAGGATGATAATAACTTCGAAATGAAACAAGGCGCCCAAATGTTTTCATGAGCCTGACATATGAGTTCTTGGTCCCAAGCTTATAAGCTAAAAAGCAAGCTTAGACTTAGAAGATTGAGCAAGTTAGATTATGAGAAAAAGTCATGAGCTGTTTGGTGCATCATAATAAAAAGGGCCAAACTATTATAGATCTAAAGGACTTTGTGCATTGAAGAACTAAGTGTATAGGGAAGAACTAGGTAAACAAATTATATGTTGAAAATCAAAAGTCAAAATTAGAAAACTAGCTTTCTACTCGGAACCTCGAAAAACTAAGGTTTTGGCGCCAACAAATGTCAGACCGACCAAGCAAACTTTTTTTAAGCAGACAAATGTCAGACAGAACAAACAAACTTGATTTGCTTATAAGCTTAGAAACCAAAAAGCCTAACAGCATTGACACAAGCCTTCAGTGTACTGTATGTAGTATTAAATTTTTGAATCAGAGGTTATTAGCTTATTGTTTCTTTTTGCAGATTTTAAGCGGAGAGCAAGAATTAACACAACTTGCTGAATTATCCGGGTACAAGGCATCAGATTGATCAATTGCGATTGAGAACTGCACAGATTGCATATATGGTTCCCTATCGACAACCATTATGCAATAGTTATTTATAAAATAGCATATTGTGCTTCTATCATACTAAAAGGTCAATAGTACATGATCAAGCAGATTCTATTGTATAGAATATGATGAGTTCTTTGTTGTTTCCATCATGAAATAGACGTGCCAATTATTTGGTATTACCAATGGTATATATATATATATATCCAGAAGGTAAACCATACGAATACGAGGCGACAGGTTCAGCCAAGAAAATGTTTGTAGAGGGATTCGAAATCATGATCTTTGGTCAAGAATGTGTTTTACTTCACCAATAAGGCTACCCTGACTAAAAATTTTCTAATCAGTTTTGGTTCGATATATTATCGATAAAAAAAATTAAAAACAAATAGTTAAAAAAAAGAAATATAAGATATTTAAAAATATATGAGATTAAAATAAATATGTTTAAAATTTAAAATTTAAGTAGTGGTATATATTTTAATTTGATTTTACTATATCCGAAAGCATTAATAATTATTACGAAGAAATACTATAAATTTTGTTTCTTAATGTTTAATTAATTTAATTAATATTAACTTAATTAAGATTTTTTAATCATTTCTAATTTATGAATTTTTCTATTTTTTAAGTATTTGGGAAAGATTCATACAAATTCTGAATTAAAAAAAATTAGTGTCCGATTTGAAATATCTTTCCTTTTTTATTGCCCGCTTTGAAAAGGGATAAGAAACATTGAATAAAAAAATAAATTAAAAAAATTATATCTAAATTTGTTATTTTAATACGACACCGTTAGAAATTAGAATTATAGATTTTCAAAATAAAAATAATATATATATATATATATAATTAAATTTTAAACGGTCTAAATTAACGTATAATCATGTTCGAAATTGATCTAAATTTTGTTGACATAAATTATAATCGATTTTTAACTGTTTTGACATCTGATACTAGAAATGCGTTAACTTTGTAATAATATTTTTATTTTAATATGAACTTTTCAACCATATATATTATAAATCATTACACATTAATTTTGATCTATATGTTTTAATTTTGATCTATATGTTTTGATACAAAATAGTTTTTGACATTTTCAGACTATGAGTCGAAATATGATAACTTGTGTATAGATTTTATTTTGATACGATATCCTTTTTTAATTAGAAACTAGATTTATAGATCTTTGCAACTATATATGAAACTAAAATTTTAACGTAACAAATCAATATAAAATTACATTTTAATTTGGTCTAAAATCTGATATTGAATAGATTTTTAGTACTTTAGGAGACTCTTTAATTTTGTCTATAAATTTTGTTTTAATATGACTAGATTTATAAATGTTGGAAACCATATGTGAAATTAGATTTTTATACATTTTGAGTCCGAATTAAATTTTAAATTGGTTTTAAAAACATTTGATGCAAAATTGGTTTTATATATTAGTAGGAATACCATAGTTTTATATAGAAATTTTATTTTGATACAAATCAACTTATAGAGACAGCCACAAATCCAGGACTAAAATTTAGGGTATGCAAAAAATGTTATGATTTTTTTAATAAAAGATAAATATTTGAATATTGCATAATAAAATATGTAAATGTTTCAATTGCAACTCAAAATGAAAATATATTATAGTCCAAGCATAAATGTATTATCATCTTACTTATGTCTTGAAAACGTTTGATAATATCTAGATCATCAAGCGTAGAAAACACTTATTTCTCCACAAATGTCCTTAAGCAATCATTAAGCCATTAATTCTTCACATATTTCATACCAGAAAAAACTTGTTCAACATTTGCGGTGGCCACCGGTAATAACAAAGCTAGCTTCAAAAATGTGTACATAAATCCAAATATCTTGTGTTTTTTTATACGAAAGGAGTCTTACCTAAATCCTAGATACTCTTCCTAATGGAAAAAGTTATCATTCATCTTAACACACGCAATATAAGTCTAGTTCACTAGACAACTCTTTATCACTAATATCCTCAAAGTCATTTCAGTAGAATCTTGTCAACCTCATAAGTGCTTTAGTGTTAAAGTGTTTAAATGAAGAATATGGATTTAAGCATGCCACACAATTCAACAACTCAACATTTTTCGGTGTAAACTCCTTTGATTACAAAATATATGACATGTAAAAAACAATTATTCTTGAAATAAGAGAGAGTTATCATAGACGGACCAAATTTTTTCGACTTATTATCTTTTACATACCACAAGATTCCTTAACTTTTTCATAAAAAACTTTCCATTCACTATCTTTTATTTGTTGAAGTTTTATCTCACTTACTTGGACAAGTTGCATTGTGGTTACAATATCTTGATCCCGCTTTGTAATGCTTGAGACAAATCATTGATCAACGAAAAAACCTCAATCATTAAGTGTAACATAAAAACAAAACCAAAAGTTTGCATGACAATTAATAAATATTTTGGTTCACCCTTTGAATATACCTCACTTATCAAATCTTCAAACATTTCAATAACCGAAGTAAACAAATAAACTAGATATTAAGAGTCCAAAGTGAGATTCCCACCATGTATTACCCAATCTTGCAATAGAAAACTCTTGTTTTAAACTAGTACCTGTTTTCACGAACTCATTATCAATTAGATTTGCAAAATGAGCAACATGTTTATTTTAAAGAATTTTTTTTCATTTGTTTAAAGATCTTAGAAAGTTTACAATACGTGACTCATAAATAAAAAAAATATCAACATCTTCATGCTTTTGAACCATTTAAATAAGAGCCAACTGAAGTTTGTGAGAAAAATAATACACATAATAGGCTTGCAGATTTTTCTTTTAATTCAAAGTCTTCAGACCACCAAATTGACCTCTCATATTACTTGCTTCATCATATATTTGCCCTCAAATTCTAACAAACAATCCAAATTCTAGAAAACAAAGTTTTAAGAGTATCTTTAAGCCCTACTGCTCTAGTATCCTTAACATGAACAATGCCAATAAATCCTTCAACAACAAATCCTCTATCATCAACAAACCGTACCACAACTGCCGTTTGTTATTTACTGGAGCAATCACCGGATTCATCAACATTAATATATATATATATATATATATATATCATCTCCAATTTCTCCAAATATATTAACTGTTATATATATATATATATATATATATATATATATATATATCATCTCCAATTTCTCCAAATATATTAAGTGTTACAACCGCACATGCATTTGCAAGTTCTTTTTGAATTATAGGACTAGTCATGTTATTATTTCCTCTACCACTTATACATACTTTTGCTATTTTGTCACTGATTTTTCCCATGAGTTCAATTAATTCTAGAAAATGGCCCTAAAATAGAATCTTCTTCTTCATTATGTTCCCTAAATGCAATTCCACCTTCAACGAGATACTTGATTGATTCAAGTGATGCTTTTAAACGAACAAAATAATCAACTTTTACTTTTGTACTATGATTTAAAAATGAAGGTTCGTTACTTTTATTTTTCTTCATAAGATCTTGACAAAATTTTATCATATTTTTTGTGATGACTATTAACGGTTTCACCAACATTTTTTTTCAACTTGTTATTTATATTCCAACACCGAAAATCTTTCTCTGCAACTGCAAATGCTTTATCACTAGTACCATTGTAGCACAAATAATAAGACAAAAAATATAAAACGTTCTTTTATATACTATATTCCAACCAATTATTTCCTTTATACCAACTATTATTTAAAAAAAGATTGTGTACCCTAATATCTTTAAGAGGATATTATGGCATATTGGGTCTTACCGGTCATTTATAAGATACACTACTATTACCTCATCTTTCTTATTTAGATGATACTCAATAATTACATCTCTTAATCCATAATCCAACTTCAAATGTTCCTCATTTTAAATACCTTACTTGAAGATGATGGATTAATTGGTGAATGCATATAAGAAAGTTTTTCAAATAATACTTCAATTGAAGAAATAATTGTAAAGACTTCAATTATTGATTCATTTTCGATACCATAAAGCCAAAAAGATATTTTCCATAGTTTTGTTTTTTTTTAATCTCAAATATGCATCATTAGTATCTTTGGATTATATTATCCGTTTTATACCATATTTCAGTTTTAAGCGACAGATGAGTTAGTAAGTTTATGTAATTTCATATCAGAAAAGCAAGTCATGATCATATTTTATTCCATTACTATTTTTCTAAAGTCATATAACTATTTAAAGCTTCACTTGCTCTATTGAACTATTGAAAGAACTAACTACTCTTGTTGATATAGTTGAAAGTAGTATAACGACTACTAGCTAGAGTTTTAGAGGGAATGAAGTACAATAAATAAAAAATGTGAAAAAAGAAAAATAAATTGGATATGAAATAAGTCTCGAACTCATAAGCTCTAGTATATTGGTAGAGTTATTTAACATTATACTATCGTTATTTTTCTATTTTCGATGGCCCTTGACATATACATATCCCTTCTATATCCGCGCATGTATAAAGAGGATTGATATATATCTGTTTTCAAAATAATATTTTTATAATTATAAGATTAAATTATATATTTTATTTTACAATACAATCCGACATTACCACACGATTAATATTGAATACCAATATCATAAAAAAGGTATGATATGACAATATATCATACCAAAATTTCGATAAAAATAGCACCGTCGGACTTCATTTTTTATATGTAGTGTATCGATTATTATTATTTCAGTTTTTTGTTGTGTTTTATTTATTTTTTGTTTTATCTAGTTTTTTATTTAATTTATTTTTAGATTTAATGTTTTTTTATTATGTTGAATAAACTCATTTTAGAGTTATTTTTACTTATATTATGACCTGTTTTGTTTTTGTGAAAAAATATATATAAATATATGATTATATTTTTAAACATTAGTCATTTGTTCATTCTGAACATATATTAGTTATTTTAACCCATAATTTTGTCCATTTTTTTTTTAATTTTTATGCAAATTTTGGATTCTATACCGGCAAAATAAACTTTGCTAATAAAGTTTTCCGGTGAAAAAATAATTTTTTTATGGATGAATGTGATCGGAGAATGGAGTTTATGAAGAAAACCGAACAGTGGTGGAAACAAACTTTAAGCTTGGTGAGAGATAATAAGAGAGAAGAAAATTTGTTGACAGAGAGATAAGAATTTAGTTAAAGTCAAGGTATTAGAGTATTTGAATATAGAGAGATAAAAAGTTCGTATATTTAAAGAATATAATATTTTAATTAGTAATCAAATGATCTCCGAGATGAGAAACTTGTTATATTTATAGGTATGAACGTGCGACTATGAGCTTTAATGGACCTCTGGTTTTAATTCAATGAACTTACAATATAAATTATATAACATTAACCATATATATTGAAGTTATAGTCCAATGTCTTATTCAATAAAATTGAGCAATGGATGAGATTAAACCCTTACATTTTATATTATGACCAATAACCTTTAATTCTTGTGAGAGAATCGATGAAAAACTATAATCTTGAAGTGTTTTTCTTTATTTGGGACTTGTGTTTATCTTTATTTGATATTGTTTTGCCAAATCTTGTATTATTCACAACATTAGAGCATAAGTTTCTTGCTGAACTGGTTTTCCGTTGAGCCAAGCTACTAAGCCAGTTATGGTACGACTAATGAGATCCTTAAGATTCGTTGGTCTTATACTTACCTCTTTAAAAGCCCTTCACTGCCCCAAACCTTCGTCAATAAGAAGAAAACTCTATTTTGTAGAAGGAAAAAAGTAAATTTATAAGTAGTATTTTCTCTATTTATTTATTTATTAGTAGTTTATTATCTCAAAGCATAACTTTTACCTAATTTAAGATTTCCATGAAGTTAAAACGAAATACTTTGAAAAAATTACTTCAGGTTGTCTATGTAGATACAAGATTAACCCATAGTCCTTTCAAAGTATGAATGAATGACTACTGGGTGAAGCTAAATCACTGAATATATAATACGAGACAATATTTTGGCTTAGCCGAAACTTTCCATTGTAGTCGAACATTATTGATGAGAATTCCAATTATTCATATTATTGATTTGGCTAAAACTTTGCCTTTTGAAAAGCCAGTAAAGTGAAGTATTGGTTAGCATGCATGAAAGAAAACTAGAGTCACATTACACGTGTTACAAACATGCAGAAATAACATTACTCTGACACGCATGGAGTGTCACCTCTCTTCTTCTTTATAGTCGTTTGAACCATTTGAATCATAATAATTCATTTGCTAAACAATCTGAAAAAATATTTAATAACAAATCAAAGATGATAATTTATTAACCTTTCTATAAATATTCATTTTTTTATTTTTTTAATTCTTTTCCAGCTTTGTACCATTTTCTTTTATTGAAGTTTTTTCTTTTGAGTTTCACTTTACTCTTACTTTTTTGCTTAAATATTATTAATTTAACACTTCACTCCCCTTCTAATTCATAAATTCCCTTCAATTTAAACTTATTTCTTTAAAGATGGTGAGAAATGAATTCCATATTCATGTTGATGAATAAACATTCTCGAAAAGTCAAAATCAGAGAGGCAATCCAGCTTTTGAGGATATTTCTTCTAGTGTTTGTGATGGAAACAATGATTATAAAAAATGATTTATTGAATCTTGCAAAACTCTTGGTAATATTTGTCTTGAACCTTAACCTTTCCATGTAGTAGACTCGTTACGAGCCTTCTACACAGAAACCTCATGTATTATTGTTCCTCCATTGTTTGGTTATGTTGGCCGGAGTAAATGCATTAATCGGAGTTCCTCCCTGGTGGACTAAAACATGTATTATTTTATGCTTTAGTTAAAGTAAAAGTGAAAAGTATGGGAAGGCTAAAAAAGATGGTCGTTAGACTACAAAAATGACTTTGCCATCCGAAGAACTGCTCTGTTTGAAGAGAAAAATTTGGAAATATCTTAACCTAACAGATATTTCCAATAAGAAGTTGGAATGAGGGACCCCAACTATCATTAGAGTTCAACTTCCAAAGTCAAGATAAACTCATATTAATGATAGGCTTTATGAGATAATGGTTTTCACCTCTTTATTTGACGTTGGGCTTTGGTTCCCTATTTGCGAGCACTTATTTTTTTGGAAAGCTCGTATGTGTCCCAACCAACTGGTTCTAAATAGGTGTAGAACTTTAATATCATTAATCATTTTGTCTCGACTATGTTTTAAGTCTTTCTAAATTGAAGATTTCGTAGCGTTGACCACTATTAACATCATGATGGTAATCCCCTACTATCATTTGAGAATGCACAAGAATGCTGTAATTTTTAATAACTTTCTTACTCGTAATAAGATGTAAAAGAAAAAGTGGAAAGTGAGTATATTTCTTTCAATTTTGTTCTTATGATTTGTTTAATTTATTTCCGATGCTTGAGTTTAATAAGCTATTTTACGCATTTATTATGAATAAATTTGAGAAACAATTTTTTCATAAACATCTTCCCAAAGGCCAAGACAATTAGGTCATACTCGTTAAGTTTGATGGTCAATTGTCCGACAAGCACAAACAATTTTTGGTGGCTAAATAACAATAAGCAATAAAACGCGGTTTACAAATAACAATAAACAACAAAAATAATTTTTAAAAGAAATAAAACAATACAATTAGACATTTTGAGTCTTCACAAAGTTGCATCACTTTATGGTTTTGGTTATTAACTCAATGAATTTTCATATATATATGCCAATGCGATCGGATAATGGATTCATCTAGCAAAGACTCTATTATTAAATCACTATGTAATTATCACAAAATGGCTCAAGCACAGAACATATGTGAAGGACAGACTGAAATGAACACAAGATTTAACGTGGTTCGACAATTATCTACGTCCGTCGGCGCCGCCAGAGAAAAGAGTTTCACTATGATAGAGAAGGTTACAAATTTCATATTGTGTTTTGTGTAGCCCTAGTAGTCTATTTATAAGGAATAAATAGACTTACAAGACAGTGGGCCTAATAGGCTCATATACACTAATAAGAAAACCATCCATTGTATTACAACTTACTGTTAATGACACAAAACTGTATCGCCGAACACGGTACACTGTCAAGGCACTATTCGATTCATTCACAACAAATCTTCCCCTTGAGGCGAATATCCTTTCTTCACTATCAACAAAGAAAATTCTCTTCTTCTGACTCACCAAATGCCCCTAAGGCATTCAATCTATACTACGAACACCAATCCAGTTTAGGCACTCCCTAAACTTTCGAACTGATACTACCTTCATCATTATATCTACTGGATTATCGTGTGTGAATACTTTCTTTACATCAACAATTCCCTTTGATATTATATCACAAATAAAATGACACCTGACATCTATGTGCTTTTACGCTCATGGTACATTTGGTTTCCTATAAGGTGTATGGTGCTTTGATTGTCACAAGACACTTTTGTAGTTTTCCTATCCAAGCCCAAATCTGCCACCAAACCTTGCACCCATATTGCCTCTTTAACTGCTTCTGTTGCAGCCATGTACTCCGCCTCTGTTGTAAACAAAGCTACAGTAGCTTGCAACTGTGTTTTCCAACTGATTACACTCCCAGCTAGAGTAAATACATATCATGTCATAGATATTTTTTTATCCATATCACCTGCAAAATCAGAATGAACAAAACCAACGAATGCTCCTGCAACATCATTCAGCGATTCACCAATATCGCTCTTGTTAAAAGTTAAGCCAACGTTCACAGTATTCTTAAGATATCGAAGTATCCATTTCACTACCTGCCAATGTTCTTTCCCATGACATCCGACGTACCTGCTAACTACACTAACCGCATGTGAAATATTAGGACGTGTGCATACCATGGCATACATGATACTACCAACTGCACTTACATATGGAACCTTCGACATTTGTTCCAACTCAGCATCGTCTTTGGCCGCTTCTATTGTAGTTAAAATGAGTAGCAAACAAAATGCTAACTACTTTAGCATCAAACATGTTGAATCGTTGTAACACTTTCTCAATATAGATTTGTTGAGACAAGTGTAATGATTCTAAACTTCTGTTCCTGATAATCTCCATACCAAGAATTTTCTTTGCTCTACCTAGATCATTTATCTCGAACTCGACACTAAGATGCTTCTTTATCTGCACAATATGTGACATACTACAAGCAACAATAAGCATATCATCCACATACAACAACAAGTAAACATTAGAATCATCTGACATCTTTTGATGATACACACAACTATCATGTGGACTTCTTGTGAACCCTTTTGACACCATGAATGTATCAAAACGCTTGTACCATTTCCTAGGTGACTGGTTCAAACCATACAGTGACTTTTTCAACAGCCAAAATTTGTCCTCCATATTAGGTTCGATAAATCCCTCTGGCTGTCTCATGTAGATTTGCTCCTCCAATTCACTATATAGAAATACAGTCTTCACATCCAACTGCTCAAGCTTTAAATCTTACAAAACTACTATGGCCAACAAAACTCGAATCGAACTATGCTTCACCACTGGAGAAAACACTTTATTGAATTCGATTATTTCCCTTTTAGTAAAACCATTAGCGACCAATTTCCCCTTGACTCGAGATGCCTCAACCCCTGGACTACCTTCATTTTTCTTGAACACCCATTTACTGCCTACTATATTCTGTCCTTTAGGAAACTAAACAAGCTTCCATGTTTGATTTTTATGAAGATATTCCATATCTTCCCCCATAGCACCAATCCATCGATCTGCCTCTGAACTCGCTATAGCTTCTCTGTAGCTACTAGGTTCTTGCATCTCAAATTCTTCTGCACCTGACAGAGCATATGCAACTAGATTCACATACATTTTTGGAAGTCTAATATCTCTTCTTTGTCTGCCCAATGCTATGCTATAAGGTTGTTGTTCTGGTTTGGGCGCATCATCGTCATTATCATCCGATGCTGATGTTTCACCTCCTGATTCTGGATCCACCTCGGAACCACTTGAATTATTGGACCTACTAGGAACTGATTCTACTTCAAGCTCCACCTGTTTACTCACAACCGATCCTGATTCGAACATTTCTCGTACTTCCTTCTGACTGTCCATCAAAGCGAACTCATTAAAAGTAACGTCCTTATTAATGAGAAAACCTGGAGACTTTGGAGATGTACACCATAATCTATATCCCTTCACTCCAGTAGCATATCCTAGAAATATGCACCTCTTTGACCTTGGCTCAAGCTTACCATCTCTCACATGAGTATACATACGACAACCAAACACCCTCAAATGTTCATAATCAGCCAATGATCCAGGCCAATCTCAAAAGGAGTTTTACAATCAATAGCCGTTGATGTAGACCGATTAACCAAGTAACACGCTGTATTGATAACTTCAGCCCAAAAATCATTTCCCACACTGGAATACGAGAGCATACTTCATGCCTTGTCACAAAGCTAAGTGTTCATTCTTTCTACGACTCCATTATGTTGTTGTGTTCTCGAACAAGTACAATGGCGCACTATTCCCTCAACTTCGCAGAACTCGTTGAACTCACAATTGCAATATTCTAACCTATTATTTATCCTAAGACGTTTGATTTTTCTTCCTGTTTGCTTATCAATCATCTTATTCCATTTGACAAAGGTTGAATATGCCTCATATTTAGTTTTTAGAAAGTAAATCCACCCCATCCTTGAATAATCATCAATCAAACTCATGTAGTATTCGGCTCCGCTCTTGGATGGAATTCTGTTTGGACCCCAAATATCTGAGCGGATGTAGTCTACCATCCCTTTAGTCTTTCTTACAATCGATTTTCTGAATTTGACTCTAGTTTGTTTACCAATCACACAGTGCTCACAAAATCCCAATGATTCTGCTTTATACCTTTTCAACAAATCTCTATTTCCCAAAACAGCTAATCCTCTGTCACTCATGTGACCAAGACGCCAATGCCATAACTTATTTTGATCTTGAATACTTTGGCTATTACTCCCTGATGATGATACTGCAGCATCGCCCATAATAACACTCCCATGGAGAATCTAAAAAACCTTCTGCAAACTGCCCTTCATGCATACCATTGAGCCTTTTGTCACTTTAATTACACCGTCTTCTGCATGGTACTTGTAACCTTAAGAGTCTAGAATCCCAAGAGAAATCAGGTTTCCCTTTAACCCAGGAACATGCCAGCACGCCAAGATTTTAAGAACCCCGTCAAAATTCTGATTCTGACGTTACTAATACCACCAACAGTCAACGAATGATTGTTCCCTAAATAGATAGTTCCATGCATTGGCTTGTAAGTATCGAACCAATGCTTGAACTGAAACATGTGATATGTAGCGCCAGTATCGAGTACCCAAGAGTTTTGCCCAAAGTCTGAACTCACGGACAATACATCTCCTCTAGCATTACTTTCACTATCGTCGGAATCGTTCACACCTTCAACAATGTTTGCTGCATTTTCCTTTTGATTTCCCTTCTTACCATTCAATTTCAAACAATCTCTCCTATAATGACCATGATCACCGCATGTATAACAGTTTGAGTGCTTTACCTTTGACTTAGACCTCCAGTTCTTTCTTTTTAAAGAACTCACTTTGCTTCTTGATCTTCCCCTAGTCATAAGACCTTCCCATTCAACTTGATTATCTGACTGCAACTGTATTATCTCCTTTGATTTCAGTGCCAGTTTGAAATCTGCTGGCGATAACGTATCCTTACCATACATAATGGTATCCACGAAGTTTTCATAGAGAGGAGCTGGTAACGATCTCAATACAAACAAATCTTGATCATCATCCTCAATATTGATATCTATATTCTCCAAGTCTATTATAATTGATTTAAAATTATCTAAGTGCTCAGTTATGGACATACATTCTTTCAATCTGAAATCATACAAATGTTTCTTCAAGTATAATCAGTTTACTACTGATTCCTCTTCTCCTAGCTTCTTCCATGCGCAGGAAACAATCTTCTCACCACTAATCTCGCGAAGCACATTGTCTTTCACACTCATTAAAATCCAGCACAAAGCCCTTTCTTAAAGATCTCGCTTCTCCTATATTTTCATCTCCTATGGTAACTTATTCTCCACAGCCTTCCACAGCCCTTGCAGTACCAATGAAGATTTCAGTTTAATCTTTCACAATGCAAAGCTGGATCCTTCATCAAATTTTTAATCATGTATTTTGTTGCTGTAGACGCCATTGTGAAACCCTAATTGCAAAAGCCATAATTTCACCACGTGGATGTGATACTAATTTTGTTATTAAATAACTATGCAATTATCACAAAATGGCTCAAGCACAGAACATATGCGAAGGACAGACTGAAATGAATACATGATTTAACATGGTTAAACAATTGTCTATGTCCACGGGCGCCGCCAGAGAAAAGAGTTTCACTATGATAGAAAATGTTACAGATTTCAGATTGTGTTTTGTGTAGACATAGTAGTCTATTTATAGGGAATAAATAAACTTACTAGACATTGGGCCTAATGGTCTCATATACACTAATAAGAAAACCATTCATTGTATTACAACTTACTGTCAATGACACAAAACTGTACCGCCGAAGACGGGACACTGTCAAGGTACTATTTGACTCATTCACAACAGAATCCATTCTCTATAATATTATTTTCAAACCAATATGAATAAAAGATAATGATACGTTCTGATGAATCATAACTTGTTAATTCAATAAGAAAAATATTATAAAATAAAATCTTGTTATGAACATAATAAACAAACGAAATCATAAATTTTCTTATGTTGACAAAATAATTATAGTTCACGTGAGCTATCCAAACAACTTTTATATATGTGAGAAGGGGAAAATACGTTTTAAAGGTAAAAAATTCGAAGATCCATGTAGGAAAAATATACACACGTTGCATTTAAACACGATTACAATGAAAACGTAAATATCAAGCACTTACATCCATTTTTTTTGAAACAACAATTGTATCAAACATTTGAGCATCTTCATTTATTCATCTACATTTTTACGAGTACCGTACACAACTTCATACAAAGGTAAATTCGATAGAATTTCGCTTATTAGTCGTTCCCTGACATGCTGCCATGTTTCTTGACTTCTGAATAAAGAGTGAACTACAACCTTAAAACCACAATGACTATCCATTTCCATATATGTTACTTCATAAATGAACAGAATCATAAACGAAGGAAGATTGTCATTAAATAACAACTTTTTTTAAACTTGTTGTTTAAATTTTCAGGTGTTTGTATATTGCACTATAAATATCACGTATGTTGGATAAGTTTTTAGGGTTTTTATTCCTCAAAATGATTATAACTTTTCAAAGACGGGAATGCATGTTAGACAATTTCTTAACAAATTATTCTTCGTTTATTTTCATTTTTTTTTTGCTCCGACGTATCTTTATAAAAATTTCTCGCATCGTTGTGGTTATTTTTTCCGCATATATCAGTTAGATTCCATAATCCACTTTCACCTGTAACAGAATAAACCTGAAGTCTAAAAAGACAATCATATTTTTTTGTTTGCACGATCTTATTTTAACATAAGCTTTTTTAGGTATTCGCTTATACAATCCAGGACTTCTCATAAGTGAACATTAATCTTGGAGCTCTCATAATATTTCTGTCATCGTAAAAACTTATAGCTATCACGTATCCACTACTTCTACCGATAAGTTGTACATATTCTTCAAGTTTAGATTTAGTGTAATACGCTAAAATTTTGAATACATGCGAAAAGTCTTCATATTTTTTTTGTTGCATGACTTATAAAAATTCACAACAAGGAGATAATTCAAGTCATAAACTAGATTCTAAAATATAAATCCAAATAAATGACCACTGTTATTGATTCTATGCGTCGACGTTGAGAATTTGTTCATTCAACGTCGACCTATTAGGTTGACATGTGTGCATATATTGACTCTATCTATATTTTCTCGATGTCGGGCGAGTTCGAATTTTTATTTTTTCTAAATTTTTTAAATTTTATTCGGATATCAAAATATATAATTTAGATGATAAAGTTCTAAATCATTTATTTTAATTCAAATTTAAAAACCTATTAAATAAAAATAATAAATGTTTTATATTTTTTATTTTTTCCGGAAACTGTGAAAATTATAATAAGAATGATAAAAATGTATCGTTACTGAAACCTAGGAGTACTTATGAAACTAAACTAATTCTTGAATGCATCAACAGATATAAATAATGATGAAGTTGGAAATGAAAAGCGATAAAATGGAAAAACAGAGAATCTAGGGTGGATCTGAAACAGTGGGCCTGCTACGAATTCAGTATTTGGAAGAGACTGGTAGATAGATAGATAGATACACACATAAAGATAAATTCACCCTTCTCCCATTCTTAATTTCTTATGTAGGTAAAACAACCCAACGATTCATTCAACCATTTCGCTCCATCACTACCACCACCACTCTCGCATTCAATTCGATCTCTCCCTCTCTCCTCTATCACTATTCTTCTTCTGGAAATCGGAGGATAACAAAATTTATTGGTCTGAATGCAACTCGACTGATTTACCGTTCATTCTGGACGCCGCAGAATCGTCATGGGCTTATGCGGTGATCGAGCTCGGGACACATGTTTCCATTTCGTCCCTTGTCTATCGGATCCCGGTACTACTTTTCTCGACTCTCTTCTTCTTCATTTCAGTAGGAATTGAGGTTTTAGTTAAGTAATTTTGGGTATAATTCGTGTTTTTGTCCAGCTCGGAGGTCATCCTTGTGTTTGAAAGTAGCATTAGTGACTCTGCATATTGTATACTCCGGCGTTCTATTCCTTTTCAATACTCCCTTTATAGAGAAAGCTAAACAAGATCCATGGTATGTTTGACCGACTATTTTTACAATTTTGCTTGCCAGTAATGGTCATGAGTTTCTTCGCTTCAATTGCTAATTTTTTCATTATCTGCTGTTATTCTTGGCCTTTTGGGTTGGTTCTGTTCCTTAGGGAGAATAAATTTCAATTTTTAATTTAAAATGTTCAATGAAGTTGCTAGCAGCTAATCATACAAGAAAAACCAGATTTGAACCCGAAAGATAGCCTTTTCCTAGGTGACAATTACTACGCCAAAATTTAAACAACAGCAACATAATTCCCGAGGATTCCACGCCCAAAAGTAGAAGAGTGAGTTACAAGTTACAAGTTACAAGGACAAAACTCCAAACTTTATATGCGTGTTTGAATAGTTTAATAAAAATACTAGTTTGTAGAATATATAAGCAGAAGAAAGCCCAAAAGCTAGGATAAAGGTTCTAATACATAATATATTCCCTTTTGGCTTGCAGGTATCTTGTATTATACTGTGCTTTGGTTCTTGTTACGTTGGTGCAATACTTTGTTACTTCTGGTTCTTCTCCAGGGTAAGCACGAATGCGTCTATGCTGCCTGTAGATATTTTTTCACAATCTGTTTAGAAGTTGTAACATACATGACCCAATTGCTGTTATCTTCTTTAGTTTTGTTCTTGATGCAATGAGGGTTGCTAGTGAGACACATGGGAAAAGCCAAACCACTTCAGCTCCTTCAAAGTAAGGAATATTTTACAGGCTTATTTTTTGTTATCATTTTAGTTGTAACCACCCTTCAAGAGTAAATCGCTACTTAAATGAAGTTTCCTTGTACTAACAAAAACTCTCCTTGCATTATATTGTTAAATTGTTTAAGCAAAGACATTATGCTTCAAGCAAAGATGGAAGCTTGGTTGTGACAGTTGAAGCAGGTCACTCTGGTAGAGGTCTCGGAAGTAATGCAACACCTTGGTCAAAGTTGGTAATGACCATGTATCCATCTGGAACATCCTTAAGGTATGTAAGTAGTTCAATTCTTTTCAATACAACTAGGCCTGTGATGTTTTCCTGGTGAGGCTTCGTTTGAAGTAAATGGGAACATAATAAGTATTTAAATACCAAAACTATCATTGTTTTCTGGATAAAACCTGACAACAAGGAAAGCACCTGGGTTTTTTTATTTACAAAGAAGAACACTGAAAGTCTAGGTGCAGCTGACCATATAATGTTACTGAAGTGAAAACTGACTGCTTTCTTTTTGTTTTGCAGATCATTGACATGCTCCTATTGCAATATAGAACAGGTATTATAATCTTGTGTTAGCTTGCAATAGGTATCTCAGTTGCATCTGTAGTGCTATGTATTCGGGTGTCATATGTCTTCTTTGTCCTAATCCTTCGACATGATTTTTTCATGCTGCTTTAATTAAAGCGCACAATGCTTAAGTTTCAATTCACTGGTCATGAAATGAGCTGTCTTATAAGTGGAAAATATATCCTTGTGGCGAGTATTGGGATACTCAAGTCTCCTAAACAATTTTTTAAAGTGATAAAAAACATTTATAATGTCCTATTTATTTGCTTAGAGATGTTGTATCATTATCTGTGTAGGGATCTAAAATATAAGATGAGGGACTCAAAGGGTAATGTTACATTATTATTAGGGTAACTTCTACCTTTTTAAGTTATCAAATACATCTATTTTGATGTTTTTGCAGCCACCACGAGCAAAGCACTGTCATGATTGTGACAAATGTGTTCTTCAGTTTGATCATCACTGTGTTTGGCTAGGAACATGCATTGGCCAGGGGAATCATTGTCGATTTTGGTGAGTGTACATCTTTGACATTTATATATTAAATTGCGACTTACCAAAAACAATGTATTAAATTGTGCTGCCATGATTTATTCCATGTTAACATTCTATACAAACCCACCTCTAGTTAGGCAAGTGAGATTATCTATGTACGTCGTTATGAAATTTGCTGGCTGTGTTTACAGATTAAAAATTTGGCGCGTCTAATTCTTGTAGGTCAGTCTTAATGTCATTTTTATTCAAATTAGATTAACTCTCTGTGTAGTACAATGTAGTTGTTTCTTATCATACATACAATATAGGTATTGACAACAATAGTTGTGGTGGTAATAAAAGTTCAACCAAGTAACAAACACGGCAGTTTACAATGCGTTGTTTATTTTTGCCTCTTTTATTGGTCAAAGTGGTAATAGAGCTGAATTCTTTTCCATTTTTCCTGTCATCATTCATAAATTGTAGGTGGTACATCTGTGAAGAGACGGCATTATGCATCTGGACTGTCATCTTGTACATTTCCTGCCTAAAGGCTAACATATCAATGACATGGTACGTTATCTTTCCCAGTTATTTTGTCATGCTGCCTATTTGTTTGATTATTGCAATGACGATACCTCCAGGTGGAAGGATGCAGTTATGATCTTGCTGGTGATTGCTTTATCAGTTACCTTAATCTTTCTGCTGCTCCTGTTAACTTTTCATAGGTAATATCATTCACTTTAATAAATGTTTTATGATGTCAGGGATTTTCCAATTCTACAACTTTGGGAAGCAGCTTTTTTTAGTTTTGTTATCAGCAATAAGCCAGGAGTATACAAACGAAGTAGAAAGTGTACTGTTTCTTTGAATATTTTACACATTCTCTATAGGTTTGGCCTGCAATATTCCGTTCTATTGCATATTGACTTGTAAAGCCAACTCAGCATTTATGAAGCCGTTTGACCAATGAGTTATTCACTGATAGATTAGTGTTTTTTGGAAGTAATAAAAGGGAAAGTAACATCCCAAAAGACACAATGATTCACCAAGGATTGGCTAGGAATACGGACTTGATACACTTTTGATTATATTATAACAAATAGGTTTACATTTACAAGTAACAGTGACAAAGCTCTATGTGCCTATATTTATAAAAATATCAGATACACAGAAAACACGAAATTAGTACCCAAAGTAAGTAACCGAATAAGCATGCTGCATGGATACTTATTAGGAATTACGCAAAAAGAAAAATACACTTATCAGTGGTCATCCATGTGTCATCCATATATCAAAGAGTCATGGATATGGCTGCTGATGAATCAAGGCTTACGGCCCAAGAATATCAAGTGAAGGTTAAGTTAAGTTCAATTAGGAGATGGCAGTAGTGTAGTCTTTTACTTTTGTTCTTTTTCATAATCCTTTCGATCTTGCGCTTGGTTCCAAATTCTTTTGAGAGCTTAAATTCTTGAAGAAATGACATCGTTCGGACTGGTGTAATTGTTAAAGTTATGATCTGATGTGCTGCAGCTATCTTATTATGACAAATCAAACTACCTACGAACTTGTAAGACGGAGGCGCATCCCTTATTTGAGGTAAGTTAGCACTTGTTTTCTTCCAGAGTAGTAACCATTATTTGAACTTGGAATTCTTACTTGTTGACGAAGAAACTATTATTTCATTGTCAAAACATAAATTACTGTTTGCTAAGAAACATATGGTATGCCTAAGTTGGGGAACAAGAACAAGAATGGTGAAAGTATGTACTCACTCTAATTCAAAGCTTAGGACTAATAATTCAACAAACTGGTATTGAAAACCATGGGCTTTTTGACCGTCTATGCAATTACTAGGCAGGAAAACAAATGGACATTACTAGTTTGCTAAATTGCAGGGGTATTGGAGAACAAGTACATCCATTCAGCAAAGGAATTTGCAGGAACCTATACAATTTCTGCTGTGTTCGTAGCAGCATACACAATTTGGAGTCAATACCTTCTGCATTCCAACTAGAAGAGAAGGCAAGACCATATTCATGTTTAGATCTTATCAAGTGTCGCTGCTGCTGCTAGCGACATCTATTACAACACTGTATCATTAGCTAGTTTGATTTTTTTTTTTTCCCGTAAATCTTGTCTCAAGTGTTGAAACCATAAAAAAGAGTAAGTCGGATATCGGAATTCACAATTTCTTTATTGGGGTTGACTAATTCTGCAATCTAGTATCCCTTCTGTCGCACATTACAAGCTGTTAGAGATGTCAGATCACCTATTCATAGGATATTAAGTCCATCTTTTGTACTTTTCTTATTAAACTCAGATCTTGGATCAATAATACTATGTTAGTTCTCGTATTGAGCACAATGTTGTTGTTAGAATTCCTCCTTTAAATGAAATCAAAGCCACACATGGAAACATGTAGAGAAGTGTGTTTTCCTTGGAGGTCGGTTGGATTGTAGCACCAATGGCCAACAAAGTCCGAGAATCTTACATCCCTGTCTTTCTTTATTTAATCCTTGGACGGTTTCAAGATTTGTCTCTTGCTTCTTGTCATTGTGTATTTATTCAGTTTTAAACTGAACTGTCAACTCTATTATAGATCATTAAACAGTATTATTTTCTTAAACAATATTTGAATGTGAAAAATTTGTGAAAAATTAGCATCAGGTTTATAGTACGAAGACCTTGCCACCGTCCAAAACCCAAAAACTAAAATCTAAATGTCAAAATCTGTCCTAGTCCGGAACTGAGTCCCGTGTACCATACGAACCGAATGTTCTGAACCATATCAATTTTTAGAGTGGAGTTGTACTAAAATAAAAGTTAAAACTATTCGACATTTTTTTTTTGTGTTTTCCGGGTTTCGTCTAGTATTACTTTGACTGTGGTGTAATTCACATATTGCAGTAAGGTTGTGATTGATTTTAGTGTGTTTGTGTATTTTGTGTTGTGTTTTATATAAAATCTGGTTCGAAAAATCAGTTCAAGCTTCAACGAAGAAGTAGAAGTTTTTGAAGATGCAAAACACGTTTATTGTCTTCAGTCTTCAGTGGTAGATGCGAAACATGGTTATTTTATGTATGGTAGATACAAAACCTACATGATAGATGCGAAACTTCTTAATCTAAGTACTCATAGATGCGAAACAAGATAGATGAGAAGATGCAAAATATTATTTTTGCTAGATGCAAAACCTTTTCTAGTTTTTAATATGCTAGATGCTAAACCAGGTAACCAGAACAGCTATGATAGATGCTAAACCAGGTAACCAGAACAGCTATGCTAGATGCAAAACCATAGCAACTGTGATAGATGCTAGATACTAGATGTGAAACCAGACACGAAACCAAACATATAGTAGATGCGAAACCATGTAAGCTAATGAGAAATTAGTGTTGAATATAATTTTTTTAAAACAAATTCAAAACTTATCATGAATGGATCTAGTTTTGTTCGTCTTAGAAAGAATCAATAATATTTTTGGATTTTTTTTTCCGAGTTACAGTTCAAAAGATACAAACTTTTAAAATTTTTAATTTTACACTATAAACGAAGAAGACGACTCTTTTGAAGAAGATGCGAAAACTTGTTTTTTGATAGAGCAAAACGTGTTTAAATTTTGTAGTTCAAGATGCGAAACCAAACCCACTATGCTAGATGCGAAACCAAACCCACTATGATAGAATGTGAAACCATATAACGATAAACAAGGGTAAAATATAATTTTTTTAAAAAATTCAAAACATATCATACATAGTAATAGTTTTGTTTGTCTTAAAAAAAATAAAACCAATGATAACTTGAGATTCTTTTCGAGTTACTATTTAAAAAATACAAACTCTTAAAGTTTTAAATTAAAAAAAATTAAAAGAAGAAGAAGGTTTCCCATTGTTCTTTGGATCTTATATACGAACTTATTTTGGATATAAACTCTTTTGAATTTTTTGGACCTTTTTATGATGGGTCTTGTATTGTAAATCCTCGTAAAACATATTTATAATTAGTTGGTATTTAGGTTAAATACCGAATATCAAAACATAGGTAGAATTAGTTCAGTTGGATCGGTGTTGTTACAAATAGACCAATATTTGGAAACCAAAAACATCAGACCAAATCGATATCCATATCAAACCGGGATAAAAGAAGTTTGGTTATAGTATGTATGGTTATTAAAAAGAAGAAATTTCAGAACTTGAACGAGGCTTGCTATTATTAAGAAATGTATATAGTAATATAGTATACAAGTATATATCTTTACATCTTCGTTACAAAATTGTTATCTCCAGTAAACAGACTAGACTATTGTTACCGCGTGACTAATGACTAGTAAGAATGTTAAGAATAGAAACTCTATTTCGTACAAGACACTTAAACACCGAGTTCAATCCAGCTTCAAGACCATCAATACAAGAATCAACAGAAACTAGCAACTCCTGCACCATTTCCGCTTCCTCTACATATTCCAAAGCAAGATCCAATCTTTGCACCTCATTATTCATCTCCCAAGTTTTCTCCGACGAAAAAGATCTCAGAGTAATCAGCTTTGAGATCATGGAGTAGCCACCCTTCGTTTTAGCCGCGGGCGAAGATAGAAACAACAAAAGAGACCGAAGAATCGAAACAGTTATCAAACTCGCTTCCTTCGTAGTGTTTTCAAGTACACCATTTTCTTGTGGAGAATCTAAGAGTTTGCTCTCCATTTTTCGTAAACTTCGAAGGGCTTTCGATATCTCCTTTCTCGAGTTTTTCCTAAACCGGATGTAGCTTTTCACACTCGAATCGGGTTTTTCTCTCCTTCGGAAAGCAGATTGAAGAGTTTGGACATGTTCTCTTAGTGTTAGTAACGTGTTCCTAGCAATGTCACATGTGTCTAGCAATATGATTGATCCGTCTAGTGCCTTTTCAACTATTTTCGAGCCAGAAAATGCGGATGGGTCGGACGAAGATTGAAAAGACTCGTGGATACGATTGTATAGCTCGTCGAGGTTTATAAGTGCGAAATGAAGTGATTCGGATGTGGAAGGAAATGAGTTTGATTGTTTGAGTTGGTTAAAAGCTGCTTCGAGTTTGACCGAAGTTGGATGTATTCTGGATGGCAGACTGATTGATCTTATTGGTTGATGAAGGTCAAGAAGTACTGATTTTGATGCCATTTTGAGTTTCTTGTTGATGTAGTTATGAACTTTTTTGGGTTGAGTTTTGGTTCATCTTTCGATAGAGATGTCTCTTTATATAAGGCAATAGTTTTTGTCAATGTTTGTTAGCATCCCATGTGGCATGGACCTTCAAAATTATTAATTTATTTTTTTATAGGCTACGAACATGTTTTTAAATTTAATATCAGTGACTTTTGTGTAAGGAAGGAAAATGACATTTAAGTATTTTTTTTTCACTTAGTCGATTTAATTTTTTTTCTAATACTATATTCTAGAATATCTTTATGACTTTTTTCAAATAATAATTTGAACCTTCTATGACTTTTATTCTAGAATATTTTAATAACTTCTATTCTAATGATATTTTTTTATGGACCTTTTATAACTTTTTTTTTTTTTTTTTTTTTTTTTTTTTTGGTGATCAAAAGAAACTACTTAAAAGCCATAATATCAAAGAAGTTTGTCTTTGATGTTAAACTGTACAGAAACCGAAATTGTAATAGGAATAGAAGAGAGCATGGTTGATCATTCTTTAGGTTTATTTTTCTCGAGTTCCCTCTTCAGCCGAACCGAGAAATCATCATCATCATCAAGATCGTCCCACTCGTCTTGCCACGGTTGGCTCACTTCCCACGCCTCCTCTTCCCCCTTGGAATAATAATTTGCGCCTTGGTTGAGCTCAAATTCTTCAAACGTGTCATCGCCTTCGAACAAATTCACGAAGAAATTTTCGATAGCTGACTTGTCCCCGGCTCGGTGTGAAAGTTCCAGTGCTTCCATTTTTGCTGACAACTCTTCCTCTTCAAATTTATCTATAGCGCTGAGCTCTCCAAGGGCCTCATTCTCTATGGTATAATCTTCATTTGGCGGAGAAGGACTCCGGTAACTAGTGTCCGTCAAGTCTTTATCCGGAGGTAATGGATTAAGTAATATATCTGAAACCATCTCCGATAATTTCACGTGCACATATATTCTCCTCAGATATACAGTCTTGCTTGTCGCAGACCTATATATACCCTCCTCAATTGAATTCGCCAATGTCCAAATCCTGCTAATCATGTCGAGATCATCGTATGGCCTCATCAATATTTCTAATAAATTGGTGATGATTATTGGCCTTAGAGGAGGCCACAAACTGGCTCTCCAGTCGTCCGGGTCCATTAGTGGTGTTCGGTCGAGTCAGTTATTTACCGAAAAAATAACCTTCATTAATTAATATATATTAAAATATATTTTAAAAAAGATGTATCTTTTAGTTAAAAGAATTTAATTTGTTTTTTAATTTAAAAAAATGGTTGATATGAATCATTTTGAGAATCATTTTAAGACTTAGACATAAATACTAATCCAATAAAATGTTTAGAATTTTGTGGAATTGAAAAAGAATAAAGAAACTGAAAAAAAGAAGAAAGTAATAGAAAAAATGTAGAAAAAGAAAAAACTCTCCAAATCTGTAACAAATATGAGGTGGGTTTGTTAATTCACAACTTAAAGTATTGATAAAATTTATAAAATTTATAAATTTAATCCATGATGTCATGAAAAAATGACTCGTGAAAGATTAAATTTATAAATTTTTCTAAATCGTGATACTAAATTTATAGATTTTTCCAAAACAATAAATATTTTAAAATAAAATAAATAAATAAAAGAATAATAATAATCCTAGCTCGCTTTACGAGATAGAGGGTTTGGATTTTCATTTAGTTTCAATATAAATCCTTATTGAAAAAAAAAGATAGGTTAGAATTAGTAACATTTTTTTATATTTGTTAATACTAACACAAAAATATTAATATATATTTTAACAAGTGTCTTAACCTTCATAAATTCAACTTTTTAAGTTCATAAGTATTAGTAAATGCTTATATCCACACAATTAAAGATAAAAATAATTTTTTTTCTATTTTCTGTGTACGGGTCAATATTATTATCACACCAATTCAATATGATCTTTTAAAAATAAGAAAGACAAGATTTACAGGGGTGGGTGGTGTATATGTCCGGTTGCCTCCCCAACAAAAGGAAACTAATCCAGTATCTGATTGTAAGAAACAAAAGCTTTTTGCTATTTTCCAATGTTAAAAAGGTGGTCATAATTCAATGAACCGGAAGGGAATCTGAGGATTGGTTGAAAAAGATAAGATGGTGTTTGTGTGTAACACTGGAAACCAAAATAAAATTCAATAGAAAAAGACAAGTGCATTAAAAATGGACAGTGGAGGTTTTGGTGCCACTATTTGTTGCTGTCTGAGGGAGACAGGGAGGCAAAGTATGCAGAACCCAGCATTACTCTGTTTTCCTAAACTCTGTTTCATAAATGTTATTTTATTTTGGTTGAATAAGACCCAGAAATAGTAAGTCACACATGAATCATCATTTTTAGATGCTAAAACCACGTTGTTATTATGCTCAACTTCATTACTAAAAACATGGTTGATCATTTTTAGATGCTAAAACCATGTTATTATGCTAAAGTTCATTACTAAAAACTAAATATAATTGTTATTTAGGGAAAAAACAATAAAATAATAACACTATTGTCAACTTTATTTTTGGAAAAAATGTATTTAAAAAGAAAGATATTTGACAAAAACAGCAATCATCTATTTAATAATCAACTATCTATTTGACTGATGAAAGAATTTTTATTTACAAGGTACTCCGTACAAAATTAAATAGAAGATGAAACTACCCATAAATACCTAGTCAACTATCAAATACCAAAATGGTATTCGTTTTTAGACTAGTTTCATAAAATATTTAAAGTCATATTTTGGACAAAAATACCCTCTAGGGTATAAAAGGGGGATTTCTGGTTGAAACCCATTTTTTTACCTTCTAATTCTCACTTTTGGGTTCCATTTCCCCCACTTTCACGTTTCTAATTTTGAGGAGAGAGAAACACGAAAAGCAAAAGCGAACACAAAAGTCATTCTTGAACCCTAACCGTTCTGTCGACTTTCATCCATTGCATCGAGCATTTCATATTTCGTCGAGCATAAACGTCACCGCGACGGTAACAGTCACCGAGAAACCGATCACCACATTAGGCTTGCAGCAGTGGACCAGCCACCGGCGTCGTTGGAAGGTACGTAACTACATCGACATCACAATCGCCCGCCTCCGTCTCCGTCGAACAGGTAAGTTTTTTGTCGCCGTCTTCCCTACTCTCTGTGTTTGTCACTGTAACTAACCAGTGAGCATTAAGCTAGATTTTATAAATGTTGCCGAGTCTTGAACGTCGATGCAGTTAGGTATTGACCACTTATCCTTACTCCGGCGAGATTTTGTCGTTTTTTTAACGTACTGATTTAGTGTTAATCGTTGGTGTTGAAATCTAGTTGTAGGACGTAGTGTTCGTCGACCGTAAGAAGTTATACATGGCTGTCGACCGTAAGTAGTACTGATTTAGTTGTTATTACTGTCGATAGTGTCGTCCGAAAACATCGACGACAACTGGTTAGAGGCTGTGTTGCGTGAAATCGCAATGTGTAGCATCGTCTAGCAACGTACAGGTTGAGGTTGTTTTGTGTGATTATGCAGATATATTGTACTGATCTAGCAATGTGGACTGTATTTTTTACCGTATCTAGCAATGTCTGGAACTGGTTTACTGTCAGCAATGCACGTCTAGCAGGTTGAAGATCATTAATCAGCTTAAAGCCAATGTATGTATCTCTTTCTCCCTCATCCTAGTGTCTTTATATATTAAACTTTGTTTTGAATTGCTACTCTCTCTTAGTTGTGTACTGTGTCTGATCATCTTTTCTGTAATGTATGTCATGAAGCTAGCTTAATTTTAATTTGCTTTAGGATATAATATGTAATTTGATATTTTGTATGTGGCTTTCACTAAGGTTGTATGATATTCTGGGCTGCATATCTGACTATTCGAGGAGCTTGAGTTTGAGTTTGCTTTTATTTGTTAGGTTCTGCTCTAGACAATTTCAAAACTTGATAAGAGTTTTCAAGCTGTTTGTGAATAGCTAGGGAGTCAAGCCTATATAAATTCAGAACTTGATAGAGTTTTCTAGCTGTTTGTGAATATAATTTTAGGGCTTTAACATTTCTTTTCATCTAACATAGGGCTCCTACATGATATTGGCCATGGATGAATATATGAATGAGTTTGATTGAGGTTATAGCTTTTGTTTAGATAAGTGATCTTTTACTATGTTGGTTGGCTTCCTTTAAGCATTTGTGTATTGGTTTTCAAGGTGTTATTGTTGTCAATTTGTGAAGTGAAATCGTTATATGAGTTGAGATTTACGTTTGTTATTGAATTTACAGTTGGTGCTGATGCCGATAATGATAGAAATGAACCCCTATTGTCCCAAGTGAAATGTAAAGATATCACGGAGTTGATTGCTTCAGGACGATCAAAGTTGGCTTCTGTTCCATCAGGTGGTGGTGTTGCAGTTGCTGCTGCGCCTGCTGGTGGTGGTGGTGCTGCTGCTGCTGAAGAGAAGAAGGCAGAGAAAGTAGAAGAGAAAAACAATCAACGTTTTAATAATCTATTATGATCATTCATATCAATAATTTATATATATATATTGTTTGGTTATTTTATGTAAAAACTCATTTAGATACTGTCTCTTCTGATAATTTAAGTATATGGGACTAGCAATGTCTATTATGAACCTTAAAATCGCATACATAAATTGCTGTATCTATTAGATGTATACTCCAGGATCTATCAATGTTATATATCGTGTCTATCAGACTATTGTTCACGTATCTAGCAATGTCAATATATCGTATCTATCAGATTTATACTCAAGTATCTATCAATGCAGATGTTTCGTGTCTATCAGACTATTGTTCACGTATCTAGCAATGTCAATATATCGTATTTATCAGATTTATACTCAAGTATCTATTAATCCAGATGTTCCGTGTCTATCGGACTATAATTCACATATCTAGCAATGTCTTGCAAATAGATAACGAGTATACTTTAGATTCTCCCCTTAGTGTTTCATCTCAGAATTTACTAGAGGCTACGATTCATGACTACTATAGCCTGGTAGATTGAAGATAGATATATGACATCGATATTGCTAGATACGTTGTGTTGTGGCTGCGATTGGCATTGATTTATTTGAGGCGTTAAGTTTGATTTACATTCCAGTTACTACCAAACTAAATATAACTAAGCTATCAGATGGATGTGAACCTTAAAATCGCATACATAAATTGCTGTATCTATCAGATGTATACTCTAGGATCTATCAATGTTATATATCGTGTCTATCAGACTATTGTTCACGTATCTAGCAATGTCAATATATCGTATCTATCAGATTTATACTCAAGTTTCTATCAGTGCAGATGTTTCGTGTCTATCAGACTATTGTTAACGTATCTAGCAATGTCAATATATCGTATTTATCAGATTTATACTCAAGTATCTATTAATGCAGATGTTCCGTGTCTATCAGACTATAATTCACATATCTAGCAATGTCTTGCAAATAGATAACGAGTATCTAGCGCTGTAATCTCAGCGTATCTATCAATTTAGACATTATAAACGATAAGAATCATCCAATCAAATAGACATGGTACATATCAATGTTAACAGTATACAAAAATATAAGTCGAAAGATAAGGAGTACTTATCTATGAAAATCAAAATGTTACTAAAAAATCGGGAACACAAGTTCAGAACGGAGCATCACATGACGTCCTATTACTAGACTAGCAATGTCAATATATTAGTATGCTCCTGTTAGGGTATTAGAGACTAGCAATGTCTTCCTTCATATCTAGCAATGTCTATAACATTGTATATGTTTTGAGTTGATGGTGCATCTGTCTAGCAATGTGTCCCTTCATATCTAGCAAGGTGTTCCTTCATATCTAGCAACGTGTTCTTCATATCTATCAGAGTTAATAAAATCAACATCCTTCAAAGGTAATCCGCAGTATTGAAGTAAATGCATCATCTGCTCCATGACGATGCTCACCTGCGAGACATTTTGACAGTAGTTTGGTGGTACTCAGAAGTCTGTAATATAATTGATAGCACAAACCTGTAAAACTGCTCCGCCTTTAGCTTTTTCCTGTGTATCTAATGATCGCAATAAGGATAAGATAGCTATTTCATCTCCACCTCGATCAAGAATATCTCCTAGCTGAATTAATACATAGAGCTCACAAACAGTAAGCTAATTAGCCCCACTTTCGATGTAAAATCTTATCAAACACTTCAACAAATATCAACCGAATTTAAGTGTTCTAATATTAACAAAAGCATAATAAGTTATCCTACAATCCCTTCAATCAAATATGAAAAATCATAGATTGATATGCACAAATCGCAGCGGCTATTTCCACAAATCGCAATAACACACAGAAACAGAGCCACAGTCAATAATATACAAATCTATCAATAACAAGCAGCAAACTATTCCCACAAATCGCAACATCTAACATATCATATCAAATCATAACTCGCAACCTATATAACAGTGGTCGAAAACTGACATTTCTTACCAGAATGTTATCGGAGCCGGTATCGATGATTTGAATCGACCAGAAACAGATAGTAATAGGTTTCCTGCCATTAACATACATTAGATGCAATTCTATAATCGATCTTGAAAATGGAAAACGATTTTGCAACTGAGAATAGTCGTCCAATACTGACTTGACTGCTGTGACGTCGAAGATGATTTCAATGGTTAGGTCGACGGACTTTCACGGTACACCGGTGGAGCTAGGAGGCTGATAAACGGTGCACCGGTGGAGCTAGGAGGCTGAGTCGACGACAAATGAAAGAGCTAGGAGACTGACTCGACTGTCTCTGTAACTGTCGAAAATCGAAATTGCAGAGTTGGCCGGTGATCGGAACGTTGGTCGAAGGTGTTTGTATAGTTCGTCGGTGGTTACGATGGTTAGTCGGTGGTTAGATAGTGTCGCCGGAAAGAGTGTGATCAGGTCGCCGTTTTTTGAAACGAACAGACATTCTTGAAAAATGGGTTGTTTGTTAGGTTATGAGAGAGGAGAGAGAGAGGGGCTAATAAATTCAAAATTCAAAATTCAAAAGTAATAAAGAAGGTGCTGAAGCCAAAAGGGACCCTTTTTCACAAATTAACCCTTATATACTAAGTTGAGGGTAATTATGATATTAAAAAAGGTATTAGAAGTGGATATGTTTAATGAGATGGGTATTAAGTGAGCATTAACCCATTTTTGGATACTAGATAGTAATATGTTTGGCCAAATGGTACTTAGTATGTCATTTCTCTAAATAGAATAAGTTTTTATTTAGGTATTACTAGTCATCTAGTTAAAAGTAAACCTACGGATAATCGTTTGAATTTTGAGAAAAATACGAATAAATATCCGTTCAAAAATGTAATTATTCGGTGGTATTTAAATTTTGGATAGTGTTACTTAGTATCTCAATTTAAAAATTGGATAAAATTATCCTCGAATATATATACCTATTTTTCACTTCAAACACACTTTTTCCTCCTTCCCATCACCCTAAACGAATCCAAACACCTCTAAATTTTTAGAAACCACCAGAAAAAAAACTGTTCGAATTCCAGCCTCTCTCCAACCTGAAACCCTTCAAGCCTCTCTCTCCAAACCAGTCGTTTGTCGAACCCTCATTAGAATTGTACCGGTCAACCTATTGTACTCCGTCAAGCGATTAACCACCTTCTGTTGGAGAAATTGCCGTGAACTGCTCGTCGGCCGGTGAAATTACAGTGTTTTGCAGTAGCCAGGTAAGCATTGTCATGGAAAATGTATTTTTTTGCGTTGTTGATGTCTTCAAACCACTTGTTTCCGTTATTTCACGATCGAAGTTCCATTTTTAACCGGAATCAAGTATTTTATGATGATAGTTGGTTAGTTAGTTTCTGGGTATGTCGTCGAACCCAGGACAGAAGTTAGATTGCATGTGATGTTAATACTTTCCTGAGAATTGTAATGTATGTCAGATGTGCATTAGGTAGTTGATTGTTGATTTTAGTGTTGTTTCCATATTTCCCAGATCCCTGGTACGTGCATGTAAAAAATAGAACAGTTCGCAGCCTGTACGTTTGCGCTGTAGTACAGTTTGCATATTCATCACCTAGGATACAAACGATTAGCAGCTTCATATATGTTTATAGTTCATAGCAATTCGCACCTTGATTGAATGTGTATGCCATACATTTCGCAGCTTATATTTACAAACAATTCACAGGCCAGCCTGCAAATTGTTTGTAAATACTCTATTGACATGTAGGCAGTTCGTAGCTTGTCATGCAAGTCGTGTTACATTCCAACTTATAGTTAGAAAGTTCACAGCTTGTCATGCAAGGTGTGTGACACTCCAACTGATTTATGTTTGTGCAGGAAGTATGACAACAAAACCAAGCTATTACAGGTCAGGGTTGGTGAGCCTTCTCAAGCTGTTGAAAGAGAACCGTATTACATGTGCCCACATTGAAGCTGCAAGAAACACACCTTTCTACACGCTTTTGAAAACGGCTTTCGACATCCGTAATGAGGCAGAGCTGCCGAAGAAGAAATTCTATTCAATCATTCGGTATATTGTCGAGAGGTTCTCCATCGATGAAGATGCGTTCCTTATTGGCTCAAAGTTTGTGAAGCTAACTACAGACGATGTGAAGGTCATATTCGGGATGAAGCATGGCACAGAGAAAATGCCGTTAAGGAAATCCAGAGCATTTCACAACAAATACGCACCTGGCGAGGAGGATGAATCGAGGATGATGAAGAAATACTTCATGGGTAAAACGTCCAGGAAGATAGAACCACAAAATACTAAAACAATAACGAACGCCATTTTAAAGGTACCTCTAAAATAGACTTCATCTTATAAAGCAGGATACTGCACTTTACTAACATAGCATGTTGTCGTGGGTTTTACAGGCAGGTATAGAAAGATCCATAAGCGAAGGGGGGGGGGGAGGAGGAGTTGGAAGACGTTGCAAAAATGTTGATACTATTTTTGTGCTCAACCCTATTCTACTCAGTATCTGGAGATATCCTGGGTTGGAGTACGCTTTATTTTGTTGAAGACCTCATCAAAATAAAAAATTATGACTGGTCCGGATCAATATTGTTCAAGATTCGACAGTCTATCAGGAGTTGCTTAGCTATCGAAAAACCCAATAGAGTCGTCGGCTGCGTCGCCCTTCTAATTGTAAGATTGATTTATTCAGTATGAAAATTAGTTATTGATAGAGCAGATTGATGATAATATTTGTCCCCATGCAGCCCTTCATCATGGAGCACTCAACAATCGGGCTAGAGGTAGCGAAGCCGACCTTGATCCCAAGGTTTTTCAAATGGTTGAGATTAGAGTGCCAAACATCCACCGTGTCGCTGCTTGTTAGAATACCCAATCTGAAAGATGATCAGGTATGAGCTTTATATAGGTATTGAATTGGGGTTGCAAACACTTCGCAGCCCATCCTGAGTTTTGTTTGGTATTATATTAGAATAAGGTATCAAACAATTCGCATCCTACCATGCGTTCTGTTTGGTACTCTATATAATTAAGATATCAAACAATTCACAACTTATTTTTTTGCAAACAATTCGCATGGTATCATACGAGTTGTTTGCAACTCTAAACTGATAGAGTTCCACACAGTTCGCAGCATATAATGCATCCGGTTTGCAAAAAACAATCCGTCTACATCCTGATATTTTCCAAACAAACCGCTTGAAGCTATTTACATGTTCCTCTGTTGGTAGGTTTATGAAGGTCCACTATGTCTTATCGAGGCTGAAAATGAAGCTTTCGGAGGAGCAATAGATAGTGGAGATGTAGATGTTGAATTACTTTCACCAGAAGAAAGACCAAAGAAAAGGAAGAAAAACACAGCCCCAAAACCAAGGAGACGAGCATCATAGAAACATAAAAAATCGAATCAGGTGATATCACTCAGACCCCAACCACAAAGATTCCCCCATCCAACGATTCCACCACCACAGATCGGCACATCCCAGAAGGAGCCCGACGATGAGGGCATCACTAGTATGAGTGACACAATCGGTAATTTTGTCCTCAAACGCAGAGCAGCTACTCCAAAGAAGTCTGCAACTGTAGGGGAATCAAAGAGTTTGAAGATATACACCGATACGAACAAGTACAAAAGGAAGATAGAAAAACAGGAAAAATAAGTAAGTATGAAATTGAGCCTTACATAATCGCTTTAATCAGCACGTAATATGTTATAAAATGTCTGCTATTAATTTTTCAGCTGGAAGAATTAAAATTGAAGATCGCGGAGCTTGAAGCACAACAACTCAACAATGCTCTCTCTCAGCCAATTTTCCAGATTGGAAGCCCTGCAGTTTAAAAGGTATATGGACTACAAGCATTTCCATCTGGAGCGGCGTCCACTGAATTGCAGGCATCTGTGCCTGCTGAAAATCAAGATAAGGACACGAATCAGGATGGGCAAATGCAGGATGTTGAAAAGTATGATCGAGTGCTGCCAGAAGAGAGGGATGATGATGAGAACCATTCACCCCTACCGGTACCATCTGGTAAGATGCAGGAAGAGTTGTTGGTATCCACAGAGACGGACACCACATAGAGACAGACATACAAGTCTCCTCCTACAAAGGAGGCAACCACAGTTCTGAGTCCTCCAACGGAGAAAGAAAGGCACGAGTCTCTTCCGAATAACCAACAGCTCGTACTTCACGTAACAGAGGAGGTAGAAGCTCGTGAGAAAGAAGTGGCAGCAGAAAAATCTGGATGTACAGACCCAGATAGCCTTGAAGATGTAAGTGGATCAAAAGTATACTAAGATTCAAATATCTTATTTATTGTTGGTGTGGATAATAATCGCCTGAGGGTAGGCTAGTAATTTCAGTTGGTGTTTTAAGGAAGTATGTGGGTGTTTAAGTGTTTAGAGTAGAGAGTAGAGAGATAATTAAGCAGCTTGGTAGCAGTTAATTTTCATTATCCATAGTTAATGTAGGTGGTTGGGTATTTATACCCTGATGTTTGGGCCCTTATGGGCTTTCGGGTCATGTTTAATGGACCCGGGTCATGTTCCGAATTTAGCATGCTCCCCGGACAGGGACAGATCAGTCCAAGGCCTCCGGACCGGAAAAATCACATGGACCGGGAAGATCACTTTGAAACACAATGACCATAGGACTGTTCGAACTATGACAAAAGTACTAAAAAACCTAAACACTTCTTGACTAAGCTACTTGCTCTCCTGCTTAGAGCTCATGGGTCTTTGAACATGACCCGAGTCCATTAAACATGACCCGAAAGCCCATAAAGGGCCCAAACATCACACTATAAATACCCAACCACCTGCATTAACTATGGGTAATGAAAATTAACTGCTACCAAGCTGCTTAATTATCTCTCTACTCTCTACTCTAAACACTTAAACACCCACATACTTCCTTAAAACACCAACTGAAATTACCAGCCTACCCTCAGGAGATTATTATCCACACCAAATTGGCGACCATAGTGGGAGGAGAAGGTGCCTGAATCAAGCATTCAAAACCAGCTAAGAAAATCTGTCCGAATGAATCCGGACAATCCAGAGCTTCCACCAGCTTTGCTCGAAGTGGTGGAAGAGAACGATGAATACACTTTCGAAGAGCGTGATAGGCTAAAGTGTGAAATAGAAGCTCCGAGGGCAGAGAAGGCCAAGATGAGCGTGAAGGAAAAATCCAAAGCATCGGTTGCTCATCACACCGATAACCCCAGAGAGCATGAGTCTTCGAAGACTCATGTGAGCACCAAAAAGACTCATGCCAGTTCTAAAAAGTCTCACCGGTCCAAGCCTGTGGAGAGTTCTGACTTAGGCTCAGAATCTTCTGATAGCTCTTCGGACAGTGATGGAGTTGAAAAATCCTTGTCCTCTAGCAGCGATGAGGGTCGAACCAGAAAAAAGCAAAAGCAAGTTAAAAAATATTCAAGAAAAAGAGATAGACATGGAAGAATGAAGAAGCATATTGGTAAGGGGTCATCTCATAACCGGAGGCATGTGGACAAGATGCTGATGGATCCCTTTGCTTTCCACGATGAACCAGGTATCTTTGCAACTCCCAATGAGGATACTGTGTTCAGTCGTGGAAGGAATTGGAGGAAATCTCCATTATCTTCTAAAATTCTGTCCGGAAACCTCCCCAAGAGGTTTGACAGCACCAAAATAGAGAAGTACGATGGGAGTACTGATCCGGAAAACCATCTGGAGCAATTTAAAAACTTCATGATGAACTTTAACGACGATGATAAACTACTTTGTAGGGCATTCTCCCAATCATTTACGGGGAGTGCTCTGAAATGGTACAACAGCCTGCCTCAGGGTTGTATTAAAGATTTCGATACGTTTTGGGTGGCCTTTCGAAGACAGTTCGTAGGGAGTAAAGAGCTAAAGGGCAATGGAGACACAATAATCCATTGTGCCCAGGAGCCAAATGAGTCCTTGAAAGAATACATAAGCCGTTTTGTGAACACAAAGAATGGGTTGGATGATTGCTTCGAACATGTAGCAATAGCGTCCCTGAGACAGGGTTTGAACCCAGGCAATCTATCTGATTCAGTGACCATAAAGAAGGCCATGACATGGGGAGGGTTGCTGAATCAGGTTGGCAAACAAATAAACGTCGATGAAACAAAGAGAACCATGGTGCACAGGCAGGTGAGGTCTACCCCGGTGACACCAAATCCCAATCAGAATCAGTCAGAGAACAAAGCAAGAGAAACCGGACAGGGGCATGGTACGACAAAAGCTCAGTCTCAGCCAGCTGCTCCTGCTCAAAGTCAACAATCCAGAAACAAGAGAGGGCCATGGGTCCAACCGGAGTGGTTCGCAGAGTTAAAAGAAAGCGTGGCCACTATCTTTGATAAAACAAAAGATGAGGTGCACTACCGGAGACCGGCAACACTGCAGTCTCCCAGAGAGCATCGCAACAACTCTTTTTTGCCAATATCACAATGATATTGGTCATACCACTGATGACTGCATAGCATTGAAACAAGAGGTGCAGAACTTGATTGAAAGGGGAAAGCTGGGGGCCTATGTGAAAAGAAGAGGGGGTAACAGGCCTGATAACACTCACCGGGTTGGTCCAAGTAATGCTGCTCCGGTGGGAGCCATGGTTATAGTTGAAAGGTTTGACGTGGAATCTGAGTACTTGGATCCCGATCCAACTCGGAACAGAGTGGGTACTATAGAGGAATGTTCTAGGTCGGTCTCCGGGCTCATTAAGGTTTTCGAGTCGCTTACAATTTTCGGAGGGGACACTATGACAGCTCCTACTGCTTCTTCGAGGAAGAGGCATGTTCATAATTTAACCTCCCAGCTAGAAGGAGGCATGACATCCTATCAGTCACCAAACTCATTTCCCTTCATTGTGTTTGATGAAGATGATTTAAGAAACATTGCTGGCCCTCATGAGGATGCTGTTGTCATAGGAGCATCTATAGGGGGCAATGACATAAGACGAATCTTGGTGGATACTGGAAGCTCAGCCAATATCCTTTTCCTAACCACTTACAAGAAAATGAAAAATCTAGCTGTAATTCAGAATTCGGACAGGTCAATCGTGGGCTTTACAGGCAGCTCAGCAGATTTGATCGGAGAGTTCGAAGAAGAGGTGTTATTGGGCAAGGGCCCTTTCAAGAAAATGGTCAGAATACTCTTTATTGTGGTGGATTGTCCCACTTGCTATAATGCTATTCTAGGGAGGTCTTGGCTCTCTAGGATGCATGCAGTGGCTTCAACAGTCCACCAGTGCTTGAAATATGCTGTTCAGGGGCAGGTTGGAGTTGTCCGGAGCAGCCAAAAGATTGCAAGAGAATGTTATGCCACTGCCTTGGCTCCTCGAACGCTGGGGGCAGTCCGTATCAATGAACAATAGCAGTTTGAGGGTCTTTCTGGGGGTGAGGGTGAAATTGATGACCCCAGGGAGACCCCCGGAGTGTTGATACCAGTTGAAGAGGTGGAAACACACTGTTTGGAAGATGGGAAAAGTGTCAAGATAGGGAGTTGGGGGACTTCTTATCCCTTGAAGAATGTCCTTCAAAATAAAGACATTTCAAGCAGAATGACTAAGTGGTCAGTAGAGTTGGGGGACTTCGACATAGACTTTGCTCCCCGAACAGCAGTCAAAGCCCAAGCTGTGGCTGATTTTCTGGTCGAATTCCACTCCGACAGGGATTCGGAGCAAGCTACTGATATAAAAGTTAAAAAAGTATGGGTCGTCCGAACATATGGTGGATCTAGCACTATGGGGTGTGGTGCAGGGGTATGCTTAACTTCCCCATATGGAGACAAAATGTACCAGGCTATTTGTTTTGCTTTCAAGGCATCTAATAACGAGTCTAAATACGAAGCAGCAATAGCTGGGTTAAAATTGGCCCACATTTGTGGGGCTAAGAGGGTCAAGCTGCTAAGTGACTCCCAGTTGATTATCCACCATGCCCAAGGCCAGTCTGAGGCTAAGAAGGAGCAACTTGTGAAATATTTACTCCTCCTCAAAAATGAAGCGCTTAAGTTTAAAAGTGTGGTCTATGAACACATTCCCCGGGCAGAAAATGAACTAGCAGACTCACTGGCAACCATAGCATATACGGAGTCATATCCATGGATCCATGTGCTTGAAAGCCTCTCCATTCAACTTTGTAAGGGTAAAGAAGAGGAGATTTTTGAAATACAAGCAAAACAACCACACGACTGGAGATTTCCTCTCATGCAGTATCTCTCCGATGGTGTTGTGCCTCCGGATAAGTCACAAGCCAGAACATTGAAACACAAGGCTCGAGGTTTCATCATATTGAGAGAAGTGTTATACAAGAAGTCTTACAATAAACTTCTCCTGCGCTGTTTGGGGGATGAAGAATCACAAATGGTCCTCTCCGAATTACACGATGGTGAGGGGTCAACCCATTGTGGGTTTAGAGCTTTGACAAGAAGAGTTTTACTCTCCGGTTATTATTGGCCATCAATCATGAAAGATGCTAAGGAGTTAGTAAAAAGGTGTGACCCATGCCAGAGGTACAGCAATGAAATTCATGTACCAGCCATTCCTTTAGAATCAATTTCTGAGCCTATTCCTTTTGCTCGATGGGGATTGGACTTAGTGGGACCTCTCCATGTGGCGTCCGGAGGGTGCAAAACTATAATTGTGGCCATTGACTACTTCTCGAAGTGGATAGAAGAAGCCCCTCTAGCAGGGACAACATCAAAAGCTGTTATAAAATTCATTCTATCCAACATATGTTACAGATTTGGTGTCCCACAGAAAATAACAACAGACAATGGGCCACAGTTCGACAATAGAGAAATGGAGAGCTTCTGTGCCTCAAGGGGTATACAGCATTGTTTTTCTTCACCTTTCCACCCACAAGCAAATGGGCAGGTTGAAGTGGCTAATAGAACTATACTGTCCGATTTAAAGAAGAACTTGGAAGGGGCTGCTGGGAAGTGGCCTAGTTATTTACAAGAGGTCTTGTGAGACTACCGGACAACACCTGGGGCTGCAACACAAGAATCACCTTTTGCATTGGTCTATGGAATGGATGCAGTAGCTCCCATAGAAGCAACTCTCCCCTTTTTTCGTGTTCATAACTTCTCCGAACATGCTAATGAGATGGCAATCAGGGGTTAACTTGATTTGATAGAAGAAAGACGAGTTAAAGCTCACCTTAGAGTTGCACACTATCAAGGCTTGATGAGGAGCAGGTTTGCTTCCAAAGTCAAAAGAAGAGATTTCCAACCAGGGGACAAAGTATTAAGGAAGGTCTTCTTACACACTAAAGAAAAGCTCTTCGGAAAGCTGGCCCCAACTTGGGAGGGTCCGTATATAGTTGTTGAAAGAATTAAGCCTGGAACTTATTGGTTGGAAGACAAAGATGGCAGAGTTCTAACTCGTCCTTGGAATATTGAGCATCTCCGGATGTACTTGGAATAGCACTTATGTAAATATTTACTTGTTTAAACATCCATGTAAATATTTGGGGGCATACTTTTTCCTCCCCGGTGGCACGAAGAGGTTTTAATGAGGTTTCCGGGCTGTTAAATAAAATTTGATGCCTTCTTAAAAATTTTCTAAGTGTTTTTTAAAGTTTTGTCCCTTGTCATACTATTCAGACTGAAATATCTAAGGGCTATTTAAATTCTAGCCAGAGAACTTAAACACTCTCACAATGCAACAACTAAAGGCTACTTAAACTATGGCTATCAAAATTAAAATGAACAATTAAAGAAGATGATGGTTACACAAAACAGAGATATTCATTGAATAAAATAGTTTAAACTTGCCTTGGCCTTCCAAGGACTTTAGTCTGAATAAAAAATAAACAAAGTGAATCATAAGTTAAGGTTGAGCCTTTGAAGATGGCTCACCTTCATACACTTCCTTGCCTTTGAAGTCGCCTTTCCCTTCGTCTACCTTCTTGCCTTTGGGATCGTCTTTCTCTTCATCAGGGCTCTCCTCGGTATGCTCTTCATCATCGGATGAGGACGCACTGGAGACTCCATCCTGATCCTCTTCGGCCATTGTGTGATATGGGAGGTCATCATCGTCTACATAACGCCACAAGTCCCCTAGGTTCCTCTTCGGATATTTTTCATGAAAGAGTAGAACCATGTCGGACCTCACCTTCTAAATCAATAGCTCTTCACTTTTAATCATCTGGTTGGCATAAGCATTGATCTTGGCCTGGATCGTAGCCTCTTGATCCCTTAGCAACGTATTTTTCTCTTCGGCAACCTTGGACACTGCATTCTCAAGGGAAATCTTATCAGTAGTTAGGTTGGTGATGATCTTGTCCTTTGCTTTGGTCTCTTCTTTTGAGGCAGTAAGGTCTTTCTCCACACCGGACAGCTTCTCCCGGAGGCCTCTGATGGTTTCCTCTAGAGTAGCAACTTTTGTGTTGCTTTCCTCCTGATTCTTCTTCAACTCCTCATTTGATTCCTTTAGCATGTCAGCATTGGCAGTAGCAGTGCAAAGGTCTTCGGACAACTTTTACTTCTCAGACTTAAGGTGTTTGATGGTGTCTGCTTGACCCCGAACTTGTCTCTCCAGTGTAAGTACTGGCTGCACATTGCTTAGCAAGGAGTGGGCTATGGTGTCCTTTTCACTAGAGATAATGAAAGTCTTACCATTGAAGTTGACGGTGTTAGATCTGCTCGGAGGAATGTAAGGCCATGCAAAGTCGTCTCTGGGGAGGTTGAGGAAGTATTCGCCAAGTTCACCAAGACCTGTGACGTCTACTTCATCAATGTTGAGCTCTCCTCCCTCAACTTCATCAGTATGAAAGTCCCTTGGGATCTCTTCAGCATGTGTTGGGTCAGAAGGGTCAGCCTGGACAGAAGGGTCAGCCTGGACAGAAGGCTCCGGATCCCGGAGAGCAAGCTCATCTCCCTTAGCAGTCTTTTTCTTCTTGGTTGCCCGGTCTGCCCCTTCACTCCCCTGCTTGCGATTCCTCTTGGAAGCGCTTGGAGGTTTTGGGAGGTCTGCTTCCTGCCTTTCGGTCTCTTGCTCCACTACCTGCAAAAGAGCAGCATCGATTTGGCTCTGAGCCGGCCCCTCCGGGTCTGTTGGAGCATCCTTCTCAGCATCAGCAGGATTAGCATCGCTCACCATCTTCTTGCCCTTCTTCTTGCCCTTCATTTTGCTTGGGGCTTTGGCCCGGCCGAGCAGAAAGAGTGTCCCATCTGCTTCATGGCTCCTCTTAAGCACTGTGTCCGGAGAAGGTTGGGTGGTGAGCTCCTCCCAAGTTAAATCTCTCCGACCTGTGGTGTTCCACAGGTGAGACCTTGCCAAATTTCCACTAGTAAAAGCATTGTGGAATCGGTTCCCCAGTTGTCTGCGGCCGAGGCATTGATTTTGCCACAAGTGACCTGTCCGGCCTTCAAGTAATCACCGAACTCCTTAGGCAGTTCTGTTAAGACAAAAGAAAGACCAATTAATTGAAATCAACTATGAGAAGGAAGAAGTAGACAAAACTTGGCTCAGCATGGCTTCCGGACTGCTGTTTTTCTGTGTTTTCTTGACTTCTAATCTCAGGCTGGGGCTCTGAGGCAGAAGTCTCTCTTTGGAGTGCTGGGCTGCTAGCCTCCAGACCAGATGGCCTTTCCCGGGGAGCTCTGATAGGCACTCCAGACCCAGAGCTGCTATTTTTTGCCCCCGATTTTGAGGGAGTGTTCTTGGAGGCTTGCCCCTTAACCAGCCGGCTTGTCCTCTTAACAACCAGTTTCTCCGGAGAGTGCTCTGTGTCTGATCCCATTGTGAGAAAAGGAGAAGGTTTCCTAAAACTTGTGATTGTAACTCCTGGCTCGACAGTAGGCACTGACTCCTGAACTGAGGAACCAGAGACTATGGGGGAGAGAGTGGATTGAAATAGTTTTTTGGGCTTAGTACCTTTAGAAGAGGACGAGCCTCGATCTGACTCTGTAGCAGAGGAGATTGGTCTGTCGAGAGGCGAGGTAGGTAACCCTGCTGCGATTCGTCTTTCCTTCTCAACTTTTTGTGCCTTCTCCAACTCAGAAAGGTTGAGCCACCCGCCTTTGATCAATGCAGTCCTTGCTGTAAACATAAACTACCAAGAAAATCTTTGCTTTAGAGAGAGAAAGCTCTAAGTAAATATGCAGAGTAAATATGAAAGAGATAGTAAAACAGTAGAAAGTGAGTCTGAATTTATAGTAAATCTGAAAAAGCAGTTGATTTCTAGGAGAATTCGAAAAGTTTGGCAATGATTAAAAGACGGCGCTGATGTCACCATATGTAATTAAAGAGGTTGCTTTTCGAAGAAGGTGGGTTCGAAATTCAAGGTGAAAAAACGGCTAAAGCAACCAGTCAGAGTGTGACACGTGTCCCACGAACTGTGGCAAAAACCGTTTTGAATTCGTGAAGCTTTATCTGTCCGGGTAAACCCATAGACCTGTCCGGATTGGAAACTACTTCTAATATCAGACTGTTTTTCAGGTATCAGACTGATTAAGCATACTATAATCATAGTTGCGAACAAATCGCATGCTAACCTAAGATTTGTTTGAGTTCTCCATCTCAAACATTTCGCATGGTAAGCTGCGATATGTGAAATAACCAACTCAATATAGTATAAACAAACGATGCAAATTGTTTGGACAGGACTACACAATAGTCCTCATATTTGTTTGAAAGTTATCCTGTGATGCGAATTGTTTGAATATGTATACAACGATAAAACCCCCTTGACTGTTTTAAATACATACATTGACTTTGTTTGAATATCTAGACAACAATAAACATCATTATAGAAACAATTTCATCACAACAATTGATGAGTCCGAATTCAGCATGCTCCCCGGACACGGACAGATCAGTCCAAAGCCTCCGGACCGGACAGATCGGATAGATCGCATGGACCGGACAGATCACTTTGAACACTATAACCATAGGACTGTTCGAACTATGACAAAAGTACTAAAAAACCTAAACACTTCTTGACTAAGCTACTTGCTCTCCTGCTTAGAGTTCATGGGTCTTTGAACTACAAGCTCCAGAGTCGAGCGATAACACAGTAGGTTTACCCGATGCTTCTGTTAATTGTATTTACACTCAAGTTACACAGACATTTTTAAATGAAATTGATAATGTATATTACGATGGCGTAATACAACGGTCTTTGGAGAATATGTCGGAGGATGACATTAATGATTTTTGCCGACATGATCCAGACATAATGCCGAACTAGTCAACGGAATTGGTTGTCGCTGACCGTGTGGTAAGGGATATTTTAAATGATTTTGCAGCATATCATGAGAATTGTGTGGATATATTTTAAGTTTTACGAACGAATATCAGGGTAGCATGTGAAGTATTTAGTGGAACCTCGATCAATTCGCATGCTATCCAGCTAGTTACCCTGTAATGTATTAAGCTAGGGTCGTTAACATTATAATGACTGACACACTCTTTTAATTTTTATATATTTAATAAGCTCAAGTCAAGTAAAGAGACAGAGAAGCCTACTTTTAATCTACTGAAACCAACACAACATCCAGTGGCAGAGGCAGAGGAAGAGGAACATATAATTATAACAAAACGTCAACTCCCAAAAGTAAAATACACCGACTGGCCAAAGAAAACACAGACAACTGACCGTATAAATGTCGTAGAATATCACAAAATACAGTTAATTAAAGCCTACAAGCATGACACCATTGATCCAGTAGTATGGAATTTACCATCATCCAAATTTTCCTTCGGAATTAGAGTGCAAACGAGTGATGTGCTGGCGCTACCTTTAGAACTGGAGCTGGATGTAAAGGGATCGAATTGTCAACCAATTCTCTTTTTAATGTTTCAAACAAGTCTCGTATATTTAACATAAATAAACAACTCATTTCATAGGTTGTGGACGCTTGGATTCGAAAGATGCTTGTAGAAGTAAACTTCAAAGTTTAATGCAAAAATGTTCGAGACGTGTATCATGACTGCATTATGATTTCAGGCATGACTACGGTAAGTTTATCTACGGTAAATTTCAAAGTTCCTCGCATGTTCTCATTGTAATGTACTCTCGCTTAAATGCAGTATAATCTGGAATCAGGGTGGGATGTATCAAATTTAGTCGACACAATTGTTAGCAAATCGCCTAAAGACCCCAACATCATCATCATTCCATTATGCACCAAGAGGAAGGACTAGATAAACCATTGGATTTTGCTCGTCATTGATGTAGACGGCAGGTCGGTTACAAACTATAACCCACTGCTGCCTAAACTCAAAGCGATAAACCACACCACAAAGACACCGATCAAGCTGGTAAAATTTATAACTATACAATTACTTATAAACACATTTTAAAATGCATGATCATGATATCATGCGAACTGTGACCAAGTCAGTTGTATTTAAATGCAAATAATTCCCATGTTGTCATGAGAATTGTTGGCAATTAGAAGTCCTGATATTTCTTTGATATTGTAATGCGTTTGAGTTTCATTCAGTTCACAACATATCCCTGATAGAATTCGCAATTTAGGTTGCGCATTGTTTGACATTCACGAAATAGATTAGATGATGAACAATTCGCAATATAGGCTGCGAATTGTTTGATAAACAATTCGCAACATAGGCTACAAATTGTTTGACTTCCACATGTTGGATTGGTTGTTAAAAAATCCGCAATGTACGCTGCGAATTGTTTGACAACCACAGTTTAAGTATTTGTGCTGATTCCTGACACTAATGATTATAACCAGATCAAGTATTTACTGGATGAAGGATACCTACCTACTACAAGGTATGGGTGGAAGGTGAAAAATGAAATAAAAATTCCACAACAAAAACGTGGCACCCTTGACTGTGGTATTGTTGTCTGCAAATACGCTAGAGATATTATTCAGCATGGATATGCGTAAGACACTTACGATGAAGATATGGTTCCCAACTTTAGAACGGAAATGTTTGATTATTTCCTAAATGACGAAGACACCAACTCATACTGGAACTAATATACATTTTATGTATGACATTGTGATTTTTTTAGTGTACATACATTCCTTGTAATTTTTTGGTGTATATAGAGTTTTTTTTTTATTTCAAAAATGTGAAATTCTCTGATATCTATAGAAGGACAGAATTCTTATCAAACAATGCGTATGCTAACCTGATATATAAAGATTGGTTGGTATTCAAACAGGTCTCATCATTCCTTGATATATATTAAAAACATGATCCTCACTAAACAATTCGCATGATAACCTGATATATGCTTAGAAAACTACCACATTAACAACTATAGGCTGCGAAATTATCACTAAACAGTTCGCATCTAATCCTGATATTAAATAAATAATTTAAAATCTATCGTTGAAGAATACGAACAGGCTACGACGTCTGCCTTGGTAAACGTTAAGTGCATTGAGCACGCAAAAAGAAATCTAATCACCAGAGCCCATTAATTGCTGATTGGACATGGAGACTATGTAATGATTAATATAGCCACACCACCTCATAAGCTCAGACTCCCTCCATGCCTATAAATAACACTAGTAACCAGAGGCTAATTTTAAAAGAAACTCTATATTTTTTAAAAAACACCCATGGTTCTCTTCAAATTCCAAACATCATGTCATTTTCCACCACCACAACCACCACCATATACTTTGGTTCACTAGGTTCTCTAGGTGACTCCTGGTCATCTATAACTACCAACTGGAGCGATGACTTAATCATTCCGGCAGCACCACCAAACAACCCAGTCTCTTTCCTGTATTTAGACATTGAGGAATACGTTTCGGATGACTCTCAACCAGTGGAACTGGTTCCACTGGTTATTGCTGAACCTCAGCCAGTAGAGGTTCCACCTCAGAGGGCAGAGGTTCCAAACAACAAACGGAAGAGGGACGACGACGCTGGTCCATCAAGGATAATTTTTTTATGCATGATGGACGTAGATAACGAGGAGGAGGAAGAAGACAATGAAAATGCTGATGATCAGCACGAAGAGGAGAAAGATGGTGAAGAATCCTCTAGTGATGACTGATAGAGTCTGTTTTGTTTTGTTTTTTGGAATACAACTAACAAATACTAGAAGGTTGTAGTGATTTTTTGAAAATTTGTTAGTGCATGAAGCCTGTAATCCTCTTTTTGGAATCCATTTTTTGTATAAACTTTGAATCATATGTGAATACATTATACAATGTGTGAACGTGAAAGAATACCCACAATTCGCATCCTATTACCACTTGCAAACAACTCCCATCTTAACCTGAGTATGTGGACCTGAGTATTGTAATATACAATTCGCATCCTATTACCACTTGCAAACAACTCCCATCTTAACCTGAGTTGTTTATCAATATTACTAATATACACACAATTCGCATGTGGACCTGAGTATTGTAATGCTTTGTAGTTCCATTCAATTCGCAGCATATCATGCGCTTTACAAGCAACTAAAAGTCCTGCAATTTGTATAAAACTACCATTGGCAACTTATAATGCGATATGTATGCAAATATCAGGACTTCTGGTCATTTACAATTCGCAACATATCATGCGATATGTAAGAAACCAGAAGTCCTGATATTTGTTTGAGACATAATTCGCAGTATATCATGCGATTCGTAAGCAATTAAAAAGTCATGATATTTGTTTGAAAACACAATTCGCAGTATATCATGCCGCTTAGTAATATTTTGTTTGAAAATGCAATACTTTAGAGTTGAACGCAATTCGCATCATATCATGTGATTCGTAAGCAACTAAGAGTCCTGATTTATGTTTGAAAAAGCATTACGTTAGAGTTCAATACAATTTGCAGGATATACTGATAATTGTTTGATATGATTTTACAAATAATCCGCATCATGGTGGAATTTCACACAACTCGCATGAAAACCTAAGAGATGTTTGCAACATGATATCACGATATTGTAAACAATTCGCAATAGTGAATGTGGATTGCATGCAATTCAAAACACTTAGCATTTCTTTACTGTAATAAAAACAAAACAAAAAAAAGTATAAATGAACAAACAATTGTAAAAATGTTTAGTTTTTTGTCCAGAACAATAACAGTATTATAAATAAATTTGGTCAACGAGTATTGTCCACAACACAGATTGTGCTTAAACTGGAACATCATTAGTCCTTCTGTTATGGCCTGATTTCGAACAACGACCACACCTCAACTGCTTGGTTAAGATTTCTCCTCTAGATGGGATTCGTTTTTTCTTAGGCCTTTCGGAGCGTCTTTTAACGTTCGGAGGTAGAATTTCAACAAACGAAGGATTGTTAGCGCTGGACCCTTCTTCAAAATCCGTTATAGCTGGTATGCTGAAAGAGTACCTTTTCCTGTAATTTCTAACCATAAAGAAGGGCTCTATTACAGTAAAGGGATCTTGGTCAATATATTGTATTGCCGCTAAAGCACGAGGACATGGAAAACACTCTTGTTGTCATTATCCGCAAGAACATTTGAAATCCAACAGATTAACAATAGCCACATGATTTGAAAAGACTTCGAACATGACAAAATTTGAATTACTTACAACCAAAGTGCGGTACATGTCAACATTCTGCTTTAGCTTCTTCTCATACTCAGGGACCAAATTAGTAATCTAACTTAGCCCCTCTTTGTATCTTCGTGAAACTTGAGTCATAAGCAAGACTCTAATCCAGTCAATAAACTCAATAATGGGTAGGCCGCAATATTTTTTGATCTGATTGTTAAACGATTTTGCCGCAGTAGAAGCCATAGAGCCGTATCGTTTCCCTTTAACGTAAGCCTGCATACACTTTTTTGGGGGTAAATTAGCAAGAAAATTACTCATTCTATCACCACATTTATATAGAAAAACTATTAGTATATATTTAAAAAGCTATCGACTGGGAGCATAAGCAAGACGATGGAAGAAACTCAACATCCTTTCTTTATAGTCTCTGTTCATATGTTGCAATTTTGCTTTCAAATTATGCATGAGATGGAAATAACAGTAAGCATGGTAGCAGTTTGGATACAAGACAAAAACAACATTATCGATACCAAAATGAAGGTCTGAAATAAATGTGATTTGGCGCTCCAACAAATGTGGTTTCAAACACCCCAAAAACCACATCCAATTGTCACAATCTTTAATGCTAACTATACCAAGAGCAACAGGGAATAGTCCTGGAAAAAGGCAGCTCAAATGAACAATACAATAGCACTCAAGCATGTGAAAAATGTAAACAACTCGTATGCTTTCCTGAGAGTTGTTCTCAAATATAAGCTGCAAATTGTGTACAATCATAGGTCGCGAATTGTTCAAAGTTTTATGGTTACACCGACTAATTCGCATCCTCTCTTGCGAAGTGTCATCAAATCAAGCTACTGCTCAATTCACAGCCTCTAATGCGATTCGTTCTCAAATATCAGGATTCCATGAGAATTGTGTGCTACTATAGGATGCGAATTGTTGAAAAAATTTCAAACAAAACATCATAATCATTCAGATTAAATAGTTAAATGAAACCAACCGTTGTTGCCGTCCTTTGCTACGACAGTAAGAAAGGTACCCTTATACTTGCCATATAAGTGGGTTTCATCGACAAACAACATTGGACGGCATGAATGAAAACCCTGAAGGGACAAACCGAATGCTACAAAAAAACTCTTGAAGCGGTTTCCAGCTGATAACTCCATCTGGCAGTCTGAAGTAATATCGCGGCTCTTCAATCGCTTGAAGTAGCCGCTTAGTAAACAAAAAGAACTTGAACTATCTCCAAAAACTCCCCTCTTTGCCTTCTCTAAAGCATTTCATGACAAACGGTAAGAGATGTCAAGACCGTAATTTTGTTTGATAGTCGATTGTATGGTTTTGACTGTCAACGAATGACAGGTCCGGAGAGAATCCTGAATTTCCTCCGCAATCAAATCTGATGTCAAATGCCTATGCCACTTATGCTTCTGGGAGAAAACGAGACTGCAAGTATTGTGCGGAACATACTTCTTGATCGTCATCAAGCCGGTGCTGGAATCAATAGATGCATAAAGCCTCCATTTGCATCCGCTTGTGAACTTATTTTCACAATAAGCACTGATCTTGGTTGTTGTGTTATGCAGCTATTTGAAAGCAAAACCATGCTCCAAAGCAAACCTGCACAAAGATATCTTGAGACCTGCAACACCTTATTCAAAAGCTTGACTCACTCCTGTAATAGCATCAGCCCAACCATCAATAGCAAGTTGTTTTTTTCTCTGATCAGAATTAACTAAACTGTTACTACTCTCCATGCTAACTATTTGATTAAGAGATGGTTCTCCCAAACGTATGCTACTCTCTTTACGCTTTACACCACAATCCTTACCACTAGAGCTCTTATCACCCGAACCGTTTTCACCAGAACACTTATCACCAGAACTCTTATCGAAGACGTGTTTTTTATGAGAAAACTAACATGTTTTAAACGCTCCAAATCAAGATATAACACCAACCCAACAAAATCCTTCTGGTTATTAAAGAAACAATTATTGTGATCCCCGCATGAGTAGGTAATTAGGTAGTCACCTGTGACAAGCTCCTCTCATGTGTTCTCCACATAATCTTGGATACTTTGAAAGCTTTCAAACTCCGTGAAAGGAACACTTACAGTTTGGTGACCATGTTTAAAAACACAGACTCGTGATTTAGACATACCTTATCCTGCATCGAACAAACTATTAGTTATTAATCCCAAAAATAAAGTGCAAGTTATTTATTACTGCACCAAGAAACTCGCATCGTATCATGCAATTTGTGTATAACTATAGGTTGTGAACTGTGTATAATTTTAGTCTATAATTGACCAATTCGCATCCTGTCCTGAGAGTTGTTTATAAATCAACTGGTACACTCACACTAACCAAAAATGTAAACAATTCGCAATTGTACCTGAGATTTGCTCTAAACTATTTAATTCCCTGAGATTTTTCTGAAAGATGATAAGGTATGATATATCACACAATTCCAAATATATCATGTGATTCGTAAAACAACTAAAAAAGTCCTGATATTTGTTTGGAAATGCAATACTTAAAAGTTCCACACGATTCGCAGCATATCATGTGATTCGTAAACTAACTAAAAGTCCTGATATTTGTTTGAAAATGCAATACTTTAGAGTTCCACACAGTTCAGAACCCATCATGAGTTTTGTAAGCAACTAAAAGTCATGATATATGTTTGAACATGCATTACGTTGGAGTTTCATACAATTCACAGCATATACTGATAGTTGTTTAATTTTTTTTTTGAATTTTTCTTATGCAATTCACATGAAACCTTGCGAATTGGTAGCACAATTAGCATCTTCCTCATTGGATACATCACACAATTCGCATCTTCTACATTGGAAAATCATAAAACAATTTGCATCTTGTATCAAACGCCTGGACAACTAAAACTCATAGTCTACAAATGTTTCACGTCCGAAATCAAAATCTCATACACTACAAATTAGTATATAACATCATAAACAAGGCTATAAGTATATAACGAAAAATATTAACAAAATAAACACAGATCATTGGAACAAAAACAAAAAAAACAGAGAAAAGCTCGAAATCAGGCTATGGCGTCTAAAACAGTAGAATAAAACCTATTCTAACTCAGAAAACCAACAAATAACTTCGATATTGATAGTTAATTACGATTACCTGAAAGCAACAACACGATTACTAAAAAAACAACAGATTCCAACAATGACGATCAGTTCATGTACGAAGAAAACAGTCGTTAGATAGGTTTTACACCACAACTTACAGAAATAAACAGACCTTTGAACGCTCCGATCACCGTAATTGTGCTTTCAGTCGTGCTTCATAGTGGTTCGTAGGTTTAGGTGGTTAGAGCGGCTAACAAATTCAAATCTTCAAAAGATAGAAAAATAGAAAAAAAAACAGAAAATTATGCTTATATAGTGGGTTAAGGGTAGTTAAGGGATTAAAATAATATTAGGTATTAAGTAACACTTAGGTAGTTGAGTTAGGTATTAAGTGACAATTGATCAAACCTTGGGTAGTAGATGACAATTGAATAGTTGAGTGGGTATTATAAGTGCAATTTCCCTTGAATTTTTCGGTTTAATATATACTACATGCAATATAAAATTTTCTAATAATATTTTTCCGAGTATAAAACACAAAAATAACGAGTTTTCAATTTCTTCTCCACGTTCGCGAATCTTTTTTTTTTCTTCTAAAAATCAAAATTCTCAAATCATTTAAACTATGGATTACTGTAATGAATTTCAGTAAATTCTGAAGTATTTCAACATAAAACAAGTACTAAATTAGATTTTCACGAAGAAATTATTCTATTTCGTCTTTAATTTGTTACTTGTTGTGTTTGTACATAATATGCATGGCCTGAGAACTGTACGTGTTTGGTTTTGATAATTTGTATGTCTTTTTACTCAAACAATATAATTAGTAAGGGTAAAAAACACCATTGGTCCCTCTTGTTTTCCACATGTAACAAGTTAGTCATTTTCCTTTGTGGCTGTAATAAACCGGTCCCCTGTGTGTCAAAAAGCAGAACAAATTAGTCCTTATTGACCTCGGCCCATAATTTCTACCATAAATACCCTTTCACTAGCCATATCAGCGTCCCACGTGGATCGCTGATGTGACAGTAGAAAAAGAAGTAAAAGGCTGTTTTACTCATGCAAGTTTCTTGGAGGAAGTCTCACCCTGACTTTCCCCAGAGAGCTGATTTGCTTCAAAAAACTTGCTTGCCTCCGTTTTTAAGCTCAATTTCGAAAAGTGAAGCATACATCATCAAATGTATCTCCTGGAAGACAAGAAGAAAGTTAGACTTTTGCGGTACTTAATTCAGAAAAGACTAAAAAGGTATGCATATGGCGAGAATAAACACTTACCTTTAGAATCCATAAACCTTTCTTCAATAGAGCTACCTTCAAAATTCAGTGAATATGGTGAAGAAAGAGAGAGGAGAGTTCGAGTGAATTTAGGGATTTGATCTGAAATTGGGGATCTTTGAGTATATATACTCATTGCTTACAAGTCCCTCAACTCTGTAATACTTTTAATTTGAGTAATAAAGATTTTTTAGATTTAATTTTTTTTTATCGATAACCCGGCCCAACCAACTAAAAAACCCGATAGACCCATCTAACTAATTTAATCCAGTCCAATAACCCTAAAACCCAAATCCAATCCAAATTATTTTGATTTTTACTCTCATCAAAAAAAATTCATTCCCGGTATAATTGAATGCATTAGAAGAAATCAGAGCATCAGATTAGAAAAGTAAGCAACGACGTCTCTTCCAATTTTAACCCAACCCATCTTGCTCTGCTCTCCTCCGTAGTCTCTATCCACCAAAAGCATAACAACAACCCCAATTCTTCTATTTCCGATTTTACAGGAATCCACCAGATTATTACCCAACTGCTGCCTCGTGATGAACCGATTGTGCCTCATCCATCATCGTCTGGTTCGTTGCCGACTCCTTACAAACACTCTTTTTTTACTCAAACCCTACACTCCTCTCCATCGATCTCTAAATCCCAAACTTTTTATCATTTTGTTTCTAAAAATACGCATCTCCATCCTCAAAATCAGTCTCTCCTTGCTAAATCCGCCGTTTACCAGAATCTCCGCTGGTTTTTGTATCTGCGCAGTTTTCGAGTCCACCTACGCTTGATTCTTCTCTTGTTGCTTTTTTTTTCTTTCTAATTCCTCATTTTGCATCCGAGTCACTCTTTCCTCCTCGATTTTTTATCGGTGTTCACATTCTCCGCCGCTCTTCTCTTCTCCCTTAATCTCGCTCTTCCTCGAATCTCTTTGATTCGGTTGTTCTTGGCGTGCTCCTTCCCGATAAAGCTGACCTCGTCGTCTTCCATTTCCCGACCGCCTTTGTCGGTCCTCTGGTCCATCGGCTCGTAACCGAAATCCAAGAAACGAGCGACTTCAGGGTGTTTTGTTCAGGTGTATCGCAACGGGGACGTGTACGAGGGGAGTTTGTACCTAGTATGATAACGAGAGAATTTGTACCCAGCTGGATATTTTAATTATTTTGGATTTTAATAATGTAAAAAACAAAGTCAAAAATGATAAAAATGTAAAGAATTATATACGTAGATAATTTTTTTATATGTCAATTTTTTTATATGTAAAAAATTCTATATGAAGTCGGAAACGATAAAAGGAAAGTGTACAGGAAATGGTGTGTATTACTATTATATGAGCGGGAGGTACGAAGGTGATTGGGTGGACGGAAAGTATGATGGTTACGGTGTAGAGACATGGGCTAGAGGGAGCTCATATAGGGTTAGGGCTTTAGGGACCATTGGGGTTGGATTAAATTAGTTAGATGGACATATCGGGTTTTTTAGTTGGTTGCGTCGGGTTATGGGTAGAATTAGGGTTAAAAGATGAGGATAAAATTAAAACAGTTTTATATTTTTTTACTGGTGCCACATCAGGGATCCACGTGGAACGCTGATGTGGCTGGTCAAAGGGCATTTACGGTAAAAATTATGTGCTGAGGTCAACAAGGGCTAATTTGTTCCATTTTTTGAAACACAGGGGACCGGTTTATTACATCCACAAAGGAAAATGACTAACTTGTTACAAATGGTAAACAAGTGGGACCAATGGTGTTTTTTACCCCAATTAGTAACCTATGAACTACTTGTGTACTTGTTTAAAGATTATGAATAATTTCTTTTTTTCTTTTTTCACAACCTAATTAAACATATTTACGCACCCAACTTGCAGTAGATTTGAGACGTAGTTTCTATTATGCTTCTCAAAATTAAAAGATATTTTTCGCAACAAACTTGAACGTATTGACGCAACCACCTAACAGTAAGTTTCGAGAACTACTTTCTGATTTTGTTTTCAAACATGAAAGACATTTTTTTGCAACCAAATTCTACTTATTTATGCGCCAATGTGATAGTCAGTTTTCATACCCATTTTATATATGTTTTTCAAATATATATAACCTTTTTTTGCAACCCAATTGCATGTATGTACGTACCATACTAACACTTAGTTTTAATATTAATCTACATATATTTTAACTTTGTAATGTAAATAATTTTTTTCAAAAGAATAAGTATTCTTTACATCAAGAATTCATAATACATTTCGAACTCACTAGAAGAAATAAAGAATCTTCAAGATGAAGTCAATATAAATAGGTAACTTTAGTTTTTTTGCAACAAAAAAATTAATTTCGCAACCATTTCACTCATAATTACACAACAAATTAACACGTAATTACATGACAATGTTTTAGCACATCTAAAAATATATTTTTACAACACAATTGAACATAATTAAGCAACGAGACTTTGACAGACCTTTTTTCAACAATCAGAAGATATGGGTATAGAGAAAGACATCATTAAACAAATTGGTGAACTAGAAAAAATTATGATGACCACAATGAACATATTATAAAACGGTAAGACTAAAATACTAGTTTTAAAGATCATGTTCAAAAACTAAAAAAAGGAAAATAAATATATTTACACAACCATTTGCAAGGATATATTGCGTCAAACAGAAGAGCATAAAACGTTTGGTTTCTTTCTCAACCATGAACATACAATAAGATATTGGTAGATGCTAGTATGTTAAAGTCAAAACTATGTTTTTTGTAAAAGTTATATATTTTTAAACTACACTCTTTTTTTGTATGGAGTATTATTTATTTATTTATTTATATATTGTTATTTTAAAACTGTAATAATTTATAATGTAATTACACAACCAATTAAAGCATGGTTTTGCACTTTAATTACATTTTTATTTTTCATATATGTCTATTTACGCACTAAAAAATCTATTATGCAACCAATTATAATATAATTATGGTACCGATTACAACATAATTAATGCATCCAATTACACTTGTATTTTTTCACAAAAACTCACTTTTTCAGTAACAAAAAAAAATTGTGTAAGAAAAAATAATACAAATTGAATAAAAAAACATATTCAATTATATATATTTATACATATATTTCTTCACATGTTTTTCTATTATGACCATATTTTTTACAACTACTTTATGAAACAACTCTACACCCTGGGATATAATACATTTATTTTTAGGTATTCTAGGTCTCTTTTCAAGCTAGAAGGAAAAACAACATGTAATGGATTTGAACTAGAAGCTTCACCAAAAGTAGATAAACTGGTATGCTCCGAATAATAAAAGAATACAAAAGCCAATTGGCTACCTTTTCGTTCCTGCATAATACAAAGCGAGCCAAAGCAGGAAGAAAAATCGGAATTTGCCAGTGGCTTTTCTTTCGACAGAACGAGACAGACGGTGCCATATTGGGTTTTCTTTCGGCCGAACATACAATGAAACGGCAGGAGGCAGGCAGTTGTTCGGTTTAACATTCTCTAAACTTTTATTCGTTTATTTACATTCTTCCTAAAGAATTATGTTAACTTTTGCACCCATGATGATGATTTGTTCGATTATGAACTAATCATTGTCATGGATGATGAGTCCGAATTCAGCATGCTCCCCGGACACGGACAGATCAGTCCAAGGCCTCCGGACCGGACAGATCACATGGACCGGACAGATCACTTTGAACACTATGACCATAGAACTGTTCGAACTATGACAAAAGTACTAAAAAACCTAAAAACTTCTTGACTAAGCTACTTGCTCTCCTACTTAGAGCTCATGGGTCTTTGAACATGACCCGGGTCCATTAAACATGACCCGAAAGCCCATAAGGGCCCAAACATCAGGGTATAAATACCCAACCACCTGCATTAACTATAGGTAATGAGAATTAACTACTACCAAGCTGCTTAATTATCTCTCTACTCTCTACTCTAAACACTTAAACACCCACATACCAGCATAAAACACCAACTGAAATTACCAGCCTACCCTCAGGCTATTATTATCCACACCAAATTGGCGACCACAGTGGGAGCACGAAGGTGCCTGAATCAAGCATTCAAAACCAGCTAAAAAAATATGTCCGAATGAATCCGGACAATCCAGAACTACCACCGGCTTTGCTCGAAGTGGTGGAAGAGAACGATGAATACACTGTCGAAGAGCGTGATAGGCTAAAATGTGAAATAGAAGCTCTGAGGGCAGAGAAGGCCTAGATGGGCGTGAAAGAAAAATCCAAAGCATCGGTTGCTCATCACACCGATAACCCTAGAGAGCATGAGTCTTCGAAAACTCATGTGAGCACCAAAAAGACTCATGCCAGTTCTAAAAAGTCTCACCGGTCCAAGCCTATAGAGAGTTCCGACTCAAGCTCAGAATCTTCTGATAGCTCTTCGGACAGCGAGGGAGTTGAAAAATCCTTGTCCTCTAGCAGCGATGAGGGTCGAACCAGAAAAAAGAAAAAGCAAATTAAAAAATATTCAAGAAAAAGAGATAGACATGGAAGAATGAAGAGGCATATTGGCAAGGGGTCATCTCATAACCGGAGGCATATGGACAAGATGCTGATGGATCCCTTTGCTTTCCACGATGAACCAGGTATCTTTGCAACTCCCAAAGAGGATACTGTGTTCAGTCGTGGAAGGAATTGGAGGCAATCTCCATTGTCTTCTATTATTCTGTCCGGAAACCTCCCCAAGAGGTTTGACAACACCAAAATAGAGAAGTACGATGGCAGTACTGATCCGAACAACCATCTGGAGCAATTTAAAAACTTTATGATGAACTTTGACGGCGATGATAAACTACTTTGTAGGGAATTCTCCCAATCCTTTACGGGGAGTGCTCTGAAATGGTACAACAGCCTGCCTCAGGTTTGTATTAAAGATTTCGATACGTTTTGGGTAGCCTTTCGAAGGCAGTTCGTAGGGAGTAAAGAGCTGAAGGGCAATGGAGACACAATAATCCATTGTGCCTAGGAACCAAATGAGTCCTTGAAAGAATATATAAGTCGTTTTTTAAACACCAAGAATGGGTTGGCTGATTGCTTCGAACAAGTGGCAATAACATCCCTCAGGCAAGGTTTGAACCCAGACAATCTAGCTGATTCAGTGACCAGAAAGAAGGCCATAACATGGGGAGGGTTGCTGAATCAGGTTGGGAAACAGATAAATGTTGATGAAACAAAGAAAACGAGGGTGCACAAGCAGGTGAGGTCTACCCCAGTGGCACAAAATCCCAATCAGAATCAGTCCGGGAACAAAGCAAGAGAAACCGGACAGGGGCATGGTAGGGCAAAAGCTCAGTCACAGCCAGCTGCTCCTGCTCAAAGTCAGCAATCCAGAAACAAAAGAGGGCCATGGGTGCAACCGGAGTGGTTCGCAGAGCTAAAAGAAAGTGTGGCCACCATTTTTGATAAAACAAAAGATGAGGTGCATTACCGGAGACCGGCAACACTACAGTCTCCCAGAGAGCATCGCAACAACTCTTTTTGCCAATATCACAATGATATTGGTCATACCACTGATGACTGCATAGCATTGAAACTAGAAGTTCAGAACTTGATTGAAAGGGGAAAGCTGGGGGCCTATGTGAAAAGAAGAGGGGGTAACAGGCCTGATAACACTCACCGGGTTGGTCCAAGTAATGCTGCTCCGGAGGGAGCCATGGTTATAGTTGAAAGGTTTGACGTGGAATCTGAGTACTTGGATCCTGATCCAACTCGAAACAGAGTGGGTGCTATAGAGGAATGTTCTAGATCGGTCTCCGGGCTCATTAAGTTTTTCGAGTCGCTTACAATTTTCGGAGGGGACACTATGACAGCTCCTACTGCTTCTTCGAGGAAGAGGCATGTTCATAATTTAACCTCCCAGCTAGAAGGAGGCATGCCATCCTATCAGTCACCAAACTCATTTCCCTTCATTGTGTTTGATGAAGATGATTTAAGAAACATTGCTGGCCCTCATGAGGATGCTGTTGTCATTGGAGCATCTATAGGGGGCAATGACATAAGACGAATCTTGGTGGATACTGGAAGCTCAGCCAATATCCTTTTCCTAACCACTTACAAGAAAATGAAAAATCTAGCTGTAATTCAGAATTCGGACAGGTCAATCGTGGGCTTTACAGGCAGCTCAGCAGATGTGATCGGAGAGTTCGAAGAAGAGGTGTTATTGGGCAAGGGCCCTTTCAAGAAAATGGTCAGAATACTCTTTATTGTGGTGGATTGTCCCACTTGCTATAATGCTATTCTAGGGAGGTCTTGGCTCTCTAGGATGCATGCAGTGGCTTCAACAGTCCACCAGTGCTTGAAATATGCTGTTCAGGGGCAGGTTGGAGTTGTCCGGAGCAGCCAAAAGATTGCAAGAGAATGTTATGCCACTGCCTTGGCTCCTCGAACGCTGGGGGCAGTCCGTATCAATGAACAATAGCAGTTTGAGGGTCTTTCTGGGGGTAAGGGTGAAATTGATGACCCCAGGGAGACCCCCGGAGTGTTGATACCAGTTGAAGAGGTGGAAACACACTATTTGGAAGATGGGAAAAGTGTCAAGATAGGGTCTAAAACGCCACCTATGTTGAAGAATGAAATATTGAAGTTTTTAAAGAACCATCAACACGTTTTTGCTTGGTGCAATGCTGATGTTACTGGAGTCCCATCAGAAGTGATATCACATCAACTATCAGTCCGGAGAGACGTAGCACCAGTGGTTCAAAAAAGAAGAGCTTTTTCCAAAGAAAAAGCTGATGTCATTGTGCAAGAGGTTGACAGACTCACAAAGATGGAGCACATTAATGAATCTCAATACCCTTTGTGGACTGCCAATCCTGTCTTGGTGAAAAAGAAGAATGGAAAGTGGCGCATGTGCATTGACTTCACAGACCTCAATAGAGCTTGCCCAAAAGACTTGTATCCGGTCCCCCGGATTGATCAGTTAGTAGACTCTATCTCTGGGAACAAGCTGCTTTCCTTTATGGATGCTTTTTCCGGATACAATCAGATTCAAGTAGATCCAAAGGATCAAGAGCATACCACATTTGTCACTGACAGAGGTCTTCATTGCTACAAAGTAATGCCATTTGGTTTGAAAAATGTTGGGGCTACTTATCAGAGATTAGTCAACAAGGCATTTGCTGATCAAATTGGAAGAAATATGGAAGTATATATTGACGATATGATGGTGAAGAGTGTGGATGAGTAGTTTCACTTGTCCGATCTCCAAGAAACTTTTGCCAACTTGGTGAAAGTGAATTTGAAGTTAAACCCTGAAAAGTGTGTGTTCGGAGTACAGTCCGGGAAGTTTCTAGGCTATATCATAAGTGAGCATGGAATACAACCTGATCCGGATCCAGCTTAATGCTTTATTCCAAATGGAGCCTCCTCGAAACATCAAAGAAGTACAGCGGTTAACGGGGAGATTAGCTGCCTTAAACAGATTTATCTTAAGGTCTTCGGACAGGTGTGCTCCTTTCTTTCAAACTTTGAAGGGTGCAAAGGGCTTTGATTGGACCCCACAGTGTGATGAGGCTTTCAATGAGATCAAGAAACACATGTCCTCCCCCAAAACTTTGTTCAAGCCAGTCGATGGGGAGATTCTCTTTGTATATTTTGCAGTTTCAAGTTGTACCATCAGTGCTGTGCTGGTAAGAGAGGTCGATAGTCATCCCCATCCAGTGTACTATATCAGCAAAAGCTTAATAGATGCAGAAAAGCGTTACTTGAAACTTGAAAAATTGGCATTAGCCTTGGTGATAGCTGCAAGAAATATGAGGCCTTATTTCCAGGCCCATCCTATCATCGTCCAGACCTCTTTTCCCCTCAAGAATGTCCTTCAAAAAGCAGACATTTCGAGCAGGATGACTAAGTGGTCAATAGAATTGGGGGACATAGACTTTGCTCCCCGAACATCAGTCAAAGCCCAAGCTGTGGCTGATTTTCTGGTTGAATTCCACTCCGACAAGGATACCGAGCAAGCTATTGATATAAAAGATAAAAAAGTATGGGTCGTCCGAACAGATGGTGGATCTAGCACTATGGGATGTGGTGCAGGAGTATGTTTAACTTCCCCATATGAGATAAGATGTACCAGGCTATTTGTTTTGCTTTCAGGGCATCTAATAACGAGTCCGTATACGAAGCAGCTATAGCTGGGTTAAAGTTGGCCCACATTTGTGGGGCCAAGAGGGTCAAGCTGTTAAGTGACTCCCAACTACTTATCCACCATGCCCAAGGCCAATCTGAGGCTAAGAAGGAGCAACTTGTGAAGTATTTACTCCTCCTAAAAAATGAAGCACTTAAGTTTAAAGGTGTTGTCTATGAGCACATTCCCCGGACAGAAAATGAGCTAGCAGACTCATTGGCAACCATAGCATATACGGAGTCATATCCATGTATCCATGTGCTTGAAAGCCCCTCTATTCAACTTAGTAAGGGTAAAGAAGAGGAAATTTTTGAAATACAAGTGAAACAACCTCAAGACTGGAGGCTTTCTCTCCTTCAATATCTCTCCGGTGGTGTTGTGCCTCCGGATAAGTCGCTAGCCAGAATATTGAAACACAAGGCTCGTGGTTTCATCATATTGAGAGAAGTGTTATATAAGAAGTCTTACAGTAAACCTCTCCTGAGCTGTTTGGGGGATGGAGAATCACAAATGGTCCTCTCCGAATTGCACGATGGTGAGGGGTCAGCCCATTGTGGGTTTAGAGCTTTGACAAGAAGAGTTTTACTCTCCGGTTATTATTGGCCATCAATCATGAAAGATGCTAAGGATTTGGTAAGAAGGTGTGACCCATGCCAGAGGTACAGCAATGAAATTCATGTACCTGACATTCCTTTAGAATCAATTTCTGAGCCTATTCCTTTTGCTCGGTGGGGATTGGATTTAGTAGGGCCTCTCCCTGTGGCGTCTGGAGGGCGCAAAACTATAATTGTGGCCATAGACTACTTCTTGAAGTGGATAGAAGCAACCCCTCTAGCAGGGACAACATCAAAAGCTGTTATAAAATTCATTCTATCCAACATATTTTGCAGATTTGGTGTCCCACAGAAAATAACAACGGACAATGGGCCACAGTTTGACAATAGAGAAATGGAGAGCTTTTGTGCCTCAAGGGGTATACAACATTGTTTTTCTTCACCTTTCCACCCACAAGCAAATGGGCAAGTTGAAGTGGCTAATAGAACTATATTGTCCGGTTTAAAAAAGAATTTGGAAGGGGCTGCTAGGAAGTGGCCTAGTTATTTACAAGAGGTCTTGTGGGCCTACCGGACAACACCTGGGGCTGCAACACAAGAATCACCCTTTGCCTTGGTCTATGGGATGGATGCAGTAGCTCCCATAGAAGCAACTCTCCCCTCTTTTCGTGTTCACAACTTCTCCGAACATGCTAATGAGGTGGCAATCAGAGGTCAACTTGATTTGATAGAAGAAAGACGAGTTAAAGCTCACCTTAGAGTTGCACACTATCAAGGCTTGATGAGAAGCAGGTTTGCTTCTAAAGTTAAAAGAAGAGATTTCCAACATGGGGACAAAGTATTAAGGAAGGTCTTCTTACACACTAAAGAAAAGCTCTTCGGAAAGCTGGCCCCAACTTGGGAGGGTCCGTATATGGTTGTTGAAAGAATTAAGCCTGGAACTTATTGGTTGGAAGACAAAGATGGCAGAATTCTAACACATCCTTGGAATATCGAGCATATCCGGATGTACTTGGAATAGCAGTTGTGTAAATATTTACTTGTTTGAACATCCATGTAAATATTTGGGGGGATACTCTTTCCTCCCCGGTGGCACGGAGAGGTTTTAATGAGGTGTCCGGGCTGTTAAATAAAATTTGATGCCTTCTTAAATTTTTTCTAAGTGTTTTTAAACTTTTGTCCCTTGTCATACTATCCGGACTGAAATATCTAAGGGCTATTTAAACTCTAGCTGGAGAACTTAAACACTCTCACAATACAACAACTAAAGGCTACTTAAACTCTGGCTATCAAAATTAAAACGAACAATGAAAGAAGATGATGGTTGTACAGAACGGAGATATTCATTAAAATAAATAACTTAAAATTGCCTTGGTCTTCCAAGGACTTTTAAATAGTCAAGATACAACACAAAAAGCCTGTCCGAACAAACACCGGACACCATTACAAAAAGAGTGCCTTGGCCTTCCAAGGACTTTAGTCTGAATAAAAAATAAACAAAGTAGATCGTAAGTTAAGGTTGAGCCTTTGAAGATGGCTCACCTTCATCTACCTTCTTGCCTTTAAAATCGTTTTCACCTTCATCAACCTTCTTCTTTCCCTTGGGATCATCTTCCTCCTTTTCTGGGCTCTCTCCGGTCCTCTCTTCATCATCGGATGAGGACGCACTGGAGACTCCATACTGATCCTCTTCGGCCATTGTATGATGTGGAAGGTCATCATCGTCTACATAAAGCCACAAGTCCCCTAGGTTCCTCTTTGGAAATTTTTCATGAAAGAGTAGAACCATGTCAGACCTCACCTTCTCAAGCAATAGCTCTTCGCTTTTAATCATCTGGTTGGCATAGGCATTGATCTTGGCTTGGATCGTAGCCTCTTGATCCCTTAACAAAGTGGTTTTCTCCTCGGCAACCTTGGATGCTGCATTATCAAGAGCAATCTTGTCAGTAGTTAGGTTGGTGATAATCTTGTCCTTTGCCTTGGTCTCTTCTTTTGAGGCAGTAAGGTCTTTCTCCACACCGGACAGCTTCTCCTGGAGGTCTCTAATGGTTTCCTCTAGAGTGGCAACTTTTGTGTTGCTTTCCTCCTGATTCCTCTCCAACTCCTCATTTTCTTCCTTTAGCATGTCAGCATTGGCAGTAGCAGTGCGAAGGTCTTCGGACAGCTTTTCCTTCTCAGACTTAAGGTCTTTGATGATGTCTACTTGACCCCGAACTTGTCTCTCCAGTGTAAGTACCGGCTGCACGTTGCTTAGCAAGGAGTGGGCTATGGTGTCCTTTTCACTAGAGACAATGAAAGTCTTACCATTGAAGTTGACGGTGTTAGAGCTGCTCGGAGGAATGTAAGGCCCTGCAAAGTTGTCTCTGGGGAGGTTGAGGAAGTATTCACCAAGCTCACCAAGACCGGTGATGTCGACTCCATCGATGTTGAGATCTCCTCCCTCAACCTCATCGGTATGAAAGTCCCTTGGGATCTCTTCGGCGTGCGTTGGGTCAGAAGGGTCAGCCTGGAAAGAAGGCTCCGGATCCCGGAGAGCAAGTTCATCTCACTTAGAAGTCTTTTTCTTCTTGGCTACCCGGTCTGCGCCTTCTCCCCCCTGTTTGCGATTCCTTTTGGAAGCCCTTGGAAGTTTTGGGAGATCTGCTTCCTGCCTCTCGGTCTCCTGCTCCACTACCTGCAAAAGAGCAGCATCGATCTGACTCTGGGCTGGCCCCTCCGGGTCTGTTGGAGCATCCTTCTCAGCATCAGCAGGATTGGCATCACTCGCCACCTTCTTTCCTTTCTTCTTGCCCTTCATTTTGCTTGGGGCTTTGGCGCGGCCTGGCAGGAAGAGTGTCCCATCTGGTTCATGGGTCCTCTTAAGCACAATGTCCGGAGAAGGCTGGGTGGTGAGCTCCTCCCAAGTTAAGTCTCTCCGACCTGTGGTGTTCCACAGGTGAGACCTTGCCAGATTTCCACTAGTGAAAGCATTGTGGAATCGGTTCCCCAAGTTCTCTGCAGCCCATGCATTGATTTTGCCACAAGTGACCTGTCCGGCCTTCAAGTAATCACCGAACTCCTTAGGCAGTTCTGTTAAGACAAAAGAAAGACCAATTAATTTAAAACCAACTTTAAGAAGGAAGAAGTAGACAAAGATTTAAAGTAGGAGACTTACGGTCACTCCTCCACCTGCTTCTGAGGAGGCTTGGGTTCACTCCGGACTTGATCTTCTATCCGTTTTCCCAAGCACCACTGAAGAACAAAAACTGGCTCCTCCATTAATTCTCAGACTCCAACAGATCATCAACAGCTTTGAAACTGTCCCCCATATTGAAATGGTAAAAGGGGAATTGGTGATGTTTGCAAAGATTGGCCACTGCAGCAAACTCTTCTATAGGAAGAGGAATCCCGGACAGCCTTGATGCCATAATGCACGACATCAGGGTATACCAAGCGTTGGGGCTCAGCTGGCTCGGACAGAGTTTGATCAGATGAAAATATCTGACAATCTCTGGGTCCAATGGGAATCGGAGTCCCCAATTAAATAGCTCCGTGAAGATGACTATTTCATTCAGCTTGCAATCCATAGGAGTTTCAGGATCTATGGGAATCCTTATCTTCACATTTTCTGGGATCCCCCATTTCGTGCGTATTCGACCCAGTTCAGCCGTATGGATGAATGCATACTTGGTCTTCTGTAAGGCCAAGAGGTATTTAAGTTCGACTCTGTGAAAACAAGGCCCTACCTTCCCTTCGAGACACTCCAGCAGCTCCGGATGCCTCAAGCACAGTTTTTCTTTGCCTTTATCTTTTTTGGCAGCAGCAGTATTACTAGTCTGACCGGAGGGCTCAGACTCGAAAGAGACTTCTTCAGCAGAGTTCTCCATTCTTTCCTCCATGATCGTTGGAGGAATATCAGTGGCAGTGGCCCGGGGAGAATTCAAACTTGGCTCAGCTTGGCTTCCGGACTGCTGGTTTTCAGTGTTTTCTTGACTTCTAGTCTCAGGCTGGGGCTCTGAGGCAGAAGTCTCTCTTTAAAATGCTGGGCTACTAGCCTCCAGACCAGGTAATCTTTCCCGGGGAGCTCTGGTAGGCACTCCAGACCCAGAGCTGCTATTTTTTGCCCCCGATTTTGAGGGAGTGTTCTTAGAGGCTTGCCCCTTAACTAGCCGACTCTTTCTTCGATCGACTAACTTCTCCGGGGAGTGCTCTATATCTGATCCCATCGCTATGAAGGGTGAGGGTTTTTTGAAGCTGGTGGCAGTTACCCCTGGTTCGACGATGGATTCTGATTCCTGAACCGAGGAACCAGAGATGATGGGGGAAAGGCTAGGTTGGAATAACTTTCTAGGCTTAGTGCCTTTGGAGGAAGAAGATCCTCGTTCTGACTCTGCAGCAGAGGCGATTGGTCTGTCAACAGGCGAAGTAGGTAACCCTGCTGCGATTCGTCTTTCCTTCTCGACTTTTTGTGCCTTCTCCAACTCAGAGAGGTTGAGCCACCCGCCTTTGATCAAAGCAGTCCTTGCTGTGAACATAAACTATCAAGTAAATCTTTGCTTTAGAGAGAGAAAGCTCTAAGAAAATATGCAGAGTAAATATGAAAGAGATAGTAAAACAGTAGAAAGTGAGTTTGAATTTATAGTAAATCTGAAAAAGCAGTTGATTCCTAGGAGAATTCGAAAATAAAAGACGGCGCTGATGTCACCATTTGTAATTAAAGAGGTTGCTTTTCGAAGAAGGTGGGTTCGAAATTCAAAGTGAAAAAACGGATAAAGCAACCAATCAGAGTATGACACGTGTCCCACGAACTCTGGCAAAAACCGTTTTGAATTCGTGAAGCTTTATCTGTCCGGGTAAACCAATAGACCTTTCCGGATTGAAAACTACTTCTGACGTCGGACCGTTTTTCAGGTCTCTGACAAGAATACCTGCTCAAACACCTAAAAAAGGGGCTCCTGATGAGTCCGAATTCAGCATGCTCCCCGGACACGGACAGATCAGTCCAAGGCCTCCGGACCGGACAGATCACATGGACCGGACAGATCAGTTTGAACACTATGACCATAGAACTGTTCGAACTATGACAAAAGTACTAAAAAACCTAAACACTTCTTGACTAAGCTACTTGCTCTCCTACTTAGAGCTCATGGGTCTTTGAACATGACCCGGGTCCATTAAACATGACCCGAAAGCCCATAAGGGCCCAAACATCAGGGTATAAATACCCAACCAACTGCTACCAAGCTGCTTAATTATCTCTCTACTCTCTACTCTAAACACTTAAACACCCACATACCACCATAAAACACCAACTGAAATTACCAGCCTACCCTCAGGCTATTATTATCCATACCAATGGAACCCTAGCGGATTTGTTTGATTAATATTTAGGGTTTATTGCTTAATTGATTTGTGAGATATGTTTATCGGTTATCTAGTATGGTTGTGCTTATCGTTAGATGCATCACGAAAATCTAGTTTGTTAATCTTTAATGAATGCGATAGTGGATTTAAGGTTTTAGAACTTGCCATGCTAGCATAGGTTCTTGAATGATTCGTATTGTGATTGTTCATGATTCGTAATATGTCACTAACCATATCATATTACCCTATGTAATCTAAATAGATAACTTATGCTTAAAACCAACTGTACCTCAATTTGTATAGACATATAGGATTTTTATGCAAGTGGTGTCTGCTTAAATGCTATCTATTTTGTGGTTGTTTAAGTGGTTTGGTTTACGTGTACTGAAAGGTAGTGTATTCTGATTTCATGTTATCTGATTAGTAATCGTAGTTATCATACATATTGATTAAGTATATTAATTCTCTAAGTAAAATAAACAATGATGTTAGGGTTCCATGTTCTCTCTCGTATAAGTAAAACTCGTTAGTTAATCTCGTTAGTTAATTTACTTAGTTATATTCATTCACTTAAATTTATTACTCGTTCAAGCATTAGTTTAATAATCATACGTTGTTGCATAAGGGAATTTTTGTCTTATACACCTAGTCTTCTTGGGAACGATCTTTTTTACTTATTACTTGCTACTATTTGACCGCGTATACTTGCGTGATAAAAGGACTAACAAGTTTTTGGCGCCGTTGCCGGGGACTCGTTGTTATTTGACAGTTTTATTTCTTATCAGCAGGAGTCGTTATAAAACTACTGACTTGATTCAGGTACTTTATTTTTGTGTGTTTTCTTGTGCTTCAGGTACTTGAGCGTGTATGCAAACACAGTCTCAAACTAGAGCACTAGTACAAAAGGAGCTTGAAACACAGCAATGAACAGAGTTAATATTCGCAGATTCTGATACTAATTCTACAATGGGAGATCCAGCTCCAAAATCACTCATGGAATACTCTCAACCAAAGATCATGGATATTCAGTCTAGCATTGTCAGACTTAATATCACTGCGAATAATTTTGAGATTAAACCCAGCACTATTCAGATGATGTAGAATTCTTGTCAGTTTGGGGGAGCTTCATCTGAGGATCCTAATATGCATATTATAACCTTCCTTGAAATCTGTGATACCTTCAAGTTTAACGGTGTTTCAGATGATGCCATAAGACTGAGACTCTTCCCATTTTCTCCGAGGGACAAATCTAAGAGCTGGTTACACTCTTTACCAGCAGGCTCGATCACTACTTGGGATATACTAGCACAAAAATTTCTCTCAAAATTATTTCTTATGGCAAGAACAGCCGCCTTGAGGAATGCTATTACTCAGTTTTCTCAGTCATATAGTGAATCTTTAAGTGAAGCTTGGGAGCGTTACAAGGAGATGTTCAGAAAATGTCCTCATCATAGGATGCCTGATTTGTTAGTAATAAATTTCTTCTACAATGGGTTGAGTGCGCAAACAAGGCCAATGGTCGATGCTGCATCTGGGGGAGCCTTATTAACGAAAAGCTATGAGGAGGCTCATGAGCTCCTTGAGATGATGGCTGCTAATAAATTCCAGAACCCTTCTCAGAGACAGTCACAACATAAAGTAGCTGGTATTCTTAACGTAGACACTACCACTTCTTTAGCAGCTCAACTTGAAGCTCTAAACATGAAGGTAGATTCTTTGACTAAACTAGGGGTACATCAGGTAGCTAGTGTGTGCGAGATTTGTGCTGGAGGGCATGGCACTCAACAATGCCCAATCTCTACTGAGTCAGTGCAATTTGTGAGTAACTTTCAGAGGCAGAATCAACAACCAATCTCAAACACCTATCAACCAAGCAACATAAATCATCCGAACTTTAGTTGGAACAATAATCAACAAGGTAATCAGCATTATGGTACCAAGCCATACGCTCCTCCTGGATTTCAGCAACAAGGCCATCAACATAAATCCCAACAGTATGCCCCAAGACAACCTCAACATCAACATCCTGACCCTTCTCAACATTCTGTGAAAGACTCTGAATTCGAAGAGATGAAGTTAATGATTAAAAGTCTGATGGTATCTCAGAAGACCTTGGAAAATCAGATTGGGCAGATGGCCAGTAACATGATCGTTAGACCTTAGGGAGTTCTCCCTAGCGACACAGAGCATAATCCAGGTAAACGGGACGGCAAATAGCAATGCCAAGCTATCACTTTAAGATCAGGAAAGGTTTCCGAGAACCCCACAGTTGAACAAGAGGTTGATTTGTCTAAAAAAACAGCCCATTCTGAAAAATTATGCTCAAAATCAGCCCTCATCTGAGGTTAATTCTGATCAAGATCAGCCACCTAAAAAGCCATCTCAGTCAGATGTTGAGCCTACGATCTACCCTCCTCCACCTTTTCCGCAAAGGTTGCAGAGACATAAGCTAGATGCTCAGTTTGGGAGATTTTTGGAGGTATTCAAGAAGCTACACATCAACATACCTTTTGCTGAAGCATTAGAGCAAATGCCTAGTTATGCCAAGTTCATGAAGGGAATTCTTTCGAAAAAGCTAAATCTTGGTGATTTTGAAATGGTAGCGCTCACTGAGGAATGTAGTGCGATCTTACAACAAAAATTGCCTCCCGAGCTTAAAAAAGCTTACCATTATTACCAGCTTTAGCTATTGCAGAAAGTAAAACCCCTCAATGTGTACCAGTTATAAATATATCATTGATAAAAACATGGGACAACAAGAGTGAAATCCTTGAAGACAAGCTCCACAAACTATAAAACATCATTTAAAAGAGCAATTTCCTCCATCATACTTCAGAAAAAACTCACTTGTGATGTCAAATCTTTAAGGATTTAAAATAAAATTTTAACATACTGAAAAAGTAGAACATCCGTAAACTTCCTTTTAATTGTTCAAAGCAAGCCATGACACGCGATAAAAAATATTGAAATTATAATTTGATTAAACAATGAATTGAACTTTTTTTGTAGTTATATAATTTATTGATCTAATATCGTCAGACATTTGGTTTGATATAAAATCAGACATCAAATAATTTTATTTTGTATCTGAAATCCATGATTACACTTATGATCAGATACTGTTTATAACCATATATCCATTCCACTGATCAGTTGAAGTATAACGCCTCTATGGACATCTTTTGATCTATTTCATCGAACAATAAACACTTATTTTTTATTCCTGATTATGAATCAAAATCATAAGTAAATCCATGGTTGATAGCAAATTGAGATAAATCACGACGCAGGGATGTAACATCACCTTCAAATATCCGCCCTACACCTTGACTACCGTCAACCTGACTTCTACTAGTAACCTATTTTTTCTTATGTTTTAAAAAAGAAAAATAGAACTAGGTTCTTCAATTTATAGATTATCTTCAACTATCGACACAATATTCTTTAATGATATTTTATCCAAATAAGTACCATCCATACTTAAAAGTCTCGTTTCAATAGTTTCAACAATCTCAATAACAATATCTTGACCTTTACTATGACCAACCAATACAACGAATGATATAAAATCATCTTTACCACACAAAATAAGTTCTTATATTTACCAAATGAATAATTGAAACTAAAACGACCCCTCACAAGCCTATCTTACTTACTTATTACAAAATCAACCATACTTTTATAATTTTCAAAATTCTTAAGTAGATAAGCAGAGACCTGATTATGTTGTAAAAAACAACGAATGAAGACATTATAAACCTACAAATAAACAATTTTGTTTTTTGTTTTTTTCACACAATCAGACTTACAAAATAAGTTTTTATTTTGTTTTTTCGCACAATCAAACTTTTTTAGCAACCAAACTCCTATTTCCGTAAGTATTTTATTCTTATTTTTGTAATATATTTGCACGTAATTCTATAACTAATTTTTTTTGAGTAACTAAATTGCATGTATTTTTACAATTATAACATAATTTAATTTTTGAAACGTATTTTCAACATAAAATTGCACACATTTTCACAACTACATAAGATTTAGTTGTTTTGCACACAATTAACACTTATTTTGCAAAGAGATAAGTTGTATTTTGTTTTTTCGCATAAACAGACTTACTTAGTAACAAAATTTTATTTTTCCAACTCTTTTCTCCTTATTTATGCAACTATTTTTTAACAACCAAATTACATGCAGTTCCACAATTGGAACACAATTACTTCTCCAGACTTTTTCACAATCCAATTACATGTAATTACACAGCTAAAAGAAATTCAAGATATATCTTTCATGAATATAGTTTTGTTCGTCTTGAAAAAATAAAACAAATAGTATGTTACGATTTATTCTTGGAGCTATTATTTGAAAGCTATAACATTAAATAAAAAAGAAAAAAATGTTTAAGGGGCAGTTTGGACTAACCGTATGGTTATTTGTAAATATTCATTTACCACCAGATGTTTATCCGTACCTTATCAAACCTTGAGTAGTTATTGGTAAATAAGTTTAATGTTGGATGATTATTAGTAGATTAGTCTTTTATTGATTTTTAAAATATATCATAAATACAAAAACAAATCTTATATATAATCTTAAGTTTATTTTAACCAAATGACATTATTCTAATTTAAATTTTAGCTCAAATTAAAATAATATAATATCAATATTTTTATAATAGATAATATAAATTTTATACAATATTAACCCGTATAGTTATAAATTTACATTGAATATCAACTAAATATAGTTCAAACTATTAATATTTTAAAAAATGGACATCTAGGTAATGAACACCTAATTCTTAATAGATATACCTTTTTTTTGAAGCTAAGAATTTATCAATATCAAAAGAGTTCAGGCCCAACAAAGAAAATAACTTACAAGACTCTAAGAAGACTAAATTAGAGAGATACATGAGGGTGCTAAATTGAAAATGGATTTTCCGATCCCTCAAAAAATGAAAAAGACAGAGAGATGATGAGAGAACTGGACGAGACTGATTCATCCGAGAGACTGAAGGAACTTAATTCGAGAATCAATTAGCAGAGAATCAATGACTTGGTCAATGAAACAATTTAAGATTCATTTGAACCATTTAAAGAGAGATTAATTTTGTAAAATAGAGGATGCAAATGTCTATAGCTTGAATTAATCCGAAGGACTCAAGATGAATTAGTTTAACTCAATTAAACCTTAGAAGGATTCAAGGGCATGGACATAATGGAATCAATCAGACATGAGATGATCCATCATCAATGAGAAGATCTAAAACGAAAGCTTTGAGGAAGTCTGGATCAACGACGAACTAAGCTTGAAGCTCCTGAAAAGACCAGAAAGAAGAACAATCAATCAATTCTAAGGTAACCTAGACGAAGACTTTATAAAGGTAATAACTTCTTATTGTTGATGAGCTTTAAATGTTGAATAATCAATTTTCATCTTGCATCTCAGATTCCATCGAGCAAGTCAATCGGCTGTTTGATCTTGCTCTGTGAGGATATGATGAAGAATCATATTGGGAGAGATAACATTTCTTATACTATTAAGAACATATTCCAGTTGAGAAGGATAATGAGCAGAGGAAAATAAAGATACTAAGATCTCAGAATGAGTTTCAGTATCAACGTTACTTAAACCTTTAATATTACAGATTTGAAGACCATAGTGCATAGCTCTTGATTCAACTTTGATTGGAGAGAGCTTGCGATAGATGTTACCATAACCATAAAGAATGGTACTTTTGCTGTCACAAATTAAAATAGCTCCGCTTGATTCACCAGAAGTGAGGCAGCAATCATTTGAATTGAGTTTGTATCTGCCATGAATCGGAGGAGTCCAGAAAAGGTGAGAGATTTTCTTCTTTACTTTGAGATGGTTGAAGCAACCCAATGTAATAACAGTCTATTTGATATTTTTCCACTGCTTATGCTTGAACGGATTATAGTGATCAAGGCTAATAATAATATTTATTATGTATTTGATAGATAGTATAGATAAGAAAGAATCACCATTTATCTTAACTTTATTCTTGGTTTGCCAAATGACCCAGTTAATAATTGCTGGTAGAATAGTCTTGATATGAACCTTGTTGGAGATGACCAAAACCAATAGTGAATCATGTGTTTTGCAATCATGAATTTGCTTATGTCAATTTTGAGAACACCTACAAAATAAGACCAAATGATCCACGAAAAATTACAAGAAACAAAAAACTGATCAACAGTTTCCAAGTTTTGACAGAACTGACATTTGGAAACTATGGTAAAATGTTTGGCCTGCATAATGGAGTCAATAAGATGCTTGTTTGAATGAGTCTCCAAATAAGAAAGAAGCACTTTCTAGGCATGATCTGATTCCAAATCTTCTCATAAAATGAGGATTTATTATAGACTTTAATAACCCGCGATGTATCCTTGACATATAATCTGCCATCTTTATAGAGATTCCAATAGATAGCATCATTCAGCTGATCATTAATTTTAAATTTAGCAATTAAATCAATGTTAGAAGCAGTAAATAAATGTCTAAGTCTAAACATGTTCTAGGAATTATTTTTTCAAAGAGAATTAAGAGTAGTGCTAATAAACCACCTAATTCTTAATAGGTATCCTTAATAAATTTTTATTTATAAGCTACAAATAATGGGTTACAATTTATTTTTATTTTATGATAACCTAACTATTAATAGGTATGCGGAATAATTTTGTATTCATGTAATTTCTAATAGTATAACATCTAGTTTTAATTTATCGATAGTATTTTTTTGTTTATAATATATAGTATTTTTTTGTTTATAATGTATAAATATTATTCATAGTATTAAACTTAATTTCTTTTATAGCGTTAGTATTAAATTTGATTTATTAATACCAATATTATTCACATTTGAATAAGTTATAAATTATATCGAAATTCAATTGGATTTATCCGTGTATAGAAATTAAAATAATATATATTTTTGTTAAATCATTCGCAACTCAATTATATGGTGTATGGTGCATTAAAGATCGAACACTAACATTCTATTTAAATCTGCCTATACAAAAACTAAATTTATTGAAATTTTTACATGCTCAAACACTACATCAATTGAACTCTTCAAATTTTAATTTATCAAATTATATAAATTCAAAAACTTTCACCGGAGGTTTTAATTATATGTATCAAATTCGATAATCGAAAGTATAAAAACTCGAGTGTGGAAAAACAGGGTTAGAACTTAAAAGCCTAAAACAAAGTTGATATGACCATAATAAATCCATGCTCTCTCGGAGTCCAGTGATTGCAACTCCATAGTTTGTGGTTCAGGAATTGCATGTGAAAATATGAAGCCATTTTGATAACGCATGACATGACATCTGATTCACGTTCAGTCATATTAATGTATGTCCATGCCGCCCTAAAATAATTTTGTCTATTCATAAACCAACTTGTCTGATCTTAAGCTTCAAATAAAAATTTATGATGACCTCTGCATATATATATACACATTTATCTTTTAGCTAAAACCATAAAAATAGTAGAGAGGTTTAAGAGAAATTATTTTAAATAAAAAAAATGGTTTTGAATTTTTTTATTATGCATTCCGACAATGGAGTCGATATTTATATTGAATTGCCGTTATTTATAAATTTAGTCACATTCATTTCTATTGGAAATATAGGTATAGCATATTCTGTGTTTCTATATAAGTAAAAAATACAATTTTCACATCTCTCCTGTCTTCTGTCTTTTTTATATAAGTAAGAAAAATATAATTTCCAATTGTTCGTTTCATATTCGAAAGTCTGATTTATTTTTAGTTTATTTTCAAAAGGTCTTATATTAATTCAAATTATTTTTGTTTTTATACCACTAATCATTCTTATGTTTAACCGTGGTTGGATGTGAGATTTTAATAGGCATCTTAACAAATCATTCTTTCGAATAAAGTACCACTTTAACTTTCTCTCAATTGACTTCCATCCGTCCAATCTAATTAGGTCGGAGCTACATGAACCATACAGGCACGACAGATGTAGCTGTTCACTTTCTATTAGACCACACTCTCTTGTTCTTTAGCACCACTCCAATCAAGTACTTCTGTCTTGATAGACTCGAATCAAGTCACATCGCTTGATGAGCCACACGCACTCCAACGATCTCTAGGGCAGATCATTCACCTTGAACATAACCTTTAGTTCATCATGTTCGATTTTTGAGAATTCCATCCATCCTATTCGATACCATTTGTAGGGAATATGGATACCACATATTTCGTCTCTGTATATAAGTAAGAACAACTCGATCTCTACACAATATAATATTATCCGTTTTGAATCCGAAAATCCGCACAAATTTGTTTTTGGTCTACTTAACCGATATCGATATCGGATGTGAAATTCTGATTGTCGTTATGAAAATTTTATTTTATTGTTATTTTCAAAGTTATGTTCATATTTTACATATATATCATTTTTTATATTAGAATTATTAACAGTGACATCAAATATTATATATAATTGAATGAGAAGAAACCTAACAATCATTTGTACAAGAATCCAGCTTATATATAAGAGATGAAATATTTACGGAATCCATAGGGCTATAAAGAAGCTAATTTATTTGCTTAAACAAACTCTAAACTTTTAGAAACTCGAATCCACCGTGTTGGTAGATTAGATCAGATCTAATATTCGATCATTCATAACTTTCGAAAGTAAAACAAAGCCATTTTTTGACAACTGGTTTCTTTTTGCTTTGTGACCCAACAGCACCACCTCCCGTCTTTTTGTCGTCGCTGGCTTTGCTGAATATGACCGTGTAACCATCTGCTGTTGCCGGATCATTCACGTCCCATTCGCCGAATTTAGGGAGAGCTCGTCCGTTGTCGTTGTTGTTGTTCGAGGCTGCTTGCATGTCGGAAAAAAAGAAAAAGAGAATGTAGATTTTTTGTTGTTGTTTTGTTTTATGATTAAAAGTTAAATGTTTTTGCTACGTATTTAACACGAGGTAATAATCCTTATTTACACCGCAATTTTTAAGGGGACTAAATTTAATAACTAATGACTATTTTGGGTTGTGCTAAACCATAAATAACTTATATGTTATCTAACTATTTTATATTTTAGATTGACAGAGGTGATTCTATTTACATTTGGATTAAATTAGTTCTTTTTTTCTAAAAAAAAAATTAAATATAGTTTTCAATGGATAACTTAAAAACTTTGATAACAAATTCATCCAACAACCGATTTATACAGGAACAAAGGGGACTTAACCGAACCAAAATGGACGGAACCGAACCAAAAACTTAGCAGTCCGGTCTAGTTTTGAAAACTAGAACCGAAAGCTGAAAGCTTAGCTGTCCGGTCTAAACTGATGAGCTTGGCGCTCTTATCCGATTAGTCCCAACCATAACCCATCTATAATTCAACATCGAAGAAAATATTCTAGTTTCATTTTTATTTGTTTGTATGAATGAAAATGTCAAATTAATGATTCAAAAATGAATAAATAATCAATTACTACAATCTTGTTCAAGCCTTTTCTTTCAGCAAACTTCCTTGCATGACAAGTAATCATGGATACTAGGATCATACAAAAATAAATGCAGAATTCTCAATGCTTTCATTTGTTTTTTACTGATTCTCGCCTCCTGCGGGTGATAAAAGTATTTCGTTTTACCGTTTTTCTTCCGCGGAAGCTCTTGTCCGCCGTAAAAAGTATTACCCTAGTCAAATTCAGTCAAGTTGTGCCAAAAAAGAATGAGTGTTGTATGTTTGGCTAATGAAAATTCAGGTCAGGTCTGAGCTTGTTTGTCAACGTATTGAATCACCTTTGCTGGATTTCCAGCTACAACGCTGCACATACATGGCAAATAAAGTACAAACAAGTGATTCTGTAAGGATATATAAGCGCAGGTTATAGATTTTTACTAATAAGAGAAATAATCAGTACCTGTGTGGAGGAACATCTTTCAACACAAGTGAACCAGCGTTTATTATGGCACCTTCACCGATTCGTATGTTCCCAAGCACGATCACGGCTGGTCCCAGTACTGCACCATCACCTATTTTGGGATGACGATCATCGCTTTCTTTACCAGTTCCTCCTAAAGTAACACCCTTAAGAAAACGACCACGTTTAGATTCATTACCCTATATTTCTTTGTTTCTTGACATGTGCGAAATTAGTTTTCATATTAAGAGATTCAGTTTTGAGTTTTGACCAGCTTACGTGCATCAAGGAGACGTTGTTTCCAATAACTGTTGTTTCGCCGATTACCAAGCCTGTGCCATGATCTAATAGTATTCCTTCTCCGATTCTAGCAGCTACACAAAAAATTGTCACTCTATTGAGCGCTTGTTCGATCTAAAGTTAAAAACAACATTATAAACTAAACATAAGAACTAAAACTGTATTTTCTTTTACGAAAACTTGTATGGAGAAGGACAAATTATTGTTTTTTTCGCTTTCTAGATTTTTTGAACTTATAATTATATGCTGGAAAAGCTACCGTAATCCTATAAACAACATACCAGTCAAATGACCTTATTGCTTATAAGCCTAAAAGCTGATGGCACCAGACAGTAGGGCAATCATTTCAATGCCACATAGATTACAATTCTAAGGAAAATGGGCTTACCAGGATGTATATCAATTCCAAACACCTGATATATATGATAGCCAGTTAAAAATCGGAACATAATACATTAATCTTAGTTCTAGAGATTTAGGTTTAGACTTTAGAGTTACCTCGCTACTACGACTTTGCAACGCCAAAGCCAATATTTTGCGTCCTTGTTTCCACAAGGCATGTGCTACCCGATACGTTTGAAGCGCATGATAACCCTGTATAAATAGATTCAAGTAGAATAAGCTACGGTCTGAACACCGGAGTGATTTTGACAAAGTATATAGCATTACCTTAAGCAATAAAAGAGCTGAGCAATAAGAGAAACAAGCAGAATCTCTATCTTTGAATGCCTGCATATAACGAAATCCTAAACTTGAAAAACGTGAAAATGAAAAGGATGAGCAAATACCGGGATTAGGCAACATAGGATAAAAGTTATTACCTGCAGATCAAGGCGAATCGAATATTGAGTACCTTTATCGTCCATTATAACATCGTAAAACATATCCATTAACTGAGTTGCTAATAAGCTTGCATTTTGGAGTCGGTTTGCGAGAACAAATACGAGTGCTTTCTCTAGACAATCATGTGACAAAATACTGGCATACAAGAAGCTACTCAAGATAGGTTCCTTTTCAGCCTACAACCAAACATATTAAATAAAACACCACTACACCAAATCTTTATTAGATTACCCGAGTTTCGTATCTCTTTGTCGAAAAGAACATCTTCATAGTATGAGCAAAACTCGGATTATTTGGAAATGAAGGAATAAAAGTGAAGTCTTGAGCTAAAATTTGGAACAAAAGAAAAATTAAAGCCAAACACTTTCTCTTAACTCCGGTCAAGAGTTGAGGCCTTATATTTTTGTGCCAATCCGAACTTTATATATAAATGAAAGAAAGAGCTTGTAAAGCAAATATTTCTTTTATTATAATTCTTTGTAGTGAAGAGTTAAGAGTTTTCAAAATTGCATTTTAGAAGGAAGCACAATAATATTTCAATTTTTGTACCTAAGATGAGGCTTTTGAATATTAATGAGTCCATTGTGACACATGGTATAAAAAGCATCCGATTTTGATATGTTTGACTATTTATTTGCATGATATTTAGTCTCTATATTAAAAAATCTTCCGGTTAGTGGATTGATTATCTATTTTGGATAAAGTTAGTCTCTGTCCATGTTTATTTAGAAGACTAAATTTATCGATAATAAATAATCAAATAATGATGTTATCGAAAATGGATAGTTGATGAACTATAGATAGTCGACAAACAACAAAACTAATTTTATCGAAATGAATAGTTAAAGAATCAAAACTCGACAACTTTAGTCAAGAGACTATATGTCAAGAAAGTGGATAGTCAAATTACTAGCACTGTCCAAAACCTACTAAAGCACATTTAAATGTCTTAAGAGTATTGCTATTCCTCTTAAGCGAGGCTGGACTTACTGGGTAGTCTTTCTATACACTAAGGTTTGGGTCACAAACAAACAATTCTGAAAGATCATACACAAATTTGGAAAAGACTTTGATATCAGGTAGGAATTAAACTGAACATTTTTTAATCGGAAGACTATATTTCAGAAAAGTAGATAATCAAATGGTTAACTATTTTTCAAAATTTGCTACAACATATTACACGTTTTAAAAGGATTGCTATTCCTCTTAAACGAGACTTGACACACTAGGCAATCCTTTATACACTAACATTTGAGTCACAAAGAAACAATTGTGAAAAAATTAGAGACAATTTTGGAAAACCGAACTCGGTTGTCATGTATAATCAAACCGAACTCTTTCTTTATCAAAAGCAATCTATCAGGAAAGTGGATAGTTAAATGACTAATCACTCTACAAAGCAAAAGCAAAGACTATTAACACATTAAAAATGACTAATCACTGTACAAACCAAAGACTACTAACACATTAAATATCTGATTGCTATTCCTCTCACCGGATACTTGACACACTAAGCAGCCCTTCTATTCACTAATGTCGGAAAACCAAACTATGAGATATCAGGTAGAAGTACATGATATAGCCAAACAAAGGATGAAAACAAAACTACTGTGTGACACATGATATAATCATACAATTGTACTATATATATAGCAGTTTGTTGGTCACGACACACTAAGAAAGTAACATAGCAATGCAAGAACATATTTAATTTTAAGATTATAGCACAAAGTAAGTGTTATATATAGATGAAACCCCAATGAATACTGAACAAATAAAAACCAAGCATGAGTAGTACCTCCAACTTGGCTTCTTCTTTAATAGTATCCCAAATCGGATCAGAAACCAAATCAGAATCCTGGTCTTCTTTATCTTTGTGTTGGCTGGAAAGCATATATGAAACAGAAGCAGAGCTCTCATCGATGGAACGAGACATCATCACCACCAAAACAAGAGAATGTTCTTATTGAGCAGAAGACTTCATCTTCACTTATTTGGAAGTTTTAGAGAGAGAGAGAGAATTCGGAATTATATTTCCCATCGATGGTTGAAATTATCTCGTTTTGGCTCTCCGCTTTGGTTTGGTTGACAATTAAAGATATTATTTTTAATGGACTTCAAAGGTTTTGGATTATAAACACGTGTCTTCACATGATTATTTACTTATGATTAAAACAGCATATATTAATATAAGTAAGTCGGAAGAATTTCATGTATGATATTTAAATTAGAGTATTTATTGAAAATAATTTATAATCCAAGCTTATATTTATATTGAATTAATATATGATACAGTAGTATATAGTAGTAATAATTTGTAGGAAAACGTGTATTAAAATAATGACATTTGTAATAAATAGAATAAAAAGACAAGTTTGTCTGGAAGTACTGTCGGATAGATTGGAGTGTATATGGACCATACCAACGTCCAAAGACATCCTAAGTTGAAATAAAGGTATATAAGATTATGTGTACTTATCTTTCTATATTGTCTTTGTAATGCGCAAGCATACCGGCGGTCACCAAGAATTTCATTAGAAATTGCAATAGGCTGGGATGATTGAAATTATTAATAAACTTGTTATTTATTATGTTTTTTTTAAATTTTTAATATCAACTGTAATATAGTTTTTATTTATTTTATTTATTTGTATGATCCGATACAAAATATATTGGTCTAATTTCTTGCTAAAAACTTATCCGTAATAATTTGTATATAAAATAATATAACTTTATAGTTTATATTTATACGGATTGAAGTAGGATTTTGTATTGGGTATGGCTAAATTGGGGACCAATTGGCTAACCAGCCACAATTTTAACCATACCCAACTTAAATTTAAGTAGCCCCAACTATATACCCAAAAAGCCCTTTCGTCCTTTACTAAGTGAAAACCCTAAACACTAACCATTCCCATTTCTAAAACAGCCCCAAAACCCTAAAACCTCTCCAAACTCCAAACTTCTACAATCTTGCAAAATCAGCCCCAAATTCAAATCTGAAGATCTCTACCACATTAACAACAAGGCAAGAACTACAATGGGCAAAGGAAAATAGTAAGTTTTTACTCTTAAATGTACTTTGTTTCTATATTTGGTTTTGGTTAGGTTTTTTGATTTTGATGCTAGGGTAGGTTTGTTTGTGGCTGATTTGATGTTATATTTGCTTATGAAGTTGTTTATACTTGTCTAGTGATGCTAGAGTATGTTTGTTTTTGCCTGATTTGGTGATTTAGGTAGTTTTTCGAGGTATTTCGAAGTCTTTAATGGCTGTTTCGTGCTTCCCCGCCGGGTCAGTTGGTGGTTACCCGGCGGGGGAGCTGGATTTTATGCAGGTGTTCTTCATCCCCGTCGGGTTTCAGGGGATTCACCCGGCGGGGGATATTTTTTTTTTGCAGGTGTTCTTCGTCCCCGCCGGCTGGGTCCTGATTCACCCAGCGGGTGAAAACTAATATTTTAAATTTAGAGTTTTCACCCGCCGGGTGAATAATTGTCACCCGGCGGGTGAAAACTCAAATTTAAAATTAAATAGTTTTCACCCGCCGGGTGAAAATTGGTCAACCGGCGGGGAAGACCTATTTTTGTAGAAAAAATGTTCAAAATTCTAACTTCTATATTTTGTTAATGTTTTTGCAGACAACACGAGGCACCTCGCTCAGCAAAGGAGAAGTCGGCCAAGGCGACAAAAAAGGGTGAAGGTAGCCGACGGCCGGTGGTCGCAGCTAGGCCGGAACGTGAGGACCGGACAGAGCGTGTTCGCCCCAACCGCGAGGTGCGCGAGGTGCGCGAGGACCCGGCGGAACGATCGTTGCGGCATCGGAAATACGATGTCACAAGGGAGGCCCCCCGTCGACGATCTTCTCCTCCACGAGAGGTGCGCCCCATCCGATAGCGGCGTGCCCTAGTGGACGAGGAGGAGGAGGATACGGAGGAGGAGGAAACGGAGGTCCCAATGCCACCACCTCAAAGAGAGGTCCGTGTCGAAGGACGTCCAACCGATGCGGAGGGATGGAAAAATCTTTTCCTATCCCAAAATAGCGTCCTTCTCTTCCCCGACTATGCGCAACATGAGGCGTACTACGCCTTCAAAAACGATGTAAGTTATCTAATTTATTATTTTTTTGATTAGTTAAATTTTTGAATTTTTGAATTTATTATCTAACGATGTATATATTTTTGAATTTTTTTACAGGCGCGCTCGGGCATCACGGTGCAGTCGAAATACGGTTTGCTTGGTCAGTGAGACCTTAGCAAACAACTAGGGGTTAGGGCTTACCTCGAGGAGACACCATTTTGGCCGTTGATGCGACATCTACCGATGTTCAACAACCACGTCCAGTTGGCGGAGGTGTTCGGTGAGAGGTGGCACTAGGAGACCAACACGTTCCAGTTCTCCTTTGGGGAGATGACGCTGACACTGGATGACGTCTATGTGATTAGGGGCCTCCCGGTTGAGGGGAGAATTATTGACCTCTATAGGCCGGATCCGAGAGAGGCAACGTACGCACGATATGCAGACCTGTTGGGAGTTTCGGCTGTTGATGTGCAGCAGGAAATGGAGGCGCATGACGGGAGCGGATTCGGCATCCGATGGCTTAGGACCACATTCTCCGGGGAAGGGTACTTAGATTCCAACGCCGCCTGCACTACGGAGATGAAGAAGGCAGCAGCTAGGGCGTACATCTTGTTCTTCCTCGGGTGTACTATCTTCACCAACACGAGCCAGAAGAACATCCAGTGCGATTTTATCCACCACCTTGACGACTTGACGAAGGTTGGTGAGTACGCATGGGGGACTTGTGCGTTTGTGTGGTTGTACAAGAGCTTGGGAGGCATTTCGAAGCACTCCTTGAAGACCTTGGTCGGCTTCTCGGCCTTGTTCGAGTGTTGGGTCTATGACCACTTCCCTGTCTTCCGCGCGCCAGTGAACAGTGGTTATAGCCCAACGGATCCGAAGATGCTGGCGTGGTTGCCCAAAAAGATCCCGGTATCATTAGCTCGGGGGAAGCCGTACTACCGTGACATCCTCGCGGCTCAAGGAGAAAGGGATGTAAGTTATCTTCTTTACGTTTACTAATATACATCTACTCTATATAAAATGTTTGACGAGTAAATAATTTTTTTTGTAGGTTATTTTCCGACCTTACGAGGATGTCCGTGAGGTATGGCCGGAGCAAGAAATAGGGTTGTACCGAAACCCTATTCGCCTAATGATGGTGAGCGAGGCATATCACCCCGACCGAGTGATGCGCTAGTTCGGTTGGATCCAAGAAAAACCGCTCGACCCCCTCGTTGCTAGAACCGTTCTTGGTAGAGGAGACCATCTTCGCTATGCGGTTCAGGTTAGGCATTGGACGAACTAGAGTGAGCACCTATACGTGATCGATAGGTATTCGAGGCCCTTGGAAAGGAGTACTCACATCGCATCCCCCCAGTACAAGGCATACGTGAAGAAGTACGGGTGGTTTAATATCACACCTCGGATTCTTACGGAGGTGTCGACGATCGATGTGGTGAACACGATTAATCGTATTCGGCCGTTAGACGACTCGACTGACGAGATAGTGTCTTTTGGGAGGAAGGTTATGGAGCTTACCGGACCGTGGCTTCTGATTATTATGGTTGGATTTTTGATTTGCATGTTATTCTAGTTGTGAACATTACCGCTGTTTTTAATTGTTGACATTTGGTTTAGCTTTGTTATTATAAACCGTAACTTTGTTGTTGTATTTTAGTTTCAAGTTATCCCATTTGTTGTTTGTTTAATTTAAGTTTGTTCTTATAGTTTGCGTTTAATTTAAGTTTGACACGATTAAGTTCGTTTAATTTAAGTTATCTAATTCAATATGCCCACTCACACTCTTAAACAAGTAGAACATGTTATAGTTTCAACCAAAGTAAGTTCCAAACTAAGTTCCCATAAAAAACATAGTGCTAATACCCCTTTTTATTTAGAACATAACCCGTTCCCCACCGGGTCAGTAATTTTCGACCGACGGGTGAATACTTCCCCGACGGATGAAAATAGCTCCCCAGCCGGGGTGAATAAACAAACCGGCGGGTGTAGTCCCTCACACCGCTGGTTGATATCGAGTGAAAATTCTATTTTTCCACTCGATCTCCCCGCCGGTTGACAAATACTCCACCGCCGGGGACATTATCAACCGGCGGTTGAAAATTCATTGACCGGCGGGGAACACTACCACATTCCATCCTCACATTTTTTTGAGGATGGGCCAACTCCCCCCCCCCCCCCCCCCCCCCCGGGGTGAAAATTCAGCACCGGCGGGGACGTTTCCTCCCTGCCGGGGAAGTTGTCACCCGCCGGTCGAAAATATCTGAACTGGCGGGGTCGGTTATCGTTTTAGGTTTCTTCCTTTGTGTAGTTGCTGGCTTCGTCACCCGGCGGGTGACAAGTCATGGACCGGCAGAGACCTAGAGACAATTATTGCCCCGTCAAAAAATAATTCCCGCCATATGACTCTCCCGCCAAATGAAACTCCGGCCATCAATATACTTCCATTATAAATATACAAGTGTTAACGAGCAACATGGCATCCATCAAACACTTAGAAACAAATGGAGTTTACCGCTAATGAAGACTACTATATGCTTGTAGCAGTCAAGGATTCCCGGGACGACTTGGGTGAAGATAGGAGTGATGCATTTTTTGAAAGGGTTTTGTGTCATATGTATTACAACTACGGTTATTTAGAAACTGGAGGTGTCGTTGTGCGCAGCCGTGACGAAATCAAGACACGGTACCTTTTTGTCCAGCCCCTCACGAAGTTGTTGTCCATGCCGCGAAGAATAAAAGAGGAGGTGGTAAAGGTCTGGGACATGACCATCTGCAACTATATCACTAGGGATATGGTAGCATATGTGGAGGATATGGTTATGGCAAGGGAGGATGGCGACGATGTTTTACACAGCTTGCGTTACGACTACTAATAGTGCAATCTCTCGTATTCGAACGTGTTTTTATTATTTATGTTGCGTAATGTTGTTATAACTTGTTATGTTTTTATTATATGTGTTGCGTATTGTCCTCGTTTGTTTATGTAATGTTAAGTTGTTATGTTTGGGTTTCTAGTTGTTGTTCAATGTTACTGTATTTGACATAACACCGTATTCGAGTTGAACATACATTCATCTAAGGATATTCATTCATTAAACCTCAACCTCATACAATAGAACATACATTCATCTAAAGAAAATTAAACTGAAATACAAACTGATACAAACAGGCACTATCAAGTTTCACTCATTTCCTGTATGCGGATGTCTATAATGTCAGAACGAACCCTATCCAGTTGATCCTCCGTTATCGAATCCGTGTCTTAACATTTGAACAAGTTACTGGCAACACGACGTTCTAATCCGGTGAGGCTAGAAACCGGATGGAGGCGGTGTGTGAGTAGGACAGACCACCTAGCCTTCACCTCATCAACACGCCTTGAAATGTTTGGCGGTTGGACACCATCCCTTCCGTATAATAAGTACATTTGGCATAGCAATGCCTCCCAATACGCTTTACGCCCCTCTTCTATGTGAGTGTTACCAAGTTCGATTGATGCTTTAATCAGATATTGATCTTCTAACTCGTTCCAGAGACACATTATTTTAGGGTTTTTCTTGTTGTGTGGCCATGAGATTTATTTTATAGATATTAAACTCCCGCCAAATACTTTGCCACATAAACTCCCACCGAAATAAGTCCCGCCATTTTTTATTTCCCGTCAAATTCGAACACCAACCTAATGAGACTCCCGCCAATAAACAAATAATAAGCGGGGAAAACAACACCATTTCCCGCTCACTATTTTTATGATTGAGCCACATGCATGTACTCTATAAATAATGTAATCCGACTATGAAACTAAACACTTAAGTTATAAAATAGGTGATTCCGGCTGGAATGTGTACGAAGATGCAAGCCTCCTATGCGCATTCGACTTCGTCAAAGCTACGATGCAGGAGGAGAATCCTGGTTTTGTCGATGCTGTTCTGTGCAGAATGTTCTTCAACCACGGTAGGGAGGCATCGTGTCCAGGGTGTTTAATGCCCCGACCACGTGCCCGCGAAGAAGTCGCCGATAGGTTAGCTTATCTTAAAACAGTGACTATACATATCGAGTCACTTCCTTGGGAAGACCGAACCAAAGTCCGAAAGGTATTTGACATGGGATTGCAGAGTACAATTACGCAGGAGATGGTGTAGGAAGCGATAGAGCGGGTGGAGCTAGAAATAGCCGATGCAATAGCCAGCGCCGTTGAAACGTACTCAACTCCCGAGGGAAGTAGTGACTCAGATGGATTCGGGATGAACTATCCGACCCCGTAAATCTGAACGTGCAATGCTAACTCAGAGTTAGCTTATCTATCATTTGGTTTACGTTATGTGCTTATTAATATCTAATTATGCAATGCTTTAAAATAAAGTGTAAGGTTTTAATGCAATCATCATATTAAGAAGCTTAAGTGTTATTGTTTTCAACATAAAAAACATCCAAACATAAAAAACATAAAAGCATAAAAACCATCCAGGGTTTACATTCGTTACAATCGTATAGTCATCAAGCAAACGCGGATAAATCGGTTACTTCAGGGTAATTATTTTTAAGCTCTTCGTATTTCTTGCAACGAGATGCAATCGGCAATGCCAACCTTCAGCTTCTGGTGAACGCAACTTTAAGCAAAAAAGATGTATCCTAGTACATGGGGCTTCCGCCTTAATCCCAAGCTACAAAACGAAAACATGATAAAATAAATTTCTTGATATTAAAATTACCATTAACATACCCCTTGTATGAATACTTACGTTCACGAAATGGTTGGAGTTGACCCAACCCAATCCGATTTCCAACCGGTTTGGCATCTGAGGAGGTGCACCTCTTAGCGGAAGAAAAGTGAAGCCGACATCCATATTTCGGAATAGCCCAACAAAATGGAGTATGCAGTTAAACGCAGATGCAATTGCCACTCCCATCTCGGGCATGGACATCCAATGGTCCTTAGTTCCCACATCGCTAGAACATTTCACACGCTCCGCAACATCAATCAAATCCTCCATGCTAGTAAAAATCTTTACGTAGACCGATGCGTAATCCATCAGCTCGTTGTAAAGGACATCCCTTATCAACCTCCACCCATCTTGTTGCCCGTTCAAGGCGTACGCTATCGAGCGGTACCCGCAATGCCCATCGGATTTAACATCGCTAATGGACTCTACGAAAGGCCTAAAATATATGAGGAATTGGTTCATGTATCCTTTGGGGTCTACAAAACTTGCCTTCACCGGCATCGTAGAGCTTGACCTACAACCCACCGTTCCACTACTAAGCATTGTCCCACTTGCTTGCATTGGAATAACGCTACCTGTCGTACGAGCGGGGGTGGTCCCCGAACCACGTTTAGGCTCCTTCTTTTTTTCCCTTTACTTGAGGTTTCGGTTGGAAGTTTGAAGTCTCCAAGTAAGGATGGCGTACTATCATGTTCTTCCTTAAGCACATGTTCGTGCCAACTTTTGTCGCGTTTAGTGGATGTATCATCAGCGGCAATAGATAAATTATGTTTGTTAGGTGGACGACCGCGCGCTTTTTGCTTAACCAATGGCTCGAAAATGTTAGTTGTTTCGGGATGGACGACAGCAAACCATTGTTTATAAACGTGCTCTATCCGTGCTTCGTCATTGGACGCCATGACATCACATACTAGTTTGTCAAGCTTGGCTTTAAGTTGCTCATTCGTCGAGAGGTTGGTACGAACTAGGATGTCTAACCTCTTCCAATGTTCATGAAACAACTCAAGCGGCACCTCTATCCCTTTCGCAGCAAACTCATAGATTTCGTGGGCGCAAGGCATGCCGTGCGTAGTTCGTATGGCAAAAGCGCAAGGCATATCCGGTGCGATTGTCATGTTCCAGGCACATTCGACTTCGTCGGCCAAAATTTCCATTGCATGGTGGGAGATGTTGTTTTTTAGTTGACCGTACACAATGTTTGTGAATTTATGTAGGGCCAACAACCGGCTCTTTTCAAAGGAAGCCTTGATGTCCCCGTGTTGCAATTCGATCAAAGTATGCAACTTCAACAAAAAAGATTCAAAGTTACCTTTGCTCGTACCGATGAAACGTTTGAGGCTCGAATGAGCGCTCTCCACGCGGTTTGTGGTTTGGTTACCAAAATGCATCCACTTGTTAGTTCTCCACGTGACAAACTTGTCACCGTTCGGCCCTACCCAACTTTCGGTATACTCAATCGCTTCCAGATACTCTTTGAAGTCGCGGTGCAATTCCGACCGGTAGTTCTCGTACGCTAACTCCGTTTCCGCCAACATCATTCCGTTCCACACTTTCAAAAAGGCATTGGACACTATCTTCTCCTTTATGATCTTTTTTGTTTTTGCTAGGACGTTCATGTTGATGTGCCATCGACACAACATGTGCGTTGCATTGGGGAACACTTCCTCCACTGCATTCACAAGCGCCAAGTCTCTATCCGTCAAAACAATGGATGGTACTTCGATGGAGTGAGTTACCATCAACGAATGTAAGCATCCTAACACCCACTTGTAGGCCTCAATTTTTTCACTCGACATAAAAGCAAATCCAATGTAGAATGTTTTCCCCTTACAAGTCGCACCCACGACCTCGTACAACGACATCCCGTATTTGATCACCTTGTACGTGTTATCCATTAAAATGACGTTCAGAAATGTCCGTAACAAATCCAAACTAACCGGGTGCGCAAAAAAAAGCTCGCCTATGATATCGCTTCCGTTTCGAACTTTCTATGGAATTCGTAGTAGTTTAGTCGCTTTAGTTCACCCAACAAGTATTGGAATTGCGACCGACCGCCTTTCTCGAGCTTCCGGTGTTTTAGTATTGCGTTGTACACGGTGCGTATTGTAGAAGAATTCTTAGGGTTCAATTTCTTCACTCCACCAAGAATATCACGAGGACAGGATCCCATTTTCGTCGAACTAACCACGAAATCCATCTCTGTTTTTTGAAAGCGTCCCACGTAGGAATGACCTTCTTTGTAGGATGTAGTATTGTGATTGTGAACGTCGCACAAAACCTCTATTCCCCACAAATCATCACCCATCTTCTTTCCACATTTTTTTGTTCTGGTAGACTTCCTCTTTAGATCCTTGGGGTCTACCAGTTTTGTGTAAACTCCAGATCTTTCGCACACAAACTCTACTCTCGGAGTTTTACGATCGTGTCTATCGCATCGGCGTAAAATAATCACAAATCCGTTATCTGATGCGGTTTCCTTAACCCATTCAATAAGGTCTGCCCGGGAGTAGTACTGGGATTTGGCGTTGAACAACTCACTATAATCGATGGAGCAAGGCACCGTTAAAAAAGAAGCATCAAATACGACCATGGATAAAATAAGCCAAAACCCCAACCCAACGGTTAGAAAATTCACACAATGAAGGTTCGTTGCCCGCTGGTTCTATATGGTTCCAACCGGCGGGGACATTGTCAACCGACGGTTGAAAATTCCCACACCGACGGGGATATTGTCAACCGCCGGTTGACAATTCCCCACCCGCCGGGGGTCAGGGCCTAATTCAAACTCCATTGGAGTTTAAACACAGGGGTTGACCCCGACGGGTTCATATACCCACCCCGACGGTTTTACATACCCCGGCGGTTCAAACACTATACCTCGGCGGGGACTAAACACAAATTAAATCTTACATTCTGGACAAAACAAGGGAGGTCGCCCCGTCGGATTATGGTAACAACCCCGCCGGGTAAGGGTGTTCCACCCGGCGGGTGGGACTTGACGAACCCGCCGATTGGACAAGGCGTGCCCCGGCGGGGAACCTTCATCGTTTTAATATGAATGTTCTTACTCCCCGCCGGTTTGGATGGTTGAAACCGGCGGGGCAGTTCGGGTTCTACCTTTCTAAATGTAGAAGGTCTACCAAAATGGAAACTTTTATAAAAAAATTGGTTAGAACAACTACCATATTTGGAGTCCCATGCTCCTCAGCAAGCTTCTCACATTTAGAGTCCATCCTTCGATTATTCCGAATTTATAAAAAAAAGTAATGATTTTTGGAGGTTGAATTGTTTATTTGTGAGTTTTTGAAGTTTTTGAAATTTTAGGAGTTTTTGAATTTTTTGGAGTGTTTGAAAATTTTGTTAAGAGTAGAGTATAAGAGGGTTGTTTGGAGGAGAAATTTTATGTTCTTCCACATTTGGCTAACCATACCCACATTCCACTACAAGACAAAAATAAAGATTCTTGGTCAAAGGGTGAAACCGTCTTTGACTATTGAAATAAAAAGATTCTCTAAATTTTGGGAATGCTTAACATTTTTTGGGCCCTAATTTAACCATACCCTTTTGTATTTGGTGTCTATAGACACTAGTTAAGAAATGGAAGTCTTTTTTATTTGGAAAATTATTTTGTGTTTTTTAAAAATTAATAGTTTGATTATGACTTAAAGAAACAATGGTGTTTGTAGTTTGATTATGGCTTAATTTGTCGTGACAAAACCCCTTTTGTCACGGCAAGACGTATACAATTATTTGATTTCATACATAACTTAAAATATTTTAATAATTAAATAATCAAACAACTTTGTGTTTAAATCCTAGATCCAAATACTTTTACCAAATCAATCCATAAATAATACTAGGTGCAGATCCTTTATATAAATAAGTCACATGCTTATTAGATTTGATTTACTAACATAAAATTTAACACTCAATATTTAAAGGGTATATTGGATACTACTTGTTAGGTTCCATATCTCTTGAATCCTAAGTTTACAAATAAATAATTAATCCTATTTAGTATCTTGAGTACTTCCCTAAATGTGGAATAGGAAAAATTACATGAAGTAGAGACAATATTTTATTAGTATTTGTTTTCCTTCAATAGTGAAATATTGTATGAGAGGTGATACAAGCTAGATTTGTATCATTCCAAACTCAAACATACGTTAAGCTTGACATGTAATTTTTTAATCCTTAATATAAATATTTATGCGCAAACACATATGTATCGACCATGATTGAGTTTTGTTTTATAAAACGCTCGCGAACGAGTTTGGGTATAAAGAAATCGATCGTTAGTCAACATGTGAATATATGGCAAGTTACTTATGTTTAATATATAATTTAGTATACCATTTACAAATGTAACGATACCTATAAATAGAAATCCACACGAGAACCTTACGATCATTACATGATTGCACACTTGGATAATATTATTCATTTAGGTACATTATAGCCTACAATTGTTCATTTTATTCCGCTAAACTTCATATGTTATCTCTTTTACATATACACATCAATTTCTATATAAAAAATAACTTAAACACTAGTAATTGTTTTTTCATAATCTACTTTAGCTAGCCCGAACAAAACCCAACCATATCACTAGTGCCATATTTGGGAACCCAAATATGCCAATTTTTTTTTATTAAAAAACCAAATCAATAATATTTATTACCATAATCGGAGAAAATAAACGTGTAGTTAACCATGTTGGGACAATGAAATTCTCACAGTCTTGTCGCTACCCATGCAATTTCTAACGAATTTCACCACCACTGTTGTGTAAAACGCTACTACGATCACCACAGTGCAAAACTTACCAACTAATACGTAAAATCCTACTATTGTTACTTCACCACAAAATCCCATTCCTACAGTCGCAGAAAGACATCTTACCGTTACAATCGCTCAAACTTCCACCATTGATGTACAACACATCGTCACCACGTCTAGAGTGAAAAATTACCGCAACAATACGTGTGAATTTATGGCCAGTTAGTATATAAGTTAGTGCACCAATTACAAATGTAATAGAACCTATAAATAAAACATCATATGAGAACGTTGCGATGGTCGCATGATTGCACATTTGGACAATATTATTCATTTAAAAAGATGTCTAGAGTGTTTTTTAATTTAAAAACCAAATCAAAAATATTTCTGACCATAATCGAAGAAAATAATTGTGTAGTTGACCATGTCGGGACAATGAAATTTTCACAGTCTTGTCGCTACCTGTGTAATTTCTAACGGATGTCACTTGGTGCTACCGTGTATAACCCTATTGCGGTCACCGTAGTGCAAAAGTTTCCAACCAACATGAAAATTCTTAATATTGTCACTTCACCACAAAATCCCATTCCTACTATCGTAATACGACATCCTACCAATTGCAGTCATTCAAACTCTCTCCATTGATGCAGTGCATGCCATCGCCATTTATATTTTTACAATTTGAGGTATCGTTCAATGCCATCTTTGTCGACACCAAAGATAATCTCAGAAAATTACCGCAATAATTTGATCGATTGGAGATAAAAATATACGATCCCGAGAATTATATAAACCAGTTTTTAAACATTATGCTTGGTTTCGACGATGATGATAGACTATTATGTCGAGCATTCTCCATGATTTTTCAAAAAGTGCTCTAACATGGTTTAGTTCTTTTCCCTTAGGCTCTATTCACCATTCCGAAGCACTTTTAATTTCATTTAGAGACTAGTTCATTGGAAGAAAGGTAATATGGAGAGATTTATATTACATGATCCGTTGCAAGAATTAGCTGAATGTAAGCCTACATGGCTACACTCATAGGTTTATCAGTATATTAAACATCTTAAAAACCACCACGACTGTGGAGACTGCATCGTTTTATGTCAAGGAACTATACCTTGTATCCTAGCCAAGTATATGATGAAGTACAAGGCTCTTAACTTTGGAGACCTCTTGGCTAAAATAGAGCAACAAATGAAGGTTGAAGAGACAATACGTGCATGAACGAGGGGACGACGGAATACTATATGTCATATCACCTACCTATTTTTAATTAGATACCAACTCCATGCTTATTTCTAATAATATACGCATATTACATAACCATTCCGACACACTTATTACAAACTGATGAGTCCGAATTCAGAATACTCCCCGGAAGGGCAGATCAGTGTAATTCTCTCCGAAAACCGGACAAAACTTTTGGACCGGACAGATCACTTCGAACCAATGTGAGCCTAAGGCTGTTCGAACTATGACAAAAGTACTAAAAAACCTAATCACTTCCTGACTAAGCTACCTGTCCTCCTGCTTAGAACTCATGGGTCTTTAAACATGACCCGGGTCCATTAAACTTGACCCGAAAGCCCATAAGGGCCCAAACATCACACTATAAATACTCAACCACCAGCATTAACTTCTGGTAACAAAAATTAACTGCTGCCAAGCTGCTTAATTCTCTCTCCACCTTGAAACACCCTTACACCACCTTGAAACACCCTTACACCACCTTGAAACACCCTTACACCACCTTGAAACACCCTTACACCACCCTGAAACTCTACTTGAAATTACCAGCCTACCCTCAGGCTACTTTTATCCACACCAAATTGGTGACCACAGTGGGAGGCGACGGTGCCTGAATCAAGTATTCGAAACCAAGCAAAGAAATTCTGTCCGAATGAATCCGGATAATCCAGAGCTTCCACCAGCTTTGCTCGAAGTGGTGGAGGAGAACGATGAGTATACTGTCCAAGAGCGCGACAGGTTAAAGCTTGAGATAGAAGCTCTGAGGGCTGAAAAGGCCAAGATGGGCGTGAAAGAGAAATCTAAAGCGTCAGCTGCTCATCACACTGACAACCCTAGAGAGCATGAGGCTTCAAAAACTCATGTGAGTACTAAAAAGACACATGCTAGTTCTAAAAAGTCTCACCGGTCCAAGCCTGTGGAGAGCTCTGACTCAAGTTCAGAATCTTCGGGCAGCTCTTCGGACAGTGAGGGAAATGAAAAATCCTTGTCCTCTAGCAGTGATGAGGGTCGAACCAAGAAAAAGCAAAAGCAGGTAAAGAAGTATTCGAGAAAAAGAGATCACCATGGAAGAATGAAAAGACATATTGGAAAGGGGTCATCTCACCACCGCAGGTATACGGACAAGATGTTGATGAATCCTTTTGCTTTCCACTATGAGCCAGGTATCTTTGCAACTCCTAATGAGGATACCGTGTTCAGTCGTGGAAGGAATTGGAGGCAGTCTCCACTGTCTTCTAAAATCATGTCCGGAAACCTCCCTAAGAGGTTTGACAGTACTAAGATGGAGAAGTATGATGGCAGTACTGATCCGGACAATCATCTGGAGCAATTTAAGAACTTCATGATGAACTTTGATGATGATGATAAACTACTCTGTAGGGCATTCTCCCAATCTTTTACAGGGAGTGCTCTGAAATGGTACAACAGCCTGCCTCAGGGTTGTATTAAAGACTTTGATACTTTTTGGGTGCCCTTTCGAAGGCAGTTTGTGGGGAGTAAGGAGCTGAAGGGCAATGGAGACACAATAATCCATTGTACCCAAGAGCCAAATGAGTCGTTAAAGGAGTACATAAGTCGTTTTGTAAACACAAAGAATGGGTTGGCTGATTGCTTCGAACAGGTGGCAATAGTATCCCTAAGACAAGGTTTGAACCCAGGCAACCTGGCTGATTCGGTGACCAGGAAGAAAGCCATGACCTAGGGAGGATTGCTAAATCAAGTTGGCAAGCAAATAAACGTTGATGAAACAAAAAAGACCAGGGTGCACAGACAAGTGAGATCCACCCCGGTGGCACCAACTCCAAATCAAAACCAGTCCGGGAATAGAGCAAGAGAAACCGGACAGGGGCATGGTAGAGGAAAAGCTCAGTCCCAGCCAGCTGCTCTTGCTCAAAGTCAACAATCCAGAAACAAAAGAGGGCCATGGGTCCAACCGGAGTGGTTCGCAGAACTTAAAGAAAGCGTGGCCACCATTTTTGATAAAACAAAAGATGAGGTACACTACCGGAGACCGGCAACCTTGCAGTTTCCCAGAGAGCATCGTAACAACTCCTTTTGCCAATACCACAATGATATTGGCCATACCACTGATGATTGCATAGCATTGAAACAAGAGGTACAAAACTTGATTGAAAGGGGAAAGTTAGGTGCATACGTTAAAAGAAAAGGAGGCAACATGCCTGACAACACTCACCGGGTTGGTCCAAGTAATGCCGCCCCAGAGGGGGCCTTGGTAATAGTTGAAAGGTTTGATGTGGAATCCGAATACTTGGATCCTGATCCAACGCGAAATAAGGTGGGTGCCATAGAAGAGCATTCTAAGACAGTCTCCGGGCTCATTAAATTCTTCGAGTCACTGACGATATTCGGAGGGGACACAATGACTGCTCCTACTGCTTCTTCAAGAAAGAGGCATGTTCATAATTTAGCCTCCCAGCTAGAAGGAGGCATGACATTCTATCAATCTCCAAACTCATTCCCATTCATAGTCTTCGATGAGGATGATTTGAGAGATATTGCTGGCCCTCATGAGGATGCTGTTGTTATAGGAGCATCTATAGGGGGCAATGAGATAAGGCGAATTCTGGTGGATACTGGAAGCTCTGCCAATATCCTTTTTCTAAATCCTTACAAGAAAATGAAAAATCCAGCTGTGATTCAGAAGTCGGACATGTCAATTGTGGGTTTCACGGGCAGCTCAGCCGATGTGATCGGGGAGTTTGAAGAAGAGGTGTTATTGGGCAGGGGCCCTTTCAAGAAAATGGTTAGAATACTCTTCATTGTGGTGGATTGTCCCACTTGCTATAATGCTATTCTGGGGAGATCTTGGCTCTCTAGGATGCATGCAGTGGCTTCGACAGTCCATCAGTGTTTAAAGTATGCTGTTCAGGGACAGGTTGGGGTTGTCCGGAGCAGCCAGAAGATTGCAAGAGAATGCTATGCCACTGCCTTGGCTCCACGAACGCTGGGGGCAGTCCGTATAAATGATCAATAGCAGTCCGAGGGTCTTCCTGGGGGTGAGGGTGAAATTGATGACCCCAGAGAGACCCCCGGAGTGTTGATTCCGATTGAAGAGGTTGAAACGCACTGCTTGGAAGAAGGAAAAAGTGTCAGGATAGGGTCCAAAATGCCACCAATGTTGAAAGAAGAGATGTTGAAATTCTTGAAAAACCATCAGCACGTTTTTGCTTGGTGCAATGCTGATGTTACTGGAGTTCCACCAGAGGTGATTTCCCATCACCTATCTGTCCGGAGAGATGTGGCACCAGTGGTACAAAAGAGGAGAGCTTTCTCAAAAGAAAAGGCTGATGTCATAGTGCAAGAGGTTGACAGACTCACAAAGATGGGGCATATTAAAGAATCTCAATACCCTTTGTGGACTGCCAATCCTGTCTTGGTGAAAAAGAAGAATGGCAAATGGCGTATGTGCATTGACTTCACAGACCTCAATAGAGCTTGCCCAAAAGATTTGTATCCGGTCCCCCGTATAGATCAGCTAGTAGACTCTACTTCAGGGAAAAAGCTACTCTCCTTAATGGATGCCTTCTCCGGGTACAATCAGATCCAAGTAGATCCAAAAGATCAAGAGCACACCACGTTTGTCACTGATAGGGGACTACATTGCTACAAGGTGATGCCCTTTGGCTTGAAAAATGCTGGGGCTACTTATCAAAGGTTAGTCAACAAAGCATTTGCTGATCAAATTGGAAGAAATATGGAAGTTTACATTGACGATATGATGGTGAAAAGCGTGGATGAGCAGTTGCACTTGTCCGACCTCCAAGAAACTTTTGCCAACTTGGCCAAAGTAAATTTAAAACTAAACCCTGAAAAGTGTGTGTTCGGAGTGCAGTCCGGGAAATTCTTAGGGTATGTCATAAGTGAGCATGGAATACAGCCCGACCCGGACCAACTCAATGCCTTATTCCAGATGGAGCCTCCTCGAAACATTAAAGAAGTGCAGCGATTAACGAGGAGATTGGCTGCCTTGAACAGATTCATCTCCAGGTCTTCGGACAGGTGTGCTCCTTTCTTTCAAACCTTGAAGGGTGCAAAGGGGTTTGAATGGACACCGCAGTGTGATGAAGCGTTCAATGAAATCAAGAAACATCTTTCCTCTCCCAAAACTTTGTTCAAACCAGTTGATGGGGAGACTCTCTTTGTATATCTGGCTGTTTCAAGTTGTGCCATCAGTGCTGTGCTAGTAAGGGAGGTTGATGGGCATCCTCACCCAGTGTACTACATCAGCAAAAGCTTGATTGATGCTGAGAGGCGTTACTTGAAACTCGAAAAACTGGCATTGGCCTTGGTAGTAGCTGCAAGAAAAATGAGGCCCTACTTCCAGGCTCATCCTATCATTGTCCGAACGTCCTTCCCTTTAAAGAATGTCCTTCAAAAAGCAGACATTTCAAGCAGAATGACAAAGTGGTCAGTAGAGTTGTGGGACTTCGACATAGACTTTGCTCCCCGAACAGCAGTAAAAGCTCAAGCTGTGGCTGACTTCCTGGTTGAATTCCATTCTGATAGGGATTCCGAACAACCTACTGATTCAAAAGACAAGAAAGTGTGGATTGTCCGAACAGACGGAGGATCCGGTACCATGGGATCCGGGGCAGGGGTATGTCTCACTTCCCCGTACGGGGACAACATGTTCCAAGCTATTTGTTTTGCTTTCAGGGCATCCAATAATGAGTCTGAATAAGAGGCAGCTATAGCTGGGTTAAAATTGGCCTACATCTATGGAGCTTAAAGGGTCAAGCTACTAAGTGACTCCCAGTTGCTTGTCCACCATGCCTTGGGCCTATCAGAGGCTAAAAAGGAGCAACTGGTCAAGGATTTACTCCTCCTCAAAAATGAAGCGTTAAAGTTTAAAGCTGTTGTCTATGAGCACATCCCCCGGGCAGAAAATGAGCTAGCAGATTCATTGGCAACGATAGCATATACGGAGTCCTACCCATGGATCCATGTGCTTGAAAGCCCTTCTATTGAACTTGGTGATGGTGGAAAAGAGGAAGTCTTTGAAATACAGGTACATCGGCCTCAATATTGGAGGTCTCCTCTTATACAATATCTGTCCGGTGGTATCGTGCCCTTGGATAAAACACAAGCCAGAACATTGAAACACAGGGCTCGTGGTTTCATTATAATTAGAGAAGTCTTGTACAAAAAGTCCTACAGCAAACCTCTCCTACGTTGTTTAGGGGATCATGAGTCACAAATGGTTCTCTTCGAATTGCATGATGGTGAGGGATCAGCCCATTGTGGATTTAGAGCTTTGACAAGAAGAGTGTTACTCTCCGGATATTATTGGCCATCAATCATGAAAGATGCTAAGGAGCTGGTGAGAAGGTGTGACCCATGCCAGAGGTACAGCAATGAAATTCATGTACCAGCCATTCCTTTGGAATCAATTTCTGAGCCCATCCCTTTTGCTCGATGGGGATTGGACTTGGTTGGACCTCTCCCTGTGGCTTCCGGAGGGCGTAAAACCATAATTGTGGCCATCGATTACTTTTCAAAGTGGGTAGAAGCAGCTCCCCTGGCAGGGACAACCTCAAAAGCTGTCATAAAATTCATTCTGTCCAACATATGTTGCAGATTCGGTGTCCCACAGAAGATAACAACAGACAATGGGCCACAGTTTGACAATAAAGAGATGGAAAGCTTCTGTACCTCAAGAGGTATTCAGCACTGCTTTTCTTCACCTTTCCACCCACAAGCCAATGGGCAAGTTGAAGTGGCTAATAGAACAATACTGTCCGGTTTAAAGAAAAATTTGGAAGGGGCTGCTGGAAAATGGCCTAGTTATCTACAAGAAGTCTTGTGGGCCTACCGGACAACACCTGGGGCTGCAACACAAGAATTCCCTTTTGCCTTGGTCTATGGAATGGATGCAGTAGCCCCCATAGAGAAGACACTCCCCTCCTTTCGTGTTTATAACTTCTCCGGACAGGCTAATGAGATGGCAATTAGAAATCAGCTTGATTTGATCGAAGAAAGACGGGTGAAAGCTCATCTTAGAATGGCACACTATCAGGGCTTGATGAGAAGCAGTTTTGCTTCTAAAGTTAAAAGAAGAGATTTTCAACCAGGAGATAAAGTATTAAGGAAAGTTTTCTTGCATACTAAGGAAAAGCTCTTCGGAAAGCTGGCCCCAACTTGGGAGGGTCCATATACTGTGGTTGAAAGAATCAAGCCTGGGACATACTGGTTGGAAGACAAAGATGGCAGGGTTTTAACTCACCCTTGGAATATTGAACACCTTCGAATGTACTTGGAATAAAACTTGTGTAAATATTTACTTGTTTAAACATCCAAGTAAATATTTGGGGGCATACCTTCCCCTCTTCGGTGGCACGGAGAGCTTTCAATGAAACTTGGTGCCTTCTTCAAAATTCTCTAAGTATTTTCAAAATTTTGTTTCTTATCATACTACTCGGGTTAAAAGATCTAAGGGCTATTTAAATTCTAGCCGGAAAGTCTTAATACTCTCACAATACAATAAAACTACTTAAACTCCAGCTATTTAAACAAATAATGAAAGAAGAGGATGCTTGAGCAAAATAAAATATTCATTCAACAACTTAAAACTGCCTTGGCCTTCCAAGGACTTTTTAAACAAGTTTGGGCACAGTACAAAAATCTGTCCGAATAATACGGACACCATCACAAAAAGAGTGCCTTGGCCTTCCAAGGACTTTAGTTCGAATAAAAGATAAACAAAATAAATTATAAGTTAAGGTTGAGCCTTTGAAGATGGCTCACCCTCATTTGCTTTCTTGCCCTTGATGTCGCTTTTCTCTTCGACTATCTTCTTACCCTTAGGGTCAATTTCTTCCTCACCTGGGCTCTCTCCGGTTTCCTCTTCATCACCGGACGAAGACTCACTGGAGTACCCATCATCAACCATGGTCCAGTATGGGAGATCATCATCATCCACATAGCGCCATAATTCCCCTAATCTCCTCTTCGGGAATTTCTCGTGAAACAGGAGGACCATATCAGACTTCACCTTTTGGATCATTAGCTCCTCGCTTTGGATCATCTCCCTGGCATAGGCGTTGATCTTGGCCTTGATCATGGCCTCTTGATCCCTCACCAAAGCAGCCTTTTCTTCAGCAGCCTGAGTCACTGCGTTCTCTAAAGCAATTTTGTCAATGGTCAGGTTGGTGACGAGCTTCTCCTTGGCTGTAGTTTCTCCCCTTGAGATTGTCAGGTCCTTCTCCAGTCCGGACAGCTTGGCCCGGAGATCTTTTATGGTCTCCTCCAAAGAAGCAACTTTTGTGTTGTTTTCATCTTGATTCTTCTTTAGTTGGTCATTTGCCTCCTTGAGCAAATCAACCTTATTGGCAACAGTCCGGAGGTCCTCGGACAGTTTTTCCTTCTCAGACTTGAGGTCTTTGATGGTGTCTGCCTGACTTCGGACTTGCCTTTCCAAAGTAAGCACTGGTTTTACATTGCTAAGAAGAGAGTGGGCTATAATATCTTTCTCGCTAGAAACCATGAAAGTCTTACCGTTAAAATTGACCGTGTTGGAGCTGCTCGGAGGGATGTAGGGCCCTGCGAACTCGTCACAGGGCAGGCCCAGAAAATATTCACCAAGTCCACCCAGACCGGTGATGTCCATTTCATCCAAGTTAAGCTCTCCCCCCTCAACTTCATCTGTATGGAATTCCTTTGGAATCTCCTCTTGAAAGTCCCTTGGGATCTCTTCGGCCAATGTTGGGTCAGTAGGGAAAGAGGGCTCCGGGTCCCGGAGAGCAATCTCATCTCCTTGGGAAGTCTTTTTCTTCTTAGCTTCCCTGTCAGCACCTCCACTTGCTTGCTTGCGAGTCCTCTTTGAAGCTCTTGAGGGTTTTGGGAGATTCACTTCCTGCTTTTCGCTCTCCTGTTCCACCACTTGTAAAAGGGCTGCATCAATTTGAACCTGGGCCAGTCCTTCTGTGTCTGTTGGGGCCTCCTTCTCAGTATCACCTTCCGCCTTCTTGTCTTTCTTCTTTTTGCCTTTCATTTTGCTTGGGGCTTTGGCCCGAGCAGGCAAGTAGAGTGTCCCATCCAGCTCATGGGACCTTCTTAGCACAATGTCTTCATCAGGCTGGGTGGCAAGCTCTTCCCAGGATAGGTCTCTCCGACCTGTTGTGTTCCACAGATGGGACCTTGCTAGGTTTCCAGTGGTAAAGGCCTTGTGGAAACGGTTCTCCCAGTTCTCTGCAGCCCATGCGTTGATTTTGCCACAGGTAGTCTGTCCGGCCTTCAGGTAGTCCCCGAATTCCTTTGGCAACTCTATTAAAACAAAAGAGAAATTGGGTAGTACAAAGAAGAAAGGAGAGATTCGAACAAAAATTTAAAATAAAAACTTACGGTCACTCCTCCATCTACTCCTGAGGAGGCTTGGATTCTCTCCGGTCTTAATTTTCTTGCCATTTTCCCACGAGCCACTGACAAACAAGAATTGGCTCCTCCATTTGCTCTCCGACTCGAGGAGATCATCAACAGCTTTAAGATCGTTCCCCATGTTGAAATGGTAGAAGGGGAACTGATGGTGCTTGCACAGGTTGGCCACTGCAGCGAACTCTTCCATAGGAAGAGGGATCCCGGGTAGCCTGGATGCCATTATGCATGACATCAAGGTGAACCAACCATTGGGGCTTAACTGTGATGGGCAGAGTTTGACCAAGTGAAAGTAGCGCACTATCTCCGGGTCCAGTGGGAACCTGAGTCCCCAGTTGAATAGCTCCGTAAAGAAGACTATTTCATTCTTTTTACAATCCATCGGGGTCTCCGGATCGATGGGAATCCTTATCTTTACGTTCTCAGGGATCCCCCACTTTGTACGCAATCTACCCAGATCTGAAGTATGGATGAACGCATACTTGGTCTTCAGCAAGGCCAAAAGATACTTGAACTCAACTTTATGAAAGCATAGCCCCACTCTCCCTTCAAGGCTCTCCGGCAGGTCCGGACGCCTCAGATATAAGTCCTCTTTTCCCTTCTTGGCAACAACAATAGCAGTATCAGCATGTCCGGAGGACTCGGACTCAAATCTAACCTCCTCAGTGGAGTCCTCCATCCTCTCCTCCATAATCGTTGGGGGAGCTTCAGTAGAAGTAGTCCGGGGAGGATTGAGGCTTGGTAGAGCTGATCCTCCGGACTGTTGGCTGTTCGTATTTACTCGACTTCTCACCTCAATTTGATTTGCTGAGGTAGAAGATTCCTTGGGGGGTAGTGGGCTGCTGGCCTCTAGTCCTGACAGCCTCTCCCGGGGAGCCCTTATAGTTGCCCCAGACCCTGATTCACTATTTTTTGCCCCCGATTTCGAGGGTGTGTTTTTAGAAGAAAGCCCTTTGACCAACCGACTTGGCCTTTTCATGATTAACTTATCCGGGGAATGGTCAGAGTCAGACCCCATAGCAATGAAAGAAGATTTTTTCCTAACACTTGTGACAGTAACTCCCGGTTCAACAGCAGGGATCGACTCCTGAACTGAGGAGCCAGATACTATGGGGGAGAGCGTAGATTGAAAGAGCTTTTTGGGTTTTGTACCTTTGGAAGAAGATGAACCTCTATCAGATTCTGCGACAGAAGAGGCTGGTTTCTCAATAGGCGACGATGGTAGCCCTGCAGCAAGTCGTTTTTCCTTCTCGACTCTTTGAGCTTTCTCCAATTCCGAGAGGTTAAGCCAGCCGCCCTTGATCAGTGTTGTTCTTGCTGTAAACATAAACAGCCAATGAAGTTTCGAATTCTAGAGAGATAAAGCTCTGGGTGAAATTGCAGAGTGAAATTTGAAAGAGATAATGAGACAGTGAAAAGTGAATGAGAATTTATAGTAAATGTGAAAAGAAGGATTTGATTCCTAGGAGAATCCGAAAAGTCGGGCAATGATTAAAAGACAGCGCTGATGTCATTAATGGCAATTAAAGAGGTAACTTGTTCGAGAAGGTGGAGCGAAATTCAAGGTGAAAAGACGGCTGGAGTGACCTATCAGAGAGTGACACGTGTCCCATTAACTCTGGCAAAAACCGTTTGGGATTCGTAACGTTCGATCTGTCCGGGTATACCCACAACTCTCTCCGGATTGAAAAACCACTTCCTATAATCGGACTGTTTTTCAGTTCTTTGACAAGGACACTTGTTCAAACATCTAAAAAAGAGGCTCCTGATGAGTCCGAATTCAGAATACTCCCCGGAAGGGCAGATCAGTGTAATTCTCTCCGAAAACCGGACAGAACTTTTGGACCGGACAGATCACTTCGAACCAATGTGAGCCTAAGGCTGTTCGAACTATGACAAAAGTACTAAAAAACCTAAACACTTCCTGACTAAGCTACCTGTCCTCCTGCTTAGAACTCATGGGTCTTTAAACATGACCCGGGTCCATTAAACTTGACCCGAAAGCCCATAAGGGCCCAAGCATCACACTATAAATACTCAACCACCAGCATTAACTTCTGGTAACAAAAATTAACTGCTTCCAAGCTGCTTAATTCTCTCTCCACCTTGAAACACCCTTACACCACCTTGAAACACCCTTACACCACCTTGAAACACCCTTACACCATCCTGAAACTCTACTTGAAATTACCAGCCTACCCTCAGGCTACTTTTATCCACACCACAAACCGTATCAAAATCACTCTCTTTAAAATTAAGAATGATAGAATGAATGGTCGACGACCAATTAGAGGTCAAAATTCACACAATCGTAGGGTTTTAAGTACATAATATACCAAGCTCACCGAGTAAAAATTCACAATATATGATTGAGTTAAATATTTGTTCCTATTTGGAAAACCTGAGAATACATGGGCAACGAAGGATCCTTTAAAACTAAAAACGTTACGTAAGTATCACAATGGAAACAAGCATATACATGAGACTATCGAGCTTTAATGATGAACTTTAATACCTCATCGACGGAGTCAAGCTTTGAGAACTTTAAAAGGAACGAGCCTCCTAATCCAGTTAGACATATTATATTACAGGTACCACGGGCCGATCCCCATACGATATTATTAAAATCTTCATTTGAAGTATACCTCAAATAAATGTGTTTCGGTTCAAACAAAAATACTTTGGGTACTATTTTTTTAGGATACACCCTCGTAGGCATCATGAAGACTTCATGAAAGCCACATATATCCATATCAGCTCTAAATAGGTAACTAAGAATTTGTTACACCTTTATCGACCTCCCCTTCATTCGATCTAATTTAAAAATGATAAATTAAAGGGCGAAAGGGTAGTAAAGGCATATATAGACGATACAGTCTTCACCGTAAGACTTTCAGAGCCGATGTCAAACATAATATGCTCGACATGGAAACTCTGCAAACATATTGTTCACAAATTTATGACTAAATACATGCATATAACCTTTTCGTAAAGTGCCCTTAGTGGTTCTAACAGAGGCGAGACTCTAGTACTCAGCTAGCTAACACTATTTTTCATTCTCAAACGGGAAGGTTATGAGAAGAAAATCCAACGCTCGTCCATGATAGTAGACGAACCATAGTCCTATAAGTTTAGTATCGCTCAAACATGACTCAATCAAACATTGAAAAACATATCAGTTGTGAACTAGTGCATATGTTAAACCGTCTATAAAAAGTTTAGTGTGATCCATGTAAATTAATGTATGATCGGAAAATGCTATGCTACATCTTTCATTCTGAAAGAAAATAAATTAACCAAGACCACCATCATTCTAGAAGATCTAGACTACTTGAGGGAGACACACTTGAATCATAAAGGATACGAAGAAAATATAAGAAATTACACTCGCACTCGAACGTACAGTCTGCATAGTGTCGCACCTGCAAGGAACTCTCTGTTGTAAATACTAATATTCTTATTTGATAATCTGAAAATCTTTACTTAGTTTTCATAAGAAGTCACGAGAAACTTGGTTTGAAAAGTCTTCTGCAAGCTATCAATCAACAATAGTTTCCCGTCAATCAACCAAAGGTGCATACCATTCTCTCATAAGAAATCAAAGTAATAATTCACAAAACCGGAGATTAAGACAAATATTTTATATCAATGAAATATGGTATCATTTTTGGTAATAAAATCCAGTCCTCATAAAAAAATATTTTTTCCTTCGTGGGTGTCATTTTGTGCTACAATAAAATCTCTATATCCCCTAACGATATGGAGAACACGATCTTCATAAATGAGTGAGGTCGACATTACTACACGATAATACCCATTGGTTTAAAAAATACAAGTGCGACGTACCAACTTTTTGTAAATAAAGTCTTCTTTAGACATATATATCAGAATGTTCAAGTGTATATATCTATGATATTCTAGTTATCTTCCGAGAGGAGCTAAACCTTATTGGTGACCTAGAACAGATCTTCAACAACTTTTGAGCTAATTCAAGTTCAATCCAAAGAAATGCATATTTCGAATATGATCGGGATATTTTGGGTTATTTGGTCATCCAAAAAAGGATTGATATGAACCTGACTTAACTAGAATACCTAGCAGTAAATAAGCTACGCTAATCTATCAAAAAAGTTCAAATCCTCTTTAGAAGGCTGGTTGTCCTTAACCGGTTCATTTTCCAATCCTCTGAAAAGTGCACTAAATTATTTAATGTACTAAAGAGCATTAAGAAATTAAAGTAGATACCTTAATATGACAAGATATTCCAGAAAATTAAAGAGAATTTGGCTGCCCACGAGGTTCGAAGGTGGCAAAATCCAGGTTACAATAAGTTTAGTTTTGGTGAAAGATATAACAACTATATGTTGAGTAGTTTATTGCATATGTATGTTGAGTAGTTTGTGTATCTGGGCCGTTATCACAAACCAGTTTATGATGAGTATGACGATGAATGGGAGGATAAAGATCTAATCAATATTGAGGAGAAACTTATGGATCGAGATGTTATCTCAGGCTTCAATATACCATACTACATCACCCTAGAGGTTTTGTAAAAAAAAGGATTGTGAAGCTGTAACTTTTATCGTGCAGATGCGTCTTCCATGTATTTCACGTTATCCTAAAATCGAACCATTGTTTCGGTTCTTTGTGGATGCATGTTATTGCATAGGAAAAATGGAAGATGATATTTTTGTGTTTGAGATTATGAAGATATTGATAGATGAAAAAAGTAGTTTTTAATGGATAAAAATGTTAGGTTTTGTAGTAAAACCTAGATGAGTTTTAATGAGAAAATGAAAGATTGCAATGTTTTGAATTTGTCGGCAGAAATATACTTTCACGAGGAGATGATCCCAAATATGTGTAATTTTGAATTGGGAATAAGTGGATTATAGGTTCTTGTTTTTCTTGGTTTAAAGCCTCCAAAACCAAGATCCACATATTTAGTTTGACATATATTCACCCTTGATAACTGTAGATGAATAATTTGTGTACTCTGCCTGGCTACGTTTACCACAAGAAATTGATTGACAAACAAAAGCAAGATTTAGTGAAGAAGTTGAAGAGCCGGTTGATGATGATCACATTGGGAATTCGAGGGCGAATTCTTCCCAAACGGTAGAGGATGATGTAGGCCAGACGGTGCACACCGTTGTAGCTGTTTTGGGCAAACACAATTGGGCCTTATTTTTTACTCGGGTATCAGAATTAGATGAAATTGGTACTCAAATTGAACATTTTGACGAGCCCAACAGTTATATAAAAATCTAACAGTCTTTGTCATGAAATTCAGACATCAAATTCTACTATTTAGGGTCGTAAAAGCCTATATTATTGTTTTTTTATTTTACTTTAACATTTGAAGGATTTATTTTATTTAGAAAAAAAATCTGATTGAAGATTTGATAGGATTTTAATTTAATATCTTTATTTTATTTTTTTTAAATATTCGACTAAAGTTTATAAATGTCTCTAATGAATATGTTTTATCACAAGAAAAAATTGTATACACTGAAAATGGATAAAGACAAGTAAACCTAAAGACACGTGAATGATTTAATATGATCCGCATTGATTTGAATGGAGTTAAAGTCAAGGTATAAAAAGACAATTAACAATAATCATTTTCAGTAGTTTGACGAAAATGTACAAGTAATTTGTTGACGCTATGCTCTACGACAAAGAACCTCTTATGATGGGCGATATAGTGACTGTTTCGAACTCAAAAGATCTTTAAAAAAGACAGTTGAAGGTCTTAGACTGAGTGTGAGGGTCAGAATTGAAAGGAGGGATTAAAACAAGATGAGATGAAACTCTTGGTCAATGATATATATTAGTGGTTCTAAAGTGAGACATTAAAATATGTAAGAAGATTATATTAGTAGCAAATACACATACATAAAGAAGGGTGATATCTACCCAAAAAAGGATGTCAGAGATGTTACAATGATCTTAGACTACTGTGAATTTACTGATGCTTTAATGACCTCTACTTGTAGGTATATTGAAAAGTGGATGCTGGATTCAGGAGCTTCATTCTATATGATTTCCAACAACCATTCGTTTGAAAACCTGGAATTGTTTGATGGTGGTAAGGTCATACTCGAGAATGATGAATCTCACGTTGTGAAATGATTAGGAAATGTTCAGCTCAAGCTGTCTACATGACATAAAATGATGATAATAAATGTGAGGTATGTACCAAATATAAGGGTGTAGATTGCAGACTTAGGGCTCTTCAAGGCTCGCTAGCTGTTATGAAAGCCGATATGACTAGTTGTGCGTTATTTCTTAAATGTATATAGTGATTGGGGTATGTATACTACAGCGAGAGACTGTACCAATGTATGGCATCTGAGGTTAGAGCATATGAGTGAGAAATTCTTTATTGAGCTTAACAAACAAGATGCCTAGTCACCATACAACAAATGGTGTAATTAAATTTTTTAATTTGGAATTTTGGGGTCCAACCTTCCTCGTAACCTCCCTCCTCCCCCCCTCGACATCCTTGCTTCAACTTAGTAGTCTAATCCGAATCCTCAAACCAATCACAGGTGGCCTTCCTGTCTTGGCCAATCTTCTAACTCAAAGCAGAAAGCTTTGCTAACCAACCGTCCAATTTTTAATTCTTGGCTATGGGAGACTCTAACGCTTCATCATCTTCTGACACTCCTGAACTGGTCCGCATAAGTTTGAACATAATTGGCATTCGAACTGGCCACAATAATGCTGCCACTCCTAATGGTGTAGAGCAACGTGGGTCAATTCTGGACACGTAAAGCATTCGTATGGATGTTGCAACCGTTGGTATTGCTGTTGCTGCTAAGTCCAAAGACGAAGAAATTCTTATCCATGACCATCCCAAACCAAACGTAAGCCGAACCGCCCCTATCCCCACCCCCAAGAAATTGGTCGTCACCAAAGGGGCCTTGCCAGCTAAAGGAAAACAAAAAGAATGACTCAAGCTGCTAAAAATAAAACTACCATGAAAATCAAACCATTTCCAAAAGAAATCAATAGGAGCCACGAAGGCCTTGCTTTAAAAAACGATCCAAAAAACAACGCCCGATGCCGTTAAGAATTGTCCCGCCGATAAATCATCTGCTTCCCCCAAAGGGTTGATCGTCGCGAAAAAAGGCTTGCCTGCCAAATAAAAACAAAAGGTAGTACCCAACGACGGTGAGACTGAAAATATCGAAAGAAACGACGCTGCTCCTAATACTGTCGTTGGCGGCCGACCTGATGGCGACCTAGTTGATGTTCACCATAGATGAGGCAAGCAACCTAATATGGAGGGTTCCAATGTTTCTAACAACGTGGGGGACGAAGAGCCTTTGCGTCATGAAATAACCAACGTCCTAACCAAATATCATAGTAGCCTGGCGAGGGCGCACATTATTACCCTTTATAGCTACAAGCATTTGCAATACGGTGCTTACGAGATGTCCAGAACTGAGGGTTAGCTGGGGTATTTATGAGTGCGTAAACATTTGCTTCCCGACGCTTGGAGATACGCCCTTATCCATGGGAGAGAGGGAGCAAGTTATATTTTATGACGTTCTGAATTGAGGAATCAGGTTCCCACTATACCTCGAGATATTGAGATATTTCGAGCTAGTCGAACTATGTCTGTTCCAGTTCACGCCCAATGCTTGGTTTATGCCGATGGCGTGTCTAATGACATCGCGCTTATCAGGAACAAGGATATCGGTGGAGGAATTTGTGGCGATGACTGGTATATCAAAATGTCATAACTCCCTCTCTTCTATATTTTCTTAGCCTAAAACTTGAAGATAGTGAACGACCTGCTAGAGGCCGACATTGCATGCAAATATTGTTTTCTTTTAATTGGTGGCGCTTGAGCTTGAGAAAGCGGACGACCTCAGTCAAAAAAGAACTTGATGCGCCTTACCTTCAAATGGGTTCGGGAAGGTATGTTCATATCCTTATTGTCAACTGTTTCTTTGGCAGCTCCGAAGGAAAAATTGTTAACTCTGAAAAAAGAGCACCTAACATGACCGTTGTTGATTGGGCTCGAACAAATTGGGGACGTGCTTTCTACCAGTGGCGGAACCAGGAATCCAGGTCAGGAGGGGCTCAAGTATTACATAAATTAGACATGTTTTAATTTTTTTTCATTCACCTGGTACTTTTAATTTATTTTTTAATAATTTGTCTGGAAATATTAAAAAAAAATCCTGACATTTTTATTGATTAAGAAAATCATGAATATTTATTGAAATTAAATATATAAAAAAATTATACATTTGATTTTTGGGGCATATGTCTAAATAATCTTATGTTTATATATGAGTTAGTACCAGTGATAGCATTTATGTATAAAATCAAAAGGCTTCATACTAGTTGAGATATGTTCTTACTTATTTGTCATTGATCATTCTCATACATATCCGACATGGAAATTTGGTCGCACATAACAAATTCTACCACTTTTACCTCCCCTCAGTTGGCTCACCTAATGCTCCCTCTAATTAGGTTGTTTCATGATTCATATTTAAGTCATAAAGTTTTACAATGGATATATTTGTTCACTCTTATTAGAGCATCTTAGAAGTTCCTTAGCGTCACTTCAATTAATCAAGTGACACTATCTTTATACACTCTAATAAAGTCATTCCGTTTGATGAGCATGACTGATGGTTCATCATCTTCGACATCCAAGCATTTCATCCATATCACGTTTTCGTCTGGGTATGGAGCTCTAATACCAACTATTAGACGCAAATAATAGTATATCAACCACAAGCGAGATTAACTTCAAAACAACCAACCAAATAATAAAACAACCGATTTATTAACAAAATAAATCAACAGTAAAATAAATCAACAACCAGAATATTTATATGAAAAGACCACTTCGTTCTGAAGAGTAAAAGACCACGAGACTTATGAAGATTCCACCAAAAAAACTTCTACTATTATGATAAGTTGAAGGTAAAAGTATCCAATTCAATATAATAAATATCTACAGCCCACCAACAATTTTAAACATAATAAACTAACAAAAAAAAGAAACAAAAATGAATAATATTACAAAAACTACTCCACTATTCCAAAAATGATTTCTCCCGAACCGTAGCATCAAATAACAATCCAACCGGACATATTGAAGCTTTATATGTCCCAAACATGCTGTCCAAATTTCAGCCAAAACCGACACCGTTTGACCATTGATCAAACATTTTAAACATAACTTCTTTAAAAATTCCGAAAATAAAAATTTCCCCAATACTAATCTTCCTTGAGGCTTGGGGGGGCTCGCGCCCCCCCTAGCCCCATGGTAAATCCGCCGGTGCTTTCTACCAATGCTTACTTTGTGTAAACCTGATCAACAACAATCTCCGGCGGCGCTTGGCAGTTGATGACGACTCCCAATCCTACCAATTTAGTTAAAAGATTGCAGGTCTCTGATTTGGAAAAGTCATCATTTTGAAAATGCAAGAAGACACCCAGCAAACAACCCAAAACAGACGACTCATCGGATCCTAAATTAGAAGTTGCTGAAACCGAGACCACAATTATGGCGACTACTGATGCAGAGGCCATTATCTTAGAGATTGCTGAACACAAAGTCACCGTTGTGGAGACTACTGATCTAGAGGTCCTAGTGGTGTAGATTTATGATCCAGAATCCACAATTATTCTTAACGACCATATTGTTAACATAAGGACCCCACCGAGAGATGGTTAAGAGAAAAGTAAAACCCGAGTTGAAATACGAAAGAGAATAGCGGCTAACGAAGGCGGGAAAAAAAGGCCCGAGTTGACAAAAATAAAAAAACTAGGGATGCGACTGTCTCGACATCTGTTCCTCCCATGGTCGAGTAAACTACAATTTCGACCATGTTTGAACAATATGAGGAAGGAAAAAAATATTATTGTCTGAAGTGGGATTGAAGAAAGAGAAATTTGTGGACAAATGGAGTCCTGCAAGACATGACAACTAAGTTGTGCAACCCGAGGGGGTCTGGGTACAAAAGGTACGAGAAACCCAATCGATAAAGGTTTTGTTGACCATTCGTTGTCCTTAGGCCTGTCAGGACCATCCAACACCGTGAACATTCTTGAATACCATTTGTCTCCCGCGGTTAAATCTCTCCAATGAAGGCATAATACTGAAAGGACTAGGTCCCTTTTAAAAAACAAAAATACAGATACACTCACAAACACACAAGAAATATGGAATTGATAACTGTCATTTCAAAGATCAATTTAGAAATGATAACTGTCATTTCAAAGATCAATCTACACGGTTTGTCTCTTATATATACAAATTAGTAACGGTTTGATCTTATCTTACTAACTGTTTTAATAACTAATATAAACACGTGTTCAAGTTCAATGTTTATCCAACATTCTCCCCCTTAACATTGAACTTGACTGCTGTCTGCTTGGTCATGTGTCTGATCTTCCTCTTTATCCGAAGAGTTCCTGAAGATCTTGTTGGAACTTCATTTGCCGTCTGTTTCTCCGCTTGAGAAATGGCTGCCTTGCCGACTTGAGAAATGGCTGTCTTGTCGTCTGTTTCTCCGCCTTGAGAAATGAATGCCTTACCATGTGTTTCTCCGCTTGAGAAATGGTGAGATTAGTTTTCTCACCATAGAGAACAACTTGATCCAAAGAATATATGATCAAATGATGAGATTAAACATCAATTTAGATGCTTAGTTTTCTAGATTCTTCTAGGTATATTCACAAGTCCTTCGGAAACCATTCACTACCCTCAGCTCCATAGATTATATGGCTGCTCCTTTGGACTTCAACAATAATATTCGTATTTACTTCGAAAAAGATTTCCCTTAGGTTCCAACAAACATATTTTCTCTTAATTCTTAGTTGGAGCTCATGAGTGAGTGTTTCAAAGAGTTTCTGCCTCTTTATGTCTTTGGCCGTCCATATTTTAGCTATATGAAGTTACATCTAGTCTACACCCATCAATTCTCCATCTAGGATTATAATAACTCCACCATTTATTTCATCCAATGTTCTACTTTGTGGAAACTAGTACAACCGCATGCATGCTTGCATTACTCTCATGCATTTTGGGAAATTTGAAAGCGATAATACCTTGCTCTCTCCCCACCATGTCACAAATGAAATGAAACTTGATATCTACATGTTTAGTTCGCTCATGAAACTTAAGATTCTTCATCAAATGAAAAGTGGTAGTAATATCAGAGAACATAATCATATTTCTTTTTGTACGAGTGATCTCACTCAATAATACCTTCACCCAAATAACTTCTTTCACGTCATTCGTAGCAGTTATATATTGTTATTTCATTGATGAGAATTTTTTTATACAGGATTTCTAGCTAACTACTCTCCAAGCACAACAAACAAATAATCTGAATTAGACTTCCTTGTGGAAGGATAGCCCCTGCTTACCACTATATCATTCGTATCATTGTGATTATAGCACCATCTAACTCTAGTCGAACCCTTGAAGTATCTCATGAGCCATTTGAGTGCGTGTCAATGTAACTTTCCTAGATTTGACACGAGTCTATTCAAAACCTAAATGTGTAGGAAATATCAAGTCTCATGAAAATCATAGCATACATATGCTACCAATAACATTTGTATAAGATATATCTAGCATATAATTTTTATGTGCAGGTTATGTTGGTGCTTTAGTGAAGCTGAGTTTGAATTAGGCACCAATCGGAGTTCCACACTCTATGGCTCCATGAAAGCTGAACTTACGAAGAACCTTATATATGTATTCTTATTGAGATAACTTTGATATGTTCTTCTTGATCCTAATACCAAGTATCATCTTACCTCCCACATATCTTTCATTCAAAGCTTCTATTTAAGTTATTTTTTTATCGTTTCAGTTATCTTCCTATCTTTATGACGATTTATAAAAGCTCTATTCAATCCATCTAGGTATCAAATAGATCTTTCCAAAAACTAAATTATGAATTACGTAGTAATTCTATTGAAAAGTAAAAACAAAGTAAAGTATAATAAGAGAAAGTGTGAACACATAGATTTATAGTTGTTCGATAATTTTCCTACATCCACTGTGAGCCAAAATAATGCTCAATTACCATGGTTGTTCAATAATAACAATAACTTAAAAGATAAAGATGATGGAGACAATAGATTTTTTTTAAAGAAACTCCAAATTCAGAGCTCACACTCGATACTCATTCATAGTCCTCTAGTCTGAAGCAACATTCACTTCATTTAAAGAAGTGCCTCAGGCCCATGATCTCACTCGTTTTTACTAATTTCTTCACAATCATAGCATAAAAAAAAATTCGTAGGCATTTTTAGACGATGGACTTGCTCAGTTTGACCAATAAGTTCCCAACTAAATCAGTTAATGCCTCAAATAATCTTATTTTGGTATAAGCAATTGATCGACTAAAACAAAGGCTTCCAGGCTTAAGCAACCAATACATTAACCAAAACAATTGATGCATTGGTAATTCTTTGGCCTATACATCCAATGCCGCAATGATAAAACATAACTAAAAACGTCAATATAACCATACCTCCGTAGTTGTTTCCTTGGTCTCCATGCTCTATTTCTCACCGATTGATAATTGTCAAGCCCATGTTGCTCTCCAATATGATTTTCTAAAGGCCATGGAACACAAGACCCCAACCATCTTCAGACTCATGCAGATAACGAACTTATTCTATACTAGCTAAAGCTAGAGCAAGTCCTAAATTATATTTTATAGAAACACCCCAACTTTACTCTTTAGGTCTGACTCATCCTCATCTCTGCATCTCTTCTCGAGTTGTGATGTAGGCGCATAAATACTTTGACTATACAAATTGTTGTTCGGAGAACACTCACAACTTGAACAAATTTAGATAATGTGTGTAGCAGCAGATGGAGTTTTGGTTTGACTCATTGATGTTCGGAGAACACTCACAAACGAAATCAGATGAAAGGTGATGATAAATATATGATGGATCGATCTGCACCGCAAAGGAAATGGAAAACCTTTGATAAGAAAATATCCAAACTAAGTTTATCTCAAATAAAAACAGATTGACGGGTCAATAAAACTCGCTACTCACAAGAATAGTTTAAAGATAGATTTGTATTAGAAACATATTTTAAGTACAAACTTGTTTTGTTTATTGATTTTTTATAACTTGATTGAATGTGAACATTACCAAGAATCTAGGGATCTACTTATATCCCTACATAAAAAAGATCAATAATATTAATAATTTTTTTTCTTTGACTCTCTCTAAAGAGAATTAAATGAGTTTAAAGACTCAAAATGTTATTTTTGGATGATAAATACAAAATAAATGTCTTTGTCTCGATAATTAAGTGAGTTTAAATACTTAAAATTTGATTCTTAGATATTAATACGAAGTAACTCTTATTGACTCTATTAAAGCAGAATTAAATGAGTTCAAAGACTTAAAATCTAATTTTAAGAGAACAAGGTTTTTTACAACTGTTGGAGAATCTAACTCTCATTGATTTATTTTAGAAGATCTCTTCATCTGGGCCTTGGCGAAATGAACTGATATTTCTAAAATGACTTCAAATAGATTTCTGGCTTTCAACACTTAACAATATCATATTGAATTGTTTGGCCTATACATAATTAAATTTCCCACAGTGTTGCTCTAAAAAGATATTTCTTGGGCAGAAACTAAGCTATAAGTTGGCTCATTATCCATTTGGCTTATAAGACTCTCAACGAGGTTCATTTTCTCTTGAATGTGTTATATTAATCCAAAATATAAAATAGTTTACCAACAGACTATATTTTACATTTTTATTTACAAATTTTTGAAAAAATAAACCAACCATGTAATTTTACATCCACTCGATACCATTATTTTATCATATTCAAAACTTAAATGTCCCGAATAAATTTAAATAAGAATTAAAAAAATAATATTTCAAAGTAGATATCCATCTAAAAACCATTCAACATTATAACTATCAATTTATTTCCAAAGTGCATATTTACAATAAAACAAACCAAATCTCTACCAATGTAACCTAATAGTTATAGTATTTTTATAAAAGATATGAGAAAAAAATTAAGAAGGGAAATATTTAAAAGGGTAACAAATATTAAAGTAATATGTGAATATATTTGAAATATATTAAAACATTAGGTATATAATAATATTTCATCTTATGGATAGTTATACTAAATCGTATATATGAAATATTAATAATTGTTTTTAAATAAACAGAACTATTCTTTTTCTATCACGAATAATGTTTTTTTGTCAAATAACATGGTTAATACCCATCAATCAGATACCAACAATTAATTTGAAAGCAAATAGTACATTTTTTAAAGATATAAAATCTATACTAACAAACAAATCGGTCTATCAGAAGAAAAAAGGACGTATGACAAGCATTTACAATAATAAATAGTGTGAACGTAATCCTACTTGAAATATGGACACATTGCAAATAAAAATAAAAATAAAATTATTCGCAAATAAATTTACTTAAAATAAACATAAATGCATTCATCTAAAAAAATTATGAAAAAAAAATTAAAGCAAAGGAAAACAACTTATGGATGACCAAGAGGAGTCTAAATGGAAATTTCTGAAGAGATAAGATCTCTAGTTTATTTTTTTCTTTCATCAAATTAAATTCTATTCCTTTTTATTCAGTGATGCGTTTTCGCTAAACTAAAAAAAGGTTTCCATGGATTCACGATTAAGTAGTTATATATAAGTTTTGGTAATTAATGAATAAAAAAAATCGAATAATCAAGATCGTAATTATCTAATCGGTTAACTATCTAATCGGTTAATGTTAACTATAGGTATAACCCCATATTGGATGGTCAATTTTTCAATTACTGTAATAAATATACCACCACTAATAATAATAATTAGAAATTCAAACCAAACGATATTTTTATTGTTATTCATAGATAAATTTGATATTATATATTTAATAATATTTATTTTTAAATAAAAATATGAAACGAAGAGAAGGACTAACATGCCAAATTAATTTGAATGGATGAAAAAACAGAAACATGGATTACGATATTGGATTAAACCACTAGACCAATATATTGGCCATTTGATCATTGATTGCCCAACTGTCACACTTATATTTGGGGGAAGATATTTGAAAGGCAGTGCAACCATTCCCGTAAAGTACATTATATGAATTCAATTTTTTTTTTCATGTAAACAAGTTCAACATGTTATTGGCTAACGGTTAATTTTTTTCAAAATACTATAGCTAAAAGGGTTTTATATATAAATTGTAAAAAAAACAAAAAATCAAAATGTATTATCTATTGAATATAAAATTTTATTTTAAATGATACAAAATACTGTATATCCGTATTTAACATTTTTACTAGTTTTAAACCAAGCTAGTTTATGATCACTTTAAATAATCAGATAATATGCCTTTTTTGAAAATGTAAACACTTTACCTATTATGAGTTTGACAACAAAGATTTGATATTAACCTCTACAAAGTTGTTATGCAATATCTAATACTTTCTAAGAGTTTTTGTTATATAATTAAATGTGTGTTTAAAACGAGATTTATATGGGTGCAAATGTTGATTGAATAGACTCTGGTACCCAGTTAAATAAATCTTAAATAAAAATTGTCTTTCGAACAACTACAAACCATGTAAATTTTGTTTCTTAAGAGTTATGTTAGGCTTACGTCAGTTTGTTTTTAAAAGATGAGTATTGGAATAGAGATTCCGTGAGAATTTAAGTAAATTAGTCTCACTTTAGATGCATCTATAACCATGAATCAACAAGTATGTATAAAACTTTAGATGCATCTATAACCATGAATCAACAAGTATGTATAAAACTTGTGCTTTAATGTTTAAGTGTCTGACCAGTCAAGCGTAAACTTGTATGTGCAAAAAATATTTTGTCAACTGTTTTTCTTTTGCAGTAACAAAATAATTTTTTACAGTTGAAAAATATTTTTGTTACAACCTAATATTTTCCATAACAAGTATGTTGATCAATATCTTTTGCATAACAAGTATGTTGATCAATATCTTTTGCATGAATAGTTGGTTAAAAATTTTAATGACAATATATAAAGATCATTTTTATAAATGAACTTGCTTAATCATTTTAAAGATAGAACTAAGCTAATAAGAACCATAATTGTATATGACTTAAAACCCGACCCCATGTTTTTCTGCACAAACATTACTGACTAGGTCACAAAGCAAAGCAAGGTTCCGTTTGGTGGTTTCCATTTTTGACAAAAGATCTTTAATATCTTCTTCCATCCTCATCTTCATGTTAAAGTATTCACCATGAGCTCTTTCCAAAGCTGATAACTCCTCAAGCTTCTTTTTCTGGGTTTCTTCCCCTTCAGCCAAATCCAACTTTGCTATTCTGCTATAAAGCGGCAAATGTTGTCCATCACAAAAAAAATATTTCGTAGCAATTAATTAAACTATTTGAGAAAATTATTTCATCGCACTAAAAATTTTGGAAACAATTTTTTCACAGTCGAATTTTTATTTTCTATAATAATGAATTTTGTTATAGTAAGAAAAATATATTGAGACAATATTGTTTTCGCACTGAAATGTTTTTGCAAAAATTTATTTTATAACAAATATTTTTATTGCAATATATAGACTATATCATCTTAAAATAAAAAAACATAATAATTATTCAATTGTAACTATTTTATTTATAATAATAAATATAATAGTAGTAATAAATTTGAACAAATATTTTTTAAAACATAATATATAAATATAGCATAATTTATAACCATGACAACAATTTAAATATATATACAATACAAAATACTAGGATATAATATACAAGATGTGTTATATCTAAATTTTTAGTTTTAAAATTTATTATAAACGTTGTTTTTTCTAGTCATCATCCTAAACCGAAACCAAGCTCCATTCTAGAAAGCACCTAATTTCTATCTTGCTGAAGATAGTCAGGAAAGTTTAAGCCGATAAAGCTGATGACTGTTATATCTTATGCATTGTAATGTTTAAAGGAAACGATAACGTGTTATTTACATGTTTAAAGGGAACATTGTTTTTTTAACAACTTTTTTTTATGGTTTTCTTCTTGATACCAGGCCATTTAAAATTATAATTTTGACCGAGTTCTTTGAAGCAGTGAAAAAGAGAAGAATAAGCTACAACAAACAAACAAAATGATCAGATATTAGCTGAATGAGCTATGAATGTGGACAATAAATTAGAGAAAAATGATGTTGATCGGTTCATAGATTGTTAGAAGCAAATTCCTACTAATCTCAATAATATGCGAAGGGCTTTTTAGATAAACCAAATAGAAGATAATGGGGGAGCATTAATGGAAGTGGAACTATGCTGTATGCTTAGTAGTTCGCCTACTGGACCTGGAGACACATATGAATGACCCGGTTATAAAATTTGATCCATAAAGTCCATAGATCAAGAAAAGACAACTATAAATACTCCAACCAACTTCATTAAGAGGGTTGGATTTTTTTAGATATATTAAATACTAGTACACACCTCTGTTTATCTCTTTAACTTCTACTTAGAAAGTTAATACTCAACTCATAAACTATCTAAAATACCCATGAATTATAAGTCATCCACACAAGATGTAACTACCCAATTTAAATGCATCAATAAAAAGACCTAAGAACATACCAATTTTTCAATAGTTAATCATTATAACATAAGACTGCACCTTACCGGTTGATAGAGATGATGGCTTTTTGTACATGCGCATTGTACATGCGCATACCGATCCCTTAAATTGTAGCAACAACAACACCAGACAACAGCACATTCCAATAACCTTTCTGCCCAAGAAATGTAGCCAATACATTTATCGTGTAAAAACTCAATTGGACCAAGAAAACTTTCTTTGGAAAGTTTTTCCTAGCAACAACATTTGCGAAATAACGAGCAATCTTTATTAAATCAAACCAATAGCTTCATATTAGTGATATTGGTGGCTACATAAAAATATAAAGACTACATATGACCACCATAAATACAAGACATCTCTTAACACTCAAAACATGTAAAAATGTAGTGCATTTATGGACACGCAAACCAAACCAATCAAACAAATGCAAAAACCTCAATAAATAATTATACTCCAATTGGCAAAAAACTGAAAAAAATAGAATAAACAAACCGGAATTTAACAACGATGCATTAGCAACAACAATAATAACAGCAAAAAAGGTGAATGTTCAGCTAAAAGTATATGAAATCATACTAAGAGAATAAGTAACAACTCAATAGCATCTTCAAACCTAGTAGTGGACACAAGGATATAATCCAATAGAGTGTATCTCCGTTGAGAGAATTATGAATCTATTTCTTATATCTTCACTTTTTAACAATAGGTCACACTTGTAGTGTATATATACAGTGTGGCACAAAGTAACACAAAGTGTTTAATGCGTAATTCTTAAAATCTATATCAGACTAATCATGACAATCTAACACCCGTCAATTTGGAGCATGAAGATTATGAATGCCCAACTTGGCAAACAAAAACCCAAACTGCTACTAGCCTAGTGCTTTAGTAAATATGTCTCCAATCTGAGACTCAGTGGGTACGTGAGATATGCATATAACCTCATCAAGTATCACATCCCATAGAAAATGATAATATACTTCAATATGCTTTGAACGCTCATGGAACACCAGATTATGGGCAAGATGTAAAGCCGATTGACTAGCACAAAAAACATGCATAGCCCATGGGTGTGAAGAAAACCGTGCAACCACTTCAGCAAACTGTGAAACCACTTCATCTCACAAGTAAATCCTGTCATAGATTGGTACTTTGCTTCAGCGGAATAAAATGCAACAACACTATGTTTCTTAGTCTTCCAAGAAACAAGAGAATCACCCAAGAACACCATCGAACCACTCAAACTGCTCCAAGTCTTAGAACATCCAGCCCAATTAGAGTCACACCAGCTTGTCAGAGTGATATTGCAACTACTCAGCAGAAGAATTCCAGTGATCATCCTGTGGTTTCTACACAAACTAAGATAAAATATGTACCAAAAAATAAATATTTGGTCGTGTAAACTCCAGAAAAGTCAGTCTCCTCGCCAGCCTACGCTACGCGGACCCGTCAATGAGTAACGTTGAGTCGCTATTGCCGACTCAGTGGTTTTGCTTCATGGGAAATGGTGCAGGCTTGCTGCCAAGTAAATTTGTTGCATAAATAATGTCCAGAGTATATTTACGTTGGGAGAGAAAGATATTCGCGGGACTCCATGCTACTTCAACTCCAAGAAAATATTTGAGATGACCTAAGTCCTTTATATGAAAGCAAGTGCTCAAGTATTTCATAAACTCTACCAATGGAGCAGGATAAATCCCAGATAGACAAGATCATCAACGTACACCAAAACATAAATACGAAAATCACTCGTGGAATAAGACAATAAAAAAATAAACTGAATAGGAATAAATAAATCCATACCTCTTTAGTGCAGCCACTAACTTGGCAAACCGACATCGAGGTGCCTGCGTCAGGCCATACAACGATTTGTGAATGAAACATACCTGTCCTTCGCTCCCTTTGTAAAAAGCTGGAGGAATTTTCATGTAAACCTCCTTATCCAGATCACCGTACAAATGGCATTTTGTACCTCCATCTGATGTAACTCTCAATTTTAAGTTACTGTAACCGCTAAAAAAAATATACAGTAATCATCTTGGAAAAAGGGGCAAAGGTCTCTGTATAATCCACTCATTCTACTTGGTGATTTCCAATGACGACCAAACGAGCTTTGAGGCGCTCTACTTTCCTATCAGCATGATATTTAATTTTATAAATCCACTGACTCCCCAAAACTTTCTTCCCTGAAGGTAGAAGCGCCAAGGTCCAAGTATAATTATCTTCAAGTTCCTGAATCTCCTGCATTGCCTCTTTTTAACCAGGGTGCCGCATAACCTCTCAGAATGCCTTAAGCTCATCCTCAGAGGTAATAACTACAAGAGAAGAGCAGTATGCCAACGAAAAACAATAAATATTTATATAATTAGTGAGAGTATAAGGCATACCGTGATCAGGAGATGGACTGGAACCGAGAGTAAGAGAAGCAGATGGTATTGAATATACAATTGTAGTCATCACAAAATCCTTCAAACGAGTATAAAGAATTTTACTACGGTTACCCTGTCCAAAATCTGAAAAAAAATACCCGGAGTATCGGAAACAACATCCGAGACTACTAGGGATCTGAGACATTACTGTCACCAACCTGAGGCAAAAGTTGCGCATCACCAACCTCGGAAACCTCTGCGAGTGGTGTTACTATAGGGACTCAAACATACGAAACTAAAAAAAAACAAGAGGCACACCAAAAAGAATCTCAAATGAAAGCTTGGAACCTAAAAGTATCTGATGGTTTTTGTAAAGGATTCATAATCTTACCTTATTAACAATTGCTTTGATTGCCGGGTTTGCTCTTCGATATTTTGTCTTCAATGGTTTTTCTTGGGTTCTGATTTTGCGAAAGGGTTCTTGCTGGTTAGTGAAATTTTGGCTGAATTATTTATGGAGAAGGGGATTGATCGATTCTTTGGTTTGGGTTTTTATGGATAAAGGCACGAATTTGTGGGTTACAGGTTTATTTTTGTTGGGTTTTGGATTTTTGTTTCTTTTGTCTATCGAACCAGCGGTAGAAAGAATTTTTGAAAGTAATCTGAAGAGGGTTTTTTGAAGCTCGTGGTCTTGGTTTCATGGTTGAATAAGGGTTGGATTTCATTCATCGAAGTTGGAATTGAAGTTCTGTGTTGAGTGGTGGCTATGGCTAATCGCTTCTCATCTTGAGTTTTTTCCCTCTTTTGTTAACGTAGATTTACAGTGGATGTTGGATTTCGAAGGGTATTCGTCCCTTAACTGGGCTTTGACCAAGATTGTATTGTTCAATTTTATTTAATAAAAATACCCAAGTTCAAATTAAGAAAATAAAAATAAAAATACGTGGCAGTCAAAATACACTCCCCTCAAAATATAATAAGTAACTTACCCTGAAACCAAGGAGCTTGGGAAGCATTCAAAATATGTTTATCTTTCTGTTCGAGCCTTCCATTCTGCTGAGGAGTACCCACACATGAAGATTGAAAAAATACCAAACTCAATAAAATCACGGCGCACATAGAAACATTTAGTGTCATTATCATTGCTTACTGTCTCAACAAGCTCATTCAATTGTTTATTAGTCATTGCGAGAAAATGTAAAAACATGGAAGTTACCAATATTTTCTAAACCATCAAATAAATCCATACAACATGGGAGTAATCATCAACAATAGTGAGAAAATATCGCACACCACAGGAAGACAAAGTATGATAAGGACCACATAAATCACAATGAATTAATTCAAAACAAGTAGTCTCTTTAGAATCTGATGAGTCCGAATTCTGCTTACTCCCCGGACAGGGACAGATCGGACCTAGCTCTCCGGACCGGACAGACCACTTCGAACACCTAGCTAATGGGACTGTTCGAACTATGACAAAAGTACTAAAAAACCTAAATACTTCTTGACTAAGCTACTTGCTCTCCTACTTAGAGCTCATGGGTCTTTAATCATGACCCGGGTCCATTAAACATGACCCGAAAGCCCATAAGGGCCCAAAATGTAAGGGTATAAATACCCAACCACCTGCATTAAATGTGGGTAATGAAAATTAACTGCAACCAGCCAGCTTAATTCTCCCTCTACTCTATACTCTAAATATTAAACACCCACATACTTCTTTAAAACACCAAACAAATTACAAGCCTACCCTCAGGCGATAACTATCCTTACCAAATTGGCGACCACAGTGGGAGAAGAAGGTGCCTGAATCAAGCATTCAAAACCAAGCAAGAAAAGTCTGTCCGAATGGATTCGGACGCCCCAGGAGTACCACCAGCTCTGCTCGAAGTGGTGGGTGAAAATGATGAATACACCATCGAAAAGCGCGATAGGCTGAAGGGTGAAATAGAAGCCCTAAAGGTAGAAAAGGCTAGGATGGGCATGAAAGAAAAATCCAAAGCATCAGTTGCCCATCACACCGATAACCCCAGAGAGCATGAGCCTTCAAAGACTCGTGTGGTACCAAAAAGACTCATGCCAGCTCCAAAAAGTCTCACCGGTCTAAGCCAGTGGAGAGCTCTGACTCAAGCTCAGAATCTTCTGATAGCTCTTCGGACGATGAGGGCCTTGAAGAATCCTTATCCTCTAGCAGCGATGAGGGTCGAACTAAAAAGAAGCAAAAGCAGATTAAAAAATATTCGAGAAAAAGATATAGGCATGGGAGGATGAAGAGGAATATTGGTAAAGGATCATCTCATAGCCGGAGGCATGTGGACCGGATGCTAATGGATCCTTTCGCTTTTCACGATGAACCAGGTATCTTTGCAACTCCCAATGAGGATACTGTGTTCAGTCGTGGTAGAAATTGGAGGAAATCTCCATTATCTTCCAAAATTCTGTCCGGAAACCTCCCTAAGAGGTTTGACAGCACCAAAATGAAAAAGTACGATGGCAGTATTGATCCGGACAACCACTTAGAGCAATTCAAGAATTTTATGATGAACTTTGATGACGATGATAAGCTACTTTGTAGAGCATTCTCCCAGTCTTTTACGGGGAGTGCTCTGAAATGGTATAACAGTCTACCACAAGGCTGTATCAAGAATTTCGATACTTTTTGGGTGGCCTTTTGAAGGCAGTTCATTGGGAGTAAAGAGCTAAAGGGCAATGGAGACACAATAATCCATTGCGCTCAGGAACCAAACGAGTCCTTAAAAGAATATATAAGTCGTTTTGTGAACACCAAGAATGGGTTGGCTGATTGCTTCGAGAAAGTGGCAATAGCATCCTTAAGACATGGCTTGAATCCTGACAATTTGGTTGATTCAGTGACCAGAAAGAATGCCATGACCTGGGGAGGGTTGCTGAATCAAGTTGGAAAACAGATTAACGTAGACGAAACAAAGAAAACAAGGGTGCACATGCAAGTGAAGTCTGCCCCGGTGGCACCAAATCCCAATCAGAATCAGTCCGGGAACAAGGCAAGGGAAACTGGACAGGGGCATGGTAGGGCCAAAGCTCAGTCTCAGCCAGCTGCTCCTGCTCAGAGTCAGCAATCCAGAAGCAAGAGAGGGCCATGGGTCCAACCGGAGTGGTTCGCAAAATTAAAAGAAAGTGTGGCCACCATTTATGATAAAACAAAGGAGGAGGTGCACTATAGAAGACCAGCCACACTGCAATCTCCCAGAGAGCATCACAATAACTCTTTCTGCCAGTATCACAATGACACTGGCCATACCACTGATGATTGTATAGCTTTGAAGCAAGAGGTTCAGAACTTGATCGAAAGGGGAAAGCTGGGGGCTTATGTCAAAAGAAGAGGAGGTAACAAGCCTGACAATACTCACCGGGTTGGTCCAGGTAATGCTGCTCCGGAGGGAGCCATGGTTATAATTGAAAGGTTTGATGTGGAATCTGAGTACTTGGATCCTGATCCAACTCGAAACAGAGTGGGTGCAATTGAGGAATGTTCTAGGACGGTCTCCAGACTCATTAAGTTTTTTGAGTCACTTACAATTTTCAGAGAGGATACTATGACAGCTCCTACTGCTTCTTCGAGGAAGAGGCACGTTCATACTTTAGCCACCCAGCTAGAAGGAGGCATGACTTCCTATCAGTCACCAAATCCATTCCCCTTCATTGTTTTTGATGAAGATGATTTAAGAGATATAGCTGGCCCTCATGAGGATGCTGTTGTCATAGGAGCATCTATTGGGGGCAATGACATAAAACGAATTCTGGTGGATACTGGAAGCTCAGCCAATATCCTTTTCTTAACTACATACAAGAGAATGAAAAATCCAGCTGTAATTCAGAGTTCGGACAGATCAGTTGTGGGCTTTACTGGCAGCTCAGCAGATGTGATCGGAGAGTTCGAAGAAGAAGTTCTATTGGGCAAGGGCTCTTTCAAGAAAGTGGTCAGGATACTTTTTATCGTGGTGGATTGTCCCACTTGCTATAATGCTATTCTAGGGAGGTCTTGGCTCTCTAGGATGCATGCAGTGGCTTCAACAGTCCACCAGTGCTTGAAATATGTTGTTCAGGGACAAGTGGGAGTCGTCCGGAGCAGTCAAAAGGTTGCAAGAGAATGTTATGCTACAGCTTTGGATCCCCGAACACTGGGGGCAGTTCGTATCAACGAACAATAGCAGTTTGAGGGGCTTTCTAGGGGTGAGGGTGAAATTGATGACCCCAGAGAGACCCCTGGAGTGTTGATACCGGTCGAGGAGGTAGAGACGCATTGTTTAGAAGAAGGAAAAAGTGTCAAGATAGGGTCTAAGATGCCACCCATTTTGAAAAATGAAATGTTAAAGTTTTTGAAGAATCATCAGCACGTTTTTGCTTGGTGCAATGCTGATGTTACTGGGGTTCCAGAAGAAGTAATATCACATCACCTGTCTATCCAGAAAGACATAGCACCAGTGGTTCAAAAGAGAAGAGCTTTTTTTAAGGAAAAGGCTGATGTCATTGTGCAAGAAGTTGACAGGCTCACAAAGATGGGGCATATCAAGGAGTCTCAATATATTTTGTGGACTGCCAATCCGGTTATGGTAAAAAATAAAAACGACAAGTGGCGCATGTGCATTGACTTCACAGATCTCAATAGAGCTTGCCCAAAAGATTTGTATCCAGTCCCCCGGATTGATCAGTTAGTAGACTCCACCTGAGGGAACAAGCTGCTATCCTTTATGGATGCCTTCTCTGGATACAATCAGATTCAGGTAGATCCAAAGGATCAAGAGCATACTACATTTATCACTGACAAGGGTCTTCATTGCTACAAGGTAATGCCGTTTGGGTTGAAAAATGCTGGGGCTACTTATCAGAGATTGGTCAACGAAGCTTTTGCTGATCAGATTGGAAGAAATATGGAAGTATACATCGATGACATGATGGTGAAGAGTGTGAATGAGCAATTGCATTTGGCAGACCTTCAAAAAACTTTTTCCACTTTGGTAAAAGTGAATTTAAAATTAAACCCATAAAAATGTGTGTTCGGAGTGCAGTCCGGAAAGTTTCTAGGCTATATTATAAGTGAGCATGGGATACAACCCGATCCGGACCAGCTTAATGCTCTATTCCAGATGGAGCCTCCTCGAAATGTTAAAGAAGTACATCGACTAACGGGGAGATTAGCTGCTTTAAACAGATTTATCTCAAGGTCTTCGGACAGGTGCGCCCCGTTCTTTCAAACCCTGAAGGGTGCAAAGGGATTCGATTGGACCTCACAATGCGATGAGGATTTTAATGAGATCAAGAAGCACCTGTCCTCCCCCAAAACTTTATTTAAACCAGTTAACGGGGAGACACTCTTCGTATATTTTGCAGTTTCAAGTTGTGCCATTAGTGCTGTGTTGGTAAGAGAAGTGGATAGTTATCCCCATCCGGTGTACTACATTAGCAAAAGTTTGATAGATGCAGAAAGGCGTTACTTGAAACTCGAGAATTTAGCATTGGCCCTAGTAATAGCTGCAAGAAAAATGAGGCCTTATTTCCAGGCTCATCGTATCATCGTCCGAACTTCTTTTCCCTTGAAAAACGTCCTCCAAAAGGCAGACATTTCAAGCAGGGTGACTAAATGGTCAGTAGAGTTGGGGGATTTCGACATAGATTTTGCTCCTCGAACAGCAGTTAAGGCCCAAGCAGTGGCTGATTTTTTTGTTGAATTTCACTCCGACAGAGATTCGGAGCAGACTACTGACATAAAAGATAAAAAGGTATGGGTCGTCCGAACAGATGGTGGATCTAGCACTATGGGATGTGGTGCCGGGGTGTGTTTGACTTCCCCATATGGTGACAAAATGTACCAAGCTATATGTTTTGCTTTCAGGGCATCCAATAATGAGTCCGAGTACGAAGCGACTATAGCTGGTTTAAAGTTGGCCTACATTTGTGGGGCTAAGAGGGTCAGGCTACTAAGTGACTCCCAGCTTCTTATCCACCATGCCCAAGGTCAGTGTGAGGCTAAAAAGGAGCAACTTGTGAAATATTTACTCCTCCTTAAAAATGAAGCACTCAAGTTTAAAAGTATTGCTTATGAACATATACCCCGGACAGAAAATGAGTTAGCAGACTCATTGGAAACCATAGCATACACGGAGTCATATCTATGGATCCATGTGCTGGAAAGCCCCTCCATTCAACTAAATATGGGTAAAGAAGAAGAAATTTTTGAAGTACAGGTGAAACATCCTCAGGACTGGAGGTTTCCTCTCATGCAATACCTCTCCGATGTTATCGTGCCTCCGGATAAATCACTAGCCAGAACATTGAAACACAAGGCTCGTGGTTTCATCATATTGAGAGACGTTTTATATAAAAAGTCTCACAGTAAACCTCTCCTGCGCTGTTTGGGGGATGGAGAGTCTCAAGTAGTTCTCTCCAAATTGCATGATGGTGAGGGATCAGCCCATTGTGGATTCAGGGCTTTAACAAGAAGAGTTCTACTGGCCGGTTACTATTGGCCATCTATCATGAAAGATGCTAAGGAATTGGTAAGAAGGTGTGACACATGCCAGAGGTACAGCAATGAAATTCATGTCCCATGAATTCCTTTGGAGTCAATTTCTGAGCCTATTCCTTTTGCTCGATGGGGGTTGGATTTAGTAGGGCCTCTACCTATGGCCTCCGGAGGACGTAAAACTATAATTGTTGCTATAGATTACTTTTCGAAGTGGATTGAAGCAGCTCCTCTAGTAGGAACAACATCAAAAGCTGTTATAAAATTCATTCTATCCAACATCTGTTGCAGATTTGGTATCCCACAAAAGATAACAACAGACAATGGGCCACAGTTCAACAATAGGGAAATGGAGAGTTTCTATGCCTCAAGGGGTATACAACATTGTTTCTCTTCACCTTTCCACCCACAAGCAAATGGACAAGTCGAAGTGGCTAATAGAACTATACTGTCCGGTTTAAAGAGGAATTTGGAAGGGGCTGCTGGGAAGTGGCCTAGTTATTTACAAGAGGTCTTGTGGGCCTACCGGACAACACATGGGGCTGCAACACAAGAGTCACCCTTTGCTTCGGTCTATGGGATGGATGCAGTAGCTCCCATAGAAGCAAATCTCCCATCATTTCGTGTTCACAACTTCTCCGAACGCGCTAACGAGGTGGCAATCAGAGGCCAGCTCGATTTGGTAGAAGAAAGACGAGTTAAAGCTCACCTTAGAGTTGCACACTATCAGGGGTTAACGAGAAGCAGATTTGCTTCCAGAGTTAAAAGAAGAGATTTCCAACCGGGGGACAAGGTATTAAGGAAATTCTTCTTACATACTAAAGAAAAGTTGTTCGGCAAATTGGCTCCAACTTGGGAAGGACCTTATGTGGTTGTTGAAAGGCTTAAACCTGGAACATATTGGCTAGAAGACAAGGATGGAAGAGTTTTGACTCACCCTTGGAATATCGAACATATCCGGATGTACTTGGAGTAGTATTTGTGTAAATATTTACTTGTTAAAACATCCATGTAAATATTTGGGGGCATACTATTTCCTCTCTGGTGGCACAGAGAGGTTTTAATGAGGTGTCCAGGCTTTTGAATAAAATTTGATGCCTTCTTAAAAATTTTCCGAAGTGTTTTAAGTTTTGTCCTTTGTCACACTATCCGGATTGAAATAAAAGAATGATGACCACTTAAATATTCGTCATCAGAGAATTTAAACACTCTCACTATGAAATAACTAAGGGCTATTTAAACTCTAGCCGGAGAATTTAAACACTCTCCCTATGAAATAACTAAAGGCTGTTTAAACTCTAGTCATCAAAGTTGGAACAAAAAATGAAAGAAGATGAGAATTGCACAAAACAAAAATATTCATTAAAATAACTTAAAGTTCCTTGGCCTTCCAAGGACTTTCGAATTGTCAAAATAGAACAAAAACCTATCCGGTCAGATACCAGACACAATTACAAAAAAGAATGCCTTGGCCTTTTAAGGACTTTAGTCTGGATAAAAAGTAAAAAAGTAGTTCATAAATTAAGGCTGAGCCTTTGAAGATGGCTCAGCTTCATTTACCTCCTTATTTCCCTTAGGATCATCTTGATCTTCGTCTGGGCTCTCCCCGGTACGTTCTTCGTCATCGGATGAGGAAGCACTAGAATAACCATGCAAGTCTCCATCAACCATTGTATGATACGGGAGGTCGTCAGACTCAACATGAAGCCATAAATCCCCTAGGTTCCTCTTCGGAAACTTCTCGTGGAAGAGTAGAACCATGTCAGACCTCACCTTGGCATACATTTCCTCCTGGGTGTCGATCACGTTGTTGGCATAAGCGTCAATCTTGGCTTGAATCTTGGCCTCCTGCTCCCTTAGCAAAGTAGTTTTCTCCTCGGCAGCCTTGGACATTGTATTCTCAAGAGCAATTTTGTCATTGGTCAAGTTGGTGATGATTTGGTCTTTGGCCTTGGATTCCCCCTTTGAGGTGGCAAGAGTTTTCTCCAGTCCGGACAGCTTCTCCCGGAGCTCGTTGATGGTGTCCTCTAAAGTGGTGACTTTTGTGGTACTTGCCTCTTGTTTTCTCTTCAACTCCTCATTTTCTTCCTTTAGGATGGCAGCGTTTGAAGAGGCAGTACGAAGGTCGTCGGACGGCCTCTCTTTGTCAGATTTAAGATCCTTGATAATGTCTTCCTGATTCCGAACTTGTTTTTCCAACGCAAGCACATGCTGAACATTTCTTAATAAAGAGTGGGCTATGGCGTCCCTTTCACTTGAAACAATAAAGGTCTTACCATTGAAAGTGACCGTATTTGAGGTGCTCGGAGGGAGATAAGGCCCAGCGAATTCGTCTATGGGAAGATTGACGAAGTACTCACCAAGCCCACCAAGACCGATGATGTCTACCCCATCAATGTTGAGATCTCCCCCTTTGACCTCATTGGTATGGAAGTCGCCCAGTATCTCCTCCGCTAGTGTTGGGTCAGTAGGATCAGCTTGGGAAGGAGGCTCCAGAGCCCGGAGAGAAAGCTCGTCACCCTTAGAGATCTTCTTCTTCTTGGCCTCTCGGTCTTTGCTTTCACTTCCCTGTTTACGATTTCTTTTGGAAGCCCTTGGAGGTTTTGGGGGGTGCACTTCTTGCCTTTCAGTCTCCTGCTGCACCACTTCCAGGAGAGCAGCATCAATTTGGCTGTGGACTGGCCTCTCCGGGTTTATTGGAGCATCCTCCTCTGCATCAGCAGGGTTAACACCACCCGCCACTTTCTTGCCTTTCTTTTTACCCTTCAACTTGCTTGGGGCTTTGGCCCGGCCTGGCAAGTAGAGTGTCCCATCTGGTTCATGGGTCCTTTTAAGCACAACATCCGGAGGAGGCTGAGTGGTGAGCTCCTCCCAAGTCAAGTCTCTCCGACCTGTGGTGTTCCACAAGTGAGACCTTGCCAAGTTGCCTCCGGTAAAAGCAGCATGGAACATGTTCCCCCACCTCTCAGCAGCCCAAGCATTGATCTTGGTGCAAGTAGCCTGCCCGGTTGTCAGATAATCACTGAATTCCTTGGGCAGTTCTGTTGAGGCAAAAGTAAGACCAATTAGTTTAAACTAACTCTAAAAAAAAAGACAAAAGTATAAAGCGGGAAACTTACGATCACTCCTCCACCTGCTTCTGAGAAGACTTGGGTTCACTCCGGACTTGATTTTCCTTCCATTTTCCCAAGCCCCACTTACGAATAGAAATTAAGTCCTCCAGTTCCTCTCCGCCTCTAGCAGGTCATCCACAGCTTTGAGATTGTCCCCCATATTAAAGTGGTAAAAAGGGATGTTGGGGTTTCTACAAAGACCGGCCACAGCAGCAAACTCCTCCATAGGCAGAGGAATCCCAGAGAGCCTCGAAGCCATGATGCTGGCCATGAGGGTGTACCGGGCATTAGGGCTCAGTTGGCTCGGGCAGAGCTTTATCAGATGGAAGTATCTGACAATTTCAGGGTCCATGGGGAGTCTAAGTCCCTAATTGAACAGCTCCGTGAAGATGAAAACTTCGCTTAATTTACAATCCATGGGAATCTCTGGGTGTATGGGGATCCTGATCTTCACATTCTCCGGTATTCCCCACTTTGTACGCATCCGACCCACCTCAGCTGTATGGATGAATGCGTAGTTAATTTTCTGCAAGGCATGGAGATACTTGACATTGACCTTGTGGAAACAAGGCCCCACATTTCCTTCAAGACTCTCCGGCAGATCCAGATGCTTCAAACACAACTTCTCTTTGCCTTTGTCTTGTTTGGCAACATCAGCACTACTGGTCTAGCCGGAGGGCTCAGACTCAAATGGGGCCTCTTCGACAGAATCCTCCATTACATCCTCCATAATTGATGAAGGGTTTTCGGTAGCAGTAGTAGAGGGAGGGTTCAGCTCGTGCTCAGCCTGAAATCCGGACTGATGGGCTTCAGTGTCCCCTTGATTTCTGGCCTCCGATTGGGGCTCTAATACAGATGCTTTTCTTCGAAGACTTGGACTAGTGCCGTCCGGACCGGACAGCCTGTCCTTGGGAACTTTGATGGGCACTTCTGACCCTGTGCTACTGTCTTTATCACCTGATTTTGAGTGGGTGCTCTTGGAAGCTTGGCCTTTAACTAACCGGCCTCTTCTCCGGTCAACTAGCTTTTGAGGGGAGTGCTCCGTATCTGACCCCATAGCTATGAAGGGGGAGGGTTTTTTGAAACTGGTAACTGTTACTCCTGGCTCGACAACGGGTTCCGATTCCTGAACTGAGGAACCAGAGATAATGGGGGAGAGGTTAGTTTGGAATAGCTTCTTCGGTTTGGTACCTTTTGAGGAAGAAGAACCTTGATCAGATTCTGTGGCTGAAGTTAATGGCTTGTTGATGGGCGAAAAGGGTAGTCCTTCAGCGATACGTCTTTCCCTTTCGACCTTTTGTGCCTTTTCCAACTCAGAGAGGTTGAGCCACCCACCTTTGACCAGAGCGTTCATCGCTGTAAACATAAACTATCTGGGTAAATTTTTGCTTTAAATAGAGAAAGCTTAAAGAAGTTGTGCAGAGTAAATATGAGAGTGATGGTGAAAGAGTAGAAAATGTTTAAATTTATAGTAAATCTGAAAAAGGAGTTTGATTCCTAGGAGAATTCGAAAAGATTGGTAATGATTAAAGACGGCGCTGATGTCACCACCTTTAATTAAGAGGTTTCTTTTCGAAGAAGGTGGGTTCGAAATTCAAGGTGAAAAAAATGGCTAAAGCAACCAATCAGAAAGCGACACGTGTCCCACGAATTCTAGCAAAAAACCGTTTGGATTCATGAAGCTTTATCAGTCCGGATGAAACCATAACGCAAACAGACCTGTCCGGATTAAAACTACCCCTAGCATCAGACTGTTTTTTCAGGTTTTTGACAAAGGTATTTGAACAAACACCTAAAAAAGGGGCTCCTGATGAGTCCGAATTCTGCTTACTCCCCGGACAGGGACAGATCAGACCTAGCTCTCCGGACCGGACAGACCACTTCGAACACCTAGCTAATGGGACTGTTCGAACTATGACAAAAGTACTAAAAAACCTAAACACTTCTTGACTAAGCTACTTGCTCTCCTACTTAGAGCTCATGGGTCTTTAATCATGACCCGGGTCCATTAAACATGACCCAAAAGCCCATAAGGGCCCAAAATGTAAGGGTATAAATACCCAACCACCTGCATTAAATGTGGGTAATGAAAATTAACTGCAACCAGCCAGCTTAATTCTCCCTCTACTCTATACTCTAAATATTAAACACCGACATACTTCTTTAAAACACCAAACAAATTACAAGCCTACCCTCAGGCGATAACTATCCTTACCAGAATCACTGATAGAAAAACATTCACGAGTATGTTTAGCGCGAAAATAAAAATCACACGAGTGAGCTACACTCATATCACCAGTACTAGAAAGAAAAAGTAAATACTGAACTATCTTAGATGAGGGATGTCCCAACCTACGGTGCCACTACTCAACATCATTATCAACAACTTCATCATTACAAACTTCAGTCTTCACAACACAACTGAAATGGTACATTACCTCTCTTCGCTCACCAGTCCAATCACAATCCTTGATTGTCGGTCATGAATAACATAACTAAACTTAACACAGTAAAGTGGGATACTGAAAACATATTACAAGTCAGCTTGGGAACCAAAAATACATTTTGCAAAGACAACTGAAAAGACAAGCGCACACTACCATAATGTGTAGCAGTAACCTGAGAACCATCGAGCAGAGATCCTACACCGCCTAGCATAACAGTAACATTGTGCAATAGAGAGATGTCACATGTCATGTGATTAGAAACCCCAATATCAATAATCGAAGGAGTACTGAACAAATCACCACTGAAAAGATCATTAGTCTAGGAAATTTTGTCAGCTGAAAGAAGGGAAAACAACTGCTGCAACTGACCAGAAAAGACGAGAAGCCTCGCTAACAGGTAACTCGGCAATAGCCGCAGCCGACAGACCCATGGTGGTTGTCAATACCGTCGTGCTTCACGGCCTTGGAACGGCGCCGCCGCCTGGTAGTCTTCGTAGACCTCCCTCTTCACGGTCGTAAGGTGGTATAGTTCCTGGACGTTTCACCCAACTTGAAAGAAACCCATGTTTGGTGTAGCAATTGGATTACTCATGGCCATTTTTGAGACAATAAATACAAAAACAAAAAACAATGAGAATAACGTACAGTAGGAAAATAAGTACCTTAATGAGTAGACTGAACCGCAAATTCCATCAGGGCCTTTGAAAACTATCGGAAAACGCCGATGTTGAGAAAACAAACAAGACTACACCGGTAATATGTCGGTGCAAGAGGAACAATACCAGAAATACGTCGGTATCAAGAGAACGAAATCCAGAAACACGTCAACTGATAAAGACCATGTCAGAAATACGTCGGCGTAAGAGGAATAAGCACGAAAATACCAAACACTTATTCAATTAAAGGTTACGTTTAGCTTTAAAATAATTTAAACGCTATAATCTGTATTAATTTTTAAAAAATATATGATTTCAATTCTTTTTAGTTGTTTATATATTATAAAAGCTGGTGCATGGTTACAAATACTAAATGGATATAATAAAAACAAATATTTTATAATTCTTCTTCTTTGAAATGTTCAAAACTAAATCTTATATATCGTCTAAGTAATTTTTAACCAAATCTTCTGTTAAATATTTTTTTAATTATTTTTAAAAACTAACAACCTATAAAATGATTATTGTAAATAAGTGTATTCTTTCAAATATGATTTTAGTTTTGGTTATCAATTTTTTTTATTTTAGTTTTTAAAATTTATAATTATTAATTTACACTAACTAATGGCATTCAACGAAGGTCAGGTGAGAAGGAACACATGTTTGTTGACGATATAAATTTGAACTAATTTTATTATTTTAAAGTGAAGTTTGTAATTTTATTTGATTAAATCTACTTGATTTTATAAATTTGTATCATTTCATCTATTTGGTTTCATCAGTTTAGATATTTTTTATAGTTTAAATTATTTATTTTAATTATATTTTATATAATTATTTTTTTATTATTATTTGTATAGTTTCGTAGTTTTCAAACTCGGGGTCTATGCCTTTTGTATAAGCCAGTCATTGCGTACATATTTGTAAAATCAATTACCTACTATAACAAAAAAGAATTTGAAAAACATATATGAAACAATATAAAAAAACCTAAATTTTATTAATGTATTGTAATTGTATGGAGTTACAAAATCTAGTTCAATTAAATTTTGGAAATTATATAAACATAATTCACAATTAACATTTAACCAATGATTCTCAGTTCAAATTTAACATATGATTATGAATTTAGATCTAACATAAAATCCTCGATTTTTAGCTCATAATTCGCGTTTAATCATGATTATAACTTTTTATTTAACCTATAATTTTGCGTTTCAATTTTACCACCGATTCTCAATTGAATTTAACATATGGTTTGTGATTCACGTTTAACCAATGATTCTCAGTTTGGACTTAACATGTGATTCTCAGTTTAAAACTAACTAATGATTCTCGGTTTGTATTTAACCATTAATTCTCAATTCAACTTTAACATACGATTCTCAATTTGGATTTAACTCGTGATTCTTAGTTCGGATTTAACTCATGATTCTCAGTTTTTATTTTAACACTTGATTCGTGATTCGCGTTTAACCCATGATACTCAGTTTTGATTTAACACACGATTTTTTCGTTTGGATTTAACAAATGATTCTCAGTTCACATTTAACCTATTATTAACGACACATAATTTACGTATGATTCTCAATTCGTATTTAACACATGATTCCTAGTTCATATTTGATAATGATTCTCAGTTCGGATGTAACACATGATTCCGATTTCCTATCTAACTCATGAATCTCAATTCAAACTTAAGAAATGATTTGTGGTTCGTGTTTAACTGATGGTTCTGAGTTCAGATTTAACACATGATTCTCAATTAAGAGTTAACACATTCTTAGTTGACATTTAACCCATAATACTCAGTTTTTATTTAACTTATGATTCTCATGAAGGATTTAACATATAATTCATGATTTAGATTTAACACCGGATACTCAGAATGGATTTAAAACATTAATCTGGGTTCACAACCATTTATTACAAGATCGGATATAACACGTGATTCACGATTCATGTAAAATCCTTGATTCTTAGTTCAGATTTAACACGTAAATATCAGGTCATATTTGACACATGATTCTCATTTCAGATTTAATACACGATTCTCAGTTTAGAGTTGATACATATTAGTTCGTATTTATCCAATGAATCTAAGGTCATATTTGACCTGTCATTCTACAATTTGGATTTAACACATGATTCTCAATCCATATTCAAACTTTGATTCTCAGTTCACATTCAATCCTTGATTCTTCGGTCAGATTAAACACATGATTCTTAGTTCAGATCTAACAAATGATTCTTTTTTCTTACATTTATCCATGATTCTTAGTATACATTTTCCCATGATTCTCAGTTTGCATTTTACGTTATTCTTAGTTTGCATTTAACACATAATTTTCAGTTAACATTTAACCATTGATTTTCAATTCAAATTTAACGCATGATTCACATATTTCATTTAACCACTGATTCTTACTTTGGATTCGAACACATGATTAGCGATTCACGTTTAACTCGTGATTCTCAATTCAGATTTAACACACGATTCTCAATTCAGATTTAACACACGATTCTCAATTCAGATTTAACCTATGATTCTTAGTTCGTAGATAACCTACGATTCTTATTTCGTATTTAATCCATAATTCTCAGTTTGGATTTGGCTCATGATTCTCACTTTGTATTTAATACTTGATTCTTGGTTCAGATTTAACTCTTTATGTATGATTTGTATTTAACCCACGATACTCACTCCAGATTTAACACATAATTCTTAGTTTGAATTTAACTCTTGATTCTGAGTTGGATTTAACATATGATTTATGATTCATATTTAACTTATGATTCTTAGTTTGGACTTAACACATGATTCTCACTTTCAGATTTAAACATGATTCTTAATTCATATTCAACAATTGATTCTTAGTTTGAATTTAAGTTATTATTCTTAGTTCAGATTTAACTCATAATTCTCAATTTGGATTTAACACTTGATTTGTGATTTACATTTAACTCATGATACCAAATTTAGATTAAACACATGATTCCTCGTTTGGATTTAACAAATAATACTCGTTTCGTATTTAATCCATTATTCGCGATTCATATTTTACGTATAATTCTCAATTTGTATTTAACACATAATTCTTAATTCATATTTAATCCATGATTCTTAGTTCAGGTTCAACACATAATTGTCAGTTCAAATCTAGCCCTTGATTCTTAATTTAATATAACAAATGATTCACGATTCGTGTTTAACCTATGATTATTTGTTTAGATTTAACACATGATTCTTAGTTTAGATTTTACCGCATAATTCTCAGTTAACACCCATAATTATCAGCTCTCATTTAACTTATGAGTTCAAATTTAATATGTAATTTATAATTCACATATAATATATGAGATTGAGTTCGGATTATACACATGATTATGAGTTCCAACTTAACCATCGATTCTTAGTTCAAATTTAAAACGATATTCGAAGTTCGCGTTTTATCTAATAAACTTAGTTAAGATTTAATAAATAAATCTTAGTTAATATTTAACATATGTTCTCAGTTTGGTTTTAACACACGATTTTTAGTTAAGATTTAACACATAATTCTCAATTCGTATTTAACCTATTATTCTAAGTTCACATTCAACCTATCATTTTAAATTTGGATTTCATACGTGATTCCCATTTCGCATTTAAACCTTGATTCTCATTTTGTATTCAATCTTTGATTCTCAATTCTGATGTGACATATGATTCTTTGTTCAGATTGGACATGTGATTCTAAGTTTGTATTTATCAATAATTCTAAGTTTGTATTCTACATTATTCTCATATCGTAATTAACCCATGATTCTTATTTCTTATTTAACTATTGATTCTCAATTCATATTTAACATATGATTATCAATTTGTATTTAACCATTGATTCTTAGTTTAGATTTTAACACATGATTTGCGATTCACTTTTAACTCGTGATTTTTAGTTTATATTTAACACATGATTCTTAATTAAGATTTAACTTATAATTCTCAGTTCATATTTAGCCCGTGATTTTCATTTCGTATTTAACCCGTGATTATCAGTTCAGATTTGGCTCATGATTCTCAGTTTGCATATAATACTTGATTATTGGTTTGGATTTAACTTTTGGTGTATGATTCACAATTAAGTTACAACACTTAATTCAGATTCAATACATAATTCCCAGTTTGAATTTAACTATTGATTCTTAGTGTGATTTAACACATGATTTGGGATTCACATTAAACTCACGATTCTCAATTTGGACTTAACACACAATTCTCAGTTTGTACTAAACACTTGATTCTCAGTTCAGATTTTACCATTGATTTAGATTTTTAATTTGAGCAACGATTCTCAATTCATATTTAACTAATGATTCTTAGTTTGAATTTGACTTATGATTCTCAGTTTAGATTAAACACTTGATTCGTGATTTGGGTTTAACCCATGATACTCAATTTGGATTGAAGACATGAATCTTCATTCAAATTTAACAAATAAAACTCATTTTGTGTTTAACCTATTATTTACGATTCATATTTTACGTATAATTCTTAATTTTTATTTAGCACATAATTCCCAATTTATATAATCCATGAATCTTAGTTATGATTTAAAATATATTTTGAGTTCTAATCAAACCATTGATTCTCAATTCAAATTTAATAAATAATGTACTATTAATGTTTAACCTATGATCAACTATTTGGATTTAACTCATGATTCTCAGTTCAGAGTTAACATATGATTCTCAGTTGGAATTTAGCTGATTATTCTTAGTTTGTATTTAACTTGTGAGTCTCATTTTGGATTTAGCACATTATTTATGATTCACATTTAACACATGATACTCAGTTCATATTTATTACATAATTCTGAGTTTGTATTTGATCGTTGATTCTTCGTTCAAATTTAACACGATATTCGCGGTTCAAGTTTTATCCGTGATTCTTAATTCATATATAATACATGAATCTCAGTGAATATCTAATATATGATTTTAGTTCGGATTTAACACATGATTATGAGTTGTGATTTAACATATAATTCTCAATTCGTATTTAAGCGATAATTCTAAGTTCATATTTAACCTATCATTTTCAATTTGGATTTCAAATGTATAGAAATAATAAATTTTCTAGCCTACATTGACAATAATTATGCAGGGGATATAGATGAGAGGAAGAGAACTTGGGGTTGTATTTTTCTTTTTAGGGGTTGTGCCTTACCATCTTGCAAACAACCTATAATAACCCTCTCAACTAATGAAGCTGAATTTATAAATGCTGAAATATGTGCATGCCAGGCATTATGGATACAAAGGATACATGAGGTATTTAAACACAAACTTGGGGAATGTATTGTGATTTTTTGTGACAATAGGTCCACCATTAAGCTATCAAAGAACGTTATAATGTATCAAAATGTAAATATATTGACATACAGTTTCATTTTTTGAGGAATATGACTAAAGATGAGGAGATCAGTTTAGAACATCGTGACATATAAGACAAATTGGCTTACTTTATCATTAGGATTCTAAAAGTAAAGAGTTTCATGAAGATCAATATTACCTCCGATATGCTAGATGTTGCTGATAAAAAAGCTAGAAAGTATGTATTTTTAGGTAGATATTAAAGGTTGTCAAACATTTAGTAAAAAATATGAGGTTGTTAAAATCAAGTTAACAAAGTGATTATATCCTATAAAATGACTAAAGTTTATAACTATTTCTTTTAGTGAATTGAAAATTGAGTTTTCTTTAAATTAAAGTTTCTGTTCATTTCAATTTCTTGATTCATATATGTTTTTTAGCATTTTTTACAATTAACAAGTTTAAACTTGTGTCAAATTAAATACTCATGTAAGTTATGATGACATATGTTTAATATTGCTCATATAAACTTGATTTTGGTATTCTTCGAATTAAAAGACGAATTATAAAAATATTTTGTAATATGGATTCATAATTAGGCTTAAGTCGTTGTCTAGTCCTTCGACTATCACGTTTTCTTCCATTTAGTCCCTCGATTAAAAAATGACGGCTGAGGGTCCCTTGACAATTGAACATCTATAGATTTAGTCTTCGTGCGTGGTCTTCTCCCTGGTTCGGCCACGTGTCACCATAGTTAAATGGTTATTGTCTCACACATAGACCATTTACTTTTAATTCCATTTTTACCCTTTAGATATAATATATTTTTAATATTTTTTGTTTTTTTGTTTTATTTTTATTTTTCTGAAAATAGAGTATCCAAAATTTGCTACACTATGTTTTCTTTTCCCATTTCGTCTCATTTTTCTAACAATGGTTTTCTAAGAACTTCCATGAACGAATCCCATTCTTCCGGCTCACTATACCTTCACTATACTCTCACAACCCACTTTGATCGTCACTCTCAAGTAGTCAATATTTCTGCTTTGTTGAGATAGGAAAGAGAAACTTGAAAATGAACGGAGGCATCCGAAAAAGACCAAATCCGATCTCCCCAACAATAATCCTACCTGGCATCCGACTGCTGTCGAGACTCCAACTTTTGAGGTATGCTATAAGGTCTATACTGTAAATGAATGTTTAAACAATATCACGTAACTATATTCGAGATATGTATATAAAGTTCTTCTTTTTGTGGTCTTTAAGCATTGGGTTACGATAAAAGACTTGAAATTTAATGTTTATGCTCTTTTTGTGGTCTTTAAGCATTGGGTTATGATAAAAGACTTGAAATTTAATGTTTATGCGGGTTGGGTTTTTATCTATCAAAAGTGGGCGATTACCTATGGTGACTTTTTTATATGTTAGATATTTGGTATTTCTGATGTCAGGAGCACGCAATAGTGACACCGGAAGAACGTGAATCGTTCATGGAAGTTCTTAGAAAACTATTGTTAAGAAAAAGAGACGAAATGGGAAAAGTAAAAGAAAATAGAGTATCGCAAATTATGCGATACTCTCTTTTCAGAAAAATAAATAAAAAATAAAAAATAAAAAATATTAAAAACATATTATATTTAAAGGGTAAAAATGAAATTAAAAATCAATGGACTATCTGTGAGACAAGAACCGTTTAACTATTGTGACACGTGGCAGAACCAAGAAAAAGACTACATGCGAGGACTAAATTTATAGATTTTCAATAGTCAAAGACCCTTGCCCGTGATTTTATAACGGGGGACTAAATAACCGAAAACGTAATATCGAAAAACTAGAGAGTGATTTAAGCCTTCATAATTATTTAGTTAATTTTTTTTCCAAATATATAAAGATAATCTAGATAAATAAAAAACTGTATTCATATAATTTATCTGAATCGATAAAAAAATTCTTTATGTTTAATTCTTTTTTTAATAAATCAAGCTATGAAAATATAGTTACATTTAAAGGTAATCTCACGACTCAAAAGGATCCAAACTAAAAAGCGAATAAAAAAAATTATTATAAAAATGTCTTTGCACCAAAGAGTAAATTATGATATTAATTTTTAATTTATTAATAAAAATTATTCAATATTAGGATCCATCACTAAAATATAAAAATAAAAAAATAAATATAGATATAATAACTATAAGAATTGCTTTTACTTATTTAAAATCCATCAAATTAATAATATTCTACCAATAAACAAATTTTTTAATATAGAATTAAGAGAGTAAATGTATTTTAATATAAAATTAACACACTAAACGTTGCCTATTAATCAGTTAAGTAATTTTTTTTAGCAAAAGAGTCATTTAATTAAAAACGGACCAAAAGTTATTCAATTACAAACCTAGGGGGCCCGAAAATACAAAGACCACAATTAAAGAAAAAAGATCGGGTCAAAATTGAGTCAGACCTCAAACTCTAAATCAGAACAGTCTCCTTCTTCAACCTCTACCCATCACTCTAAGCAACTCATAACCCTAACTCCACCCAAACTTCAGATTCGACACAAATCAAACAGCCAAACGATCCTCTGATACTTCAAGGTTGACGCCGCCTTCAGGACCCTTTCTCTTCAACTTTGAAGGGAAAGGTTTGAACTGGGTGAGAGAACCATCGAGGTATCAGACGATCTCACCATCATCAACGGCAACAACTCTTACACAGATCCAAAAATTTGACTATCACAAACTACCTTCGACCACCACCATCGACAGCCACCCATTCAACCACCACCACCAGTCAAGCTATCACCACAACCTCGCGATTAGCCTCAACCAGGGTCAATATACCCCACACCTAGGCTCTCCAGAGTCACGATGGCCAGAAGCGGAACCGGAGCGTCTACAACCGAAAACGATTTGCCCTCTTTCTCCTTCATAGCCCATTTCGAAATCCAGTCTGCAGCCGCATTCTGGGTTCGAGAAACGTACCGAAGAACCATAGAAGAACGAATCAGGTTGCGACAAATAGAAACCATGGAGTTGGAAGCAGCATTACCGGCGGCTACAATGCCGATAAGGGTCTGACAATCAGACTCGATATCGACATTGTACCAATTGTTTCTTCGACAGTGGATTAAAGCCTCCAGTAGCGCCAAACACTCAGCCTTGAAGGGGTCAGCCTTGCCAAAGAGGAATCCATGCCCAGAAAGAAAGCTGCCAAACTCATCTCTAACCAAGAAGCCACCAGTGGCTTCACCGGAGAAGCTACATGCGCCGTCCACATTAATCTTTAACCTGCTAGGAGGAGGAGCCAGCCACTTCAAGTACCTAATCTTATGCTTTCTTTTGTATACTGAAAGACAGCCTAGGTCAACACCAGCCTTATGTACACCTGACCAGTGAATAGATTTTAGGGAACCATTAGAATCAATTCCATTAATAACTCTGTTAATTCTATTAATAGCACGGTCAAAACTATCATGAGAACCAGTGAACTTGCTAGCATTCCTATTTCGCCAGATTGTCCAACAAACAATTTGAGGGACAAGGTGGGTAATGTGAAACCTACCCTTCGAAGCCCAGAACCAGCTATAGAACACATGACTAATAGACATGAACCTACTTAAAGGGACCCTGAAGAGAATCCCATAGTAGTTCCACAGAGACCAAGCATAGCTATAGTTGATGAATAGGTGATTCTTCTCTTCACAACTGTAGCAAAACTGACATTTAGAAACAGATGTGAAGTGCCTTTTAGCAAGGATACTATCAATTGGGATAATTTTTTTTTAATAATTTCCAACAAAGAAATGAGAATTTACTTGGAATGAAATGACTCCAAATCTTTTTAAAAATGTTTTGTTTTGCATTTTTGAATCTAATAACATCCCAAGTTTGATTAGTGTTAAACTCTTTATCCTTAGAAATAACCCATTCAATCTTATCTTCCTGGTCATGAACAATCTTTACACACTTAATATGTGAGAGGGGATCATGAGACAGGAAGTTAAGCAAAGAGAAATCCCAATTGTTATCCTTCCAGAAAGTTAAGACCTTAGCATGGAGAAGCCAAGTCCTAGAGCCAGACTCATTAACAATAGGAGACATTCCATGCCAGGCATCTCTCCAAAAATCCGCATCCCCTCTGCCTAATTTCCAGTTAACAAAACCCTCAGCCTGAGCCCTAATAGAAAATAACCTTTTCCAAGTAATGGAATCAGTGGCTTTGCACTCAGCAATAGTAGGATGACAGTTAAGACAGTATGTATGATGCATCAGCTCAGCCCAAAGAGAATGGCCTTTCCTGAACAGAAACCATAACTTGAAAGAGAAAGTGGTTTGGATATCAGATAACAACTTGATATTCAATCCACCTTCATCAAAGGGCCTACAAAGGAGGCTCCAAGAGGTCCAGTGGATGGCTCCATCATTATAATTGGACCTTCAAATGAGCTTATTGAAACATAACTCAATCTTATTGAGAATAGCCTTGGGGATTAGATTGTTCTGCATCCAATAATAAACAATAGGATGGAGAACACTCTTAATAAGAGATAGCCTCCCCCCAAAAGACAAAGATTTCATATCCCAAATTTGAATCTTATTATAAATAGCAGACAAAAGATTAACGAAATTCCTTCCTTTGTTTTTTTTGCAGAAATGTTGATTCCCAAATACTTGAAAGGAGCATGATCAATTTTGAAACCAGTAGCAGATTTCAGCCTGGAGTTAGCAGCAAAGGCCAGCCTAGTCGAGGTAACAATCTTGGTTTTATCTTTATTGATCATTTGACCAGAAGCAATCTGATAATTTTCCAGCAACTTGCACAGATTATCGATTGATGAAGGAGCACTATTAGAGAAGATAACTATATCGTCAGCGAAAGCAAGACAAGGTAAAATGTAACCTGACTTAAGATAATACTTCATGTTAGGATTAGAATCATAAAGACAAGAGAGACCCCTTAGGAGAGCCTCCTCAGCAAGAATGAATAGGCAAGGGGATAAAGGATCACCTTGCCTTAACCCATTCTTCTGAGGAAAATACCCTATACTGCTACCATTAATAAGAATAGACACCATTACGTTAGAAATGAGAGAATGAATTAAGCCCAAGAGACCATCAGAGAAACCAAAGCTCTTCATAACCTTGATGACAAAGGCATGAGACATTCTTTCAAATGCCTTTGTCATATCAAGCTGCATTATAATGTTTCCCTTAGAGGGTCTTATATTAATATTGTGCAGCATCTCTTTGATAATAAGAATATTGTCATGAATAAGCCTTTCCTTAACAAAATCACCTTGACATTTAGAGACTATCTTAGGAAGAATAAGAGCAATTCTAGTGTTTATAAGAGATGAAATGAGCCCGTTAAACATAGTACAAAGGCTAATAGGCCTGAAATTTTTCCATGAAATAGGGTTAGGAGACTTAGGGATAAGACAGATCCCAGTAGCAAATATCCCATTAGGAATAGTCATACCCCTGAGATAAGAATTAATAGCCTGACAAAGATCAGGGCTGATAATATCCCAACAAGTCTTAAGAAAATGGCAGTTAAAGCCATCAGTGCCAGGAGCACTGTCATTTTTCATGGCAGAGACAATGCTCTACATCTCCTCTTTAGTAGTAGCCTTCATAATACTATCATTATCACTAACACTAACAAGACTAGGAATATTACTAAGAATAGAATCATTAATGTTAGCACCCTCACAAGTATAGGCACAACCAGAAAGAATGTCTTTAAAATAAGACTCAGCAGAGCAAGCAATATCAGATTCCTTAGATAACCAGTTACCCTTATCTTTGATCCCCAGAATAACATTCTTTTTTTTTTGAGAAACATAAGAAAGATAAAGTTTAGTGTTACAATCCCCACTGCTTAACCAGGAATTATAGCACTTCTGCCTCCAGTAACATTCCTCATTCTTAAGAGCTTGAATGAGCAAGTTGTTAGCCTTATTTAAACTAGCTTTAGATTCATTGCTGTTGGCAACCTGATGACTGATTTCCATAGCAGCCGCATCCTCCATAGCCTGCTTAACTTTGCTAAAAATGTTACCAAACTTAGTAATGTTCCATCCTTTCAGAAACTTTTTAAGTCTCATGAGCTTATACCAAAAGATCATATTAGTGTCTCCCTTGCAATAAATGTTCCAGTTAAGAGTAACATCAGTAATAAAATCAGGATGGTTAGTCCAAGTATTTATAAATTTGAAGAAACCTTTGCTATTAGAAATAGAACTAATAGGATTAAACAAAGAAATCAAGAGAGGGGCATGGTCAGAGCAGGTTCTGACCATGTGTAAGACCTGAGTATGAAATGAAATAACAGCCTTATTGTTTATCAAAACTCTATCTAATCTTTTCCATGCTCTGTTATTGCTCCAAGTATATCTAGAGCCAACAAAACCAGGATCGACAAGATTACAAAGCCTGATGAAATCATTAAAATCGTCAGCACTAGAGACATCAAAAGAGGAGCAATTAAGCTGGTCATCAGAGTAAGATATGGCATTGAAGTCACCAGCCAGAAACCAGGGCTTGTCATCTTTAGGTAAGATAGCTAACTTATTCCAAAGATCTTTACGCTGCATACTTTTATTCTTTGCATAAACAGAAGTTAAGAAACCAGAAAATTAGAAGCATTAATCTCCAAGTGGAGAAACTGATCATGATCAAACAATACTTTTAAACTAATCTCATCAATCCAGAACAACCACACTTTATTAGAGCAGTTAGAAACCCAACTATTAAAACCAATTTTCTGAGCAATTATCTCAATTTTATCAATTCTAGCCATAGGCTCTTGGATAGCAATCAGCTTAACTTTATATTGATTAATGATAAACTTTAGTCTAGACAAAGTAGCACTATTATTGAGACCACGAGCGTTCCAACTAAGAAACTTAATCATTCAGATAAGGAATAAGAATTAGTTTTATCTCTTTTGTGAAGAGATTTGATATTTAACCTTTTTGCACTCCTGCTTTTATTTGCAGATTTTAACTTACTGCGAACAAGAGAAGAGAATCCATTTTCAGAGGAGCTGGGAGAAGCAACCTCTGGGGAAGGATTACAGCTACCAATGTTTCTTTGCTTAGGAGAGCTAGACACAGGAGCATCAGCCTGATCCTGATCCAATCCATGAAGCGTACTGATCAACTCCAAATCCTGCTTAAAAGCTTCTTCAACAGGACTAGTAACACCAAGATTACCAGTGTTACTAGCATTACTGGGAACCTCAACAGGGTTATCCTTAGCAGTAATCATATATTTAAGTCTTCTTTTGTAAACCTTAATAAAAGGAAGAGTGTCCTTAGTGTATTGAAGACTTGTACCCATATCTTTAATAGAATCAGAATGATTGTTTGTACTAGCCACTCCCTTTGTAACTTCTTCTTTATGAATAACATCTTCTTTGTTCAAATTTTTCTTGCATTTCTCTGAATCATGACCTAAGTGATGACAAGTTTTACAATAAAAAGGCGCATTCTTATAACTAACACCGATCCAGTAACCATCATGGTCACCAAACCCAACCCATAATTTTCACTTCGAAAACCTGGATACATCAATCTCAACCAATGCATAGCACGCATTAGTTTTAGCCCGATTGATTTCAGGAACCACCACTTGATGCACCAAACCTAAAGAAGCAGCAAGTTCATGTATAATAGATCTATTATACAGAAGCTCAGGCAACTTTTCAAACCTTACCCACAGCAAAGCAACCAGACATTCATAGTTTCGACTATTTTGAGGACACCATTTGATGATCCTCATAACTTTGCCATCCACATTCCAAAAGCTTTTCGACCAAAACCTGTCAACATCTTCCAACAAGGTGAATTCTATAAGAATTTTCCTTGAGTCAAGTGTGACATAAGAAAATAAACCCTTGAACCTGAACGCATCAAGAAATGCTTGAAAAGTGGCCCTCTTGGGGATGCCAAGACTGAACTTAACAACGAGAGTAGTCCTTGTTTGAGCCAAAAGAGCGGCTTTAGCATGCTTAGAGAATTGAACTATATTATGATCATCAAAGATCGAAACATCAACCGGAAGAAACTCAGAACATTCAGACCTGTTCTTTAAAACTTCAGAGAACAACCTTTTATCCTCAATTCGACCCTTGTTAACACTTTCATTCAACGAATTCGTATCTTTCTTACCACTTAAAGGAGGGAAATCATTAATACTTAGAGCAGCCATTAATCACCAAGTTAGAATCAAACGAAAACCCACTAGCAATCACTGGAAAAAAACAAAGAGAAGAAGCCAAGAAGATCAGAGTTTTCAAGAGAAAACCCACAGCAAACAATGAGCCCAAGCCAAGCCTGCCAAGCCCTAAATAGCGAGCCAAGAACCAGACCACAGCAGCCTCCAGGAGGGAGGCCCTGCACCGGAAAACCAGCAACCACGAACTAAACCAGAAACGGAGAAAGGCGGGAGAAGAAGCCGATGCTAGAAGATAGGAGAAGAACAAATAATGAAGAAGGAGATATTTCTTGGAGATCAAGAAAGCATCCTCATTTATTGGAGAGAAAGCATCCTCATTTTCAAGTATCCCCAATCAGTTAAGTAATTTAAAAGAGGTTAAAGAAGTCCGGCATCAATGTCTCATCCAGTTGGACAGAAAAGGGATGATCAAAAGTATTGTAACCCTATAGTCCGTGTTTCATTCTTTTGTATTTCACTTTCACTTTTATATTTAATTTCTATTTTGTTTTTCATATTTAATATTAATTATCACAAATTAATTTAGTTTACATTTTAAAAAATTACATTTAACAATCATTTCGTTTTTTAAAATTATTTAACTTTTATTTTATTTTTTAACTCTTATTTCATATTATGTGACTTGATTACATGTTATCTATCATTGATTAACATGTTACTAAAAAATAAATATCTGGTCGTGTAAACTCCAAAAACATTAGTCTCCCCACCAACCTACGGTACGCGTGCCCGTCAATGAGTAGCATCGAGTCGCTCTTGTCGAGGCGGTGGTTTGGATTCTTTGGAAATGGTGCAGATTTGCTGTCAAGTAAATCTGTCTCAGAAATAATGTCCAAAATATATTTACGTTGGGAGAGAAAAATATTCGCGGGACTCCATGCTACTTCAACTTCAAGAAAATATTTGAGATGACATAAGTCCTTTATATGAAAGCAAGTGCTCAAGTATTTCATAAACTCTACCAATTGAGCAGGATAAATCCCATAAAGAAAAAACATCAACGTACACCAAAACATGAATACGACATTCACTCGTAGAATAAGAGAATAAAGAATAACCTGAATAGGATTGAACAAACCCATAACTCTTTAGTACAGCCACTAACTTGGCAAACCAACATCAAGGTGCCTGCTTCAGGCCATACAACGATTGTGAAGGAAAAATACCTGTCCTTCGCGCCCTCCGTAAAAAACTGGAGAAATTTTCATGTGAACCTCCTCATCCAGATCACCATACAGAAAGGCATTGTGTACCTCCATCTGATGTAACTCTCAATTTTGAGTTGCTGCAACCTCTAAGAAAAGACATACAGTAGCCATCTTGGCAACAGCGGTAAAGGTCTCTGTATAATCCACACCTTCTACTTAGTGATTTCCAATCATGACCAAACGAGCTTTGAAGCGCTCTACTTTCCCATCAGCATGATATTTAATTTTATAAACCCACTGACTCCACAAAGCTTTCTTCCCTGGAGGTAGAGGCGCTAAGGTCTAAGTATGATTATCCTCAAGTTCCTGAATCTTCTGTTGCATTGCCTCTCTTTAACTAGGGTGCCGCACAACCTCTCAGAATGACTTAGGCTCATCTCCAGAGGTAATAACTGCAATAGAAGAGCAGTGTGGTAACAAAAAACGAGAAATATCTATATAATTAGTGAGAGTATAAGGCATACCGTGATCATGAGATGGACTGGAACCAAGAGCAAGAGGAGCAGATGGTACTGAATATACTATTATAGTCATCACAAAATCTTTCAAACGAGTATCGGAAATAACATCCGAAACTACTGGGGATCTGAGACATTGCTATCACCAACTTGAGGCGAAAGTTGCACATCACCGAACTCGGAAACCTCTGCGAGTGGTGTTACCACATGGCCGCCGCCATCTAGCTACTCCCCCTCTTCAATCAGCGAGGCCTTCTCAGCCTCCTCCCAGGACAAGCCAACAAAGAGAGCACACTAACAAATACAAATAGGAATATATGTTCAAAAAATTTCACATCACGGGAAACAAAAAAATCTTGACTCTCTAAATTATACACTTTCCAGCCTTTCTTGCCATATAGGTAGCCCACAACAATATACCGACGATTACGACTCGAAAATTTGTCACCATTAGACCTTTAATGATGCACATAACACAGAGAACCAAACACACGAAGCTCAAAGAAAACAAGAGGCACACCAAAAAGTATCTCAAATAAAATCTTGGAACCTAAAAGTATCTTATGGTTTTTGTAAAGGATTCATAATCTTACCTCGTTAGCAATTGCTCTGATTGTCGGGTTTGCTCTTTGATCTTTTGTCTCCAATGGTTTTTTCTGGGTTCTGATTTTGCAAAAGGGTTCTTGCTGGTTTGTGAAATTTTGCCGAATTTCTTATGGAGAAAGGGATTTATGGCCTCTTTGGTTTGGGTTTTTATGGATTAAGGCACAAATTTGTGGGTTACAGGTTTATCTTTTTTAGGTTTTGGATTTTTGTTTCTTTTGTCTGTCGAACCAGTGGTAGAAGGAATTTCTGAAAGTAATCTGAAGAGGGTTTTTGAAGCTCGTGGTCTTGGTTTCATGTTTGAATAAGGGTTGGATTTCGTTCATCAGAGTTGGAATTGAAGTTCTGTGTTGAGTGGTGGCTATGGCTAATCGCTTCTCATCTTGGGCGCACAGAAAAAAATTCAGTGTCATTTTCAGTGCTTACTCTCTCAACAAGCCCATTAAATTATTTATTACCAATTGCGAGAAAATGTAAAAACATGGAAGTTACCTATGTTTTCTAAACCAACAAATGAATCCATATAACATGGGAGTAATCATCAACAATAATGAAAAAATATCGCACACCACAGGAAGATAAAGTATGATAAGGACCACACAAATCATAATGAATTAATTCAAAACAAGCACTCGCTTTAGAATCACTGATAGACAAACATTCACGAGTCGGTTTAGCGCGAAAAAAAAATCACACGAGCGAGCTACACTTATATCACCAGTACGGAAAGGTAAATACTGAACTATCTTAGATGATGGATGTCCCAACCTACGGTTCCACTACTCAGTATCACTATCAACAACTACATCATTACAAACTTAAGTCTTCACAACACAACTGAAATGGTACATTACACCTCTCCTCTCACCTAGTCCAATCACAGTCCTTGATTATCGGTCCTGAATAATATAACTCAAATTAACACAGTAAAGTGGGATACTGAAAACATATTACAGGTCAGGTTAGGAACCAAAAATACATTTTGCAAGGAAATTGAAAAGACAAGCGCACACTACCACAATGTGTAGCAGTAACCTGAGAACCATCAGATATTAGTTCGTATTTATCAAATACTCTAAACATATTTAACACATGAATCTGGGTTCGCAACCATTTATTACAAGATCAGATATAACACGTGATTCACGATTAACGTAAAATCCTTGATTCTTAGTTCAAATTTAACACGTAAGTATCAGTTCATATTTGACACATGAATCTCATTTCCGATTTAATACATGATTCTCAATTTAGATTTGATACATATTAGTTCGTATTGATCCAATGAATCTAAGGTCATATTTGACATGTCATTCTACAATTTGGATTTAACACATGATTCTCAATCCATATTCAAACTTTGATTCTCAGTTCACATTCAATCCTTGATTCTCCGGTGAGATTAAACACATGATTTTTAGTTCAGATCTAACAAATGATTCTTTTTTTACATTTATCCATGATTCTTAGTATACATTTTCCCATGATTCTCAGCTTGCATTTTACATTATTCTTAGTTAGCATTTAACACATAATTTTCAGTTAACATTTAACCATTGATTTTCAATTCAGATTTAACGCAGGATTCACATATTGCATTTAAGCATTGATTCTTACTTTGGATTCTAACACATGATTAGCGATTTGCGTTTAACTCGTGATTCTCAATTCAGATTTAACACACGATTCTCAATTCAGATTTAACCTAAGATTCTTAGTTCGTACGATTCTCATTTCCTATTTAATCCACAATTCTCAGTTCAGATTTGGCTCATGATTCTCACTTTGTATTTCGGTTCAGATTTAACTGTTTATGTATGATTTGCATTTAACCCACGATACTCACTCCAGATTTAACACATAATTCTTAGTTTGAATTTAACTCTTGATTCTGAGTTGGATTTAACACATGATTTACGATTCATATTTAACTTAAGATTTTTATTTTGGACTTAACACATGATTCTCACTTTCAGATTTAAACATGATTCTTGATTCATATTCAACAATTGATTCTCGGTTTGAATTTAAGTTATTATTCTTAATTCAGATTTAACTCATAATTCTCAATTTGGATTTAACACTTGATTTGTGATTTACATTTAACTCATGATACAAAATTCAGTTTGAGCACATGATTCCCCGTTTGGATTTAACAAATAATACTCGTTTCGTATTTAATCCATTATTCGCGATACATATTTTACGTATAATTCTCAATTTGTATTTAACACATAATTCTTAATTCATATTTAATCCATGATTCTTAGTTCAGGTTCAACACATAATTATGAGTTCAAATCTAGCCCTTGATTCTCAATTTAATATATCAAATGATTCACGATTCGTGTTTAACCTATGATTATTTGTTTAGATTTAACACATGATTCTTAGTTTAGATTTACCGTATAATTCTCAGTTAACATTTATCCCATAATTATCAGCTCTCATTTAACTTATGAGTTCAGATTTAACATGTAATTTATAATTCACATCTAATACATGATATTGAGTTCGTATTATACACATGATTATGAGTTCCAACTTAACCGCCGACTCTTAGTTCAAATTTAAAACGATATTCGAGGTTCGCGTTTGATCTATTAAACTTAGTTCAGATTTAATACATAAATCTTAGTTAATATTAACATATGTTCTCAGTTTGGTTTTAACACATGATTTTTAGTTGAGATTTAACACATAATTCTCAATTTGTATTTTGGTGTGGATAAAAATAGCCTGAGGGTAGGCTGGTAATTTCAGTTGGTGTTTTATTGTGGTGTGTGGGTGTTTAAGCGTTTAGAGTAGAGAGTAGAGAGATAATTAAGCATCTTGATAGCAGTTAATTTTCATTACCTATAGTTAATGCAGGTGGTTGGGTATTTATACCATGATGTTTGGGCCCTTATGGGCTTTCGGGTCATGTTTAATGGACCCGGGTCATGTTCAAAGACCCATGAGCTCTAAGTAGGTGAGCAAGTAGCTTAGCCAAGAAGTGTTTCGGGTTTTTAGTACTTTTGTCATAGTTCGAACAGTCCTATGGTCATAGTGTTCAAAGTGATCTGTCCGGTCCATGTGATCTGTCCGGTCCGGAGGCCTTGGACTGATCTGTCCGTGTCCGGGGAGCATGCTGAATTCAGACTCATCAGGAGCCCCCTTTTTAGGTGTTTGAGCAAGTATTCTTGTCAGAGACCTGAAAAACAGTCCGAGGTCAGAAGTAGTTTTCAATCCGGACAGGTCTATGGGTTTACCCGGACAGATAAAGCTTCACGAATTCAAAACGGTTTTTGCCAGAGTTCGCAGGAAACATGTCGCTCTCTGATTGGTTGCTCCAGCCGTTTTTTCACCTTGCATTTCGAACCCACCTTCTTCGAAAAGCAACCTCTTTAATTACAGATGGTGACATCAGCGCCGTCTTTTAATCATTGCCAAAATTTTCGAATTCTCCTAGGAATCAACTTCCTTTTCCAGATTTACTATAAATTCAGACTCACTTTCTACTGTTTTACTATCTCTTTCATATTTACTCTGCATATTTTCTTAGAGCTTTCTCTCTCTAAAGCAAAGACTTACTTGATAGTTTATGTTTACAGCAAGGACTGCTTTGATCAAAGGCGGGTGGCTCAACCTTTCTGAGTTGGAGAAGGCACAAAAAGTCGAGAAGGAAAGACGAATCGCAGCAGGGTTACCTACTTCGCCTGTTGACAGACCAATCGCCTCTGCTGCAGAGTCAGATCGAGGATCTTCTTCCTCTAAAGGCACTAAGCCTAGAAAGTTATTCCAACCTAGCCTTTCCCCCATCATCTCTGGTTCCTCGGTTCAGGAATCAGAATCCATCGTCGAACCAGGAGTAACTGCCACCAGCCTAAAAAAACCCTCACCCTTCATAGCGATGGGATCAGACATGGAGCACTCTCCGGAGAAGTTAGTCGACCGAGGAAAGAGTCGGTTGGTTAAGGGGCAAGCCTCTAAGAACACTCCCTCAAAGTCGGGGGCAAAAAAAAAATAGCAGCTTTGGGTCTGGAGTGCCTATCAGAGCTCCCCGGGAAAGACTACCTGGTCCGGAGGCTAGCAGCCCAGCACTTCAAAGAGAGACTTCTGCCTCAGAGCCCCAGCCTGAGACTAGAAGTCAAGGAAACACTGAAAACCAGCAGTCCGGAAGCCAGGCTGAGCCAAGTTTGAATTCTCCCCGGGCCACTGCCACTGATATCCCTCCAACGATCATGGAGGAAAAAATGGAGGCAAGTCCCTTTACTGAAGAAGTCCCTTTTGAGTGTGAGCCCTCCGGTCAGACTAGTAATACTGCTGCTGCCAAAAAAGATAAAGGCAAAGAAAAACTGTGCTTGAGGCACCCGGAGCTGCCGGAGTGTCTTGAAGGGAAGGTGGGGCCTTGTTTTCATAAGGTCGAACTCAAATACCTTTCGGCCTTACAGAAGACCAAGTATGCATTCATCCACACGGCTGAACTGGGTTGAATGCGCATGAAATGGGGGATCCCAGAAAATGTGAAGATAAGGATTCCCATAGATCCTGAAACTCCTATGGATTGCAAGCTGAATGAAATAGTCATCTTCACGGAGCTATTTAATTGGGGACTCAGATTCCCACTGGACCCAGAGATTGTCAGATATTTTCATCTGATTAAACTCTGTCCGAGCCAGCTAAGCCCCAACGCTTGGTATACCCTTATGTCATGCATCATGGCATCAAGGCTGTCCGGGATCCCTCTTCCTATGGAAGAGTTTGCTGCAGTGGCCAATCTTTGCAAACATCACCAATTCCTCTTCTACCATTTCAATATGGGGGACAGTTTCAAAGCTGTTGATGATCTGTTGGAGTCTGAGAGTAAATGGAGGAGCCAGTTTTTGTTCGTCAGAGGCGCTTGGGAAAACGGATAGAACATCAAGTCCGGAGTGAACCCAAGCCTCCTCAGAAGCAGGTGGAGGAGTGACCGTAAGTCTCCCACTTTAAATATTTGTCTACTTCTTCCTTCTTAAAGTTGGTTTAAATTAATTGGTCTTTCTTTTGTCTTAACAGAACTGCCTAAGGAGTTCGGTGATTACTTGAAGGCCGGGCAGGTTACTTGTGGCAGAATTAATGCCTGGGCTGCTGAGAAATGGGGGAACCGATTCCACGCTGCCTTCACCAGTGGAAACTTGGCAAGGTCTCACATGTGGAACACCACATGTCGGAGAGACTTGACTTGGGAGGAGCTCACCACCCAGCCTTCTCCGGACACTATGCTTAAGAGGACCCATGAACCAGATGGGACACTCTTCCTACCGGGCCGGGCCAAAGCCCCAAGCAAAATGAAGGACAAGAAGAAAGGAAAGAAGGTGGCGAGCGATGCTAATCCTGCTGATGCTGAGAAGGATGCTCCAACAGAGCCGGAGGGGCCGGCCCAGAGCCAAATCGATGCTGCTCTCTTGCAAGTGGTGGAGCAAGAGACCGAAAGGCAGGAAGCAGACCTCCCACAACCTCCAAGGGCTTCCAAGAGGAATCGCAAACAGGGGAGTGAAGGCACAGACCGGGTAGCCAAGAAGAAAAAGACTGCTAAGGGAGACGAGCTTGCTCTCCGGGATCCGGAGCCTTCTTTCCAGGCTGACCCTTCTGACCCAACGCATGCTGAAGAGATCCCAAGGGACTTTCATACCGATGAGGTTGAAGGAGGAGATCTCAACATCGATCGAGTCGACATCACCGGTCTTGGTGAGCTTGGTGAATACTTCCTCAACCTCCCTAGAGACGACTTCGCAGGGCCTTACATTCCTCCGAGCAGCTCCAACACGGTCAACTTCAATGGTAAGACTTTCATGGTCTCTAGTGAGAAGGATACCATAGCGCACTCCTTGTTAAGCAATGTGCAGCCAGTACTTACGTTGGAGAGACAAGTTCGGGTCAAGCAGACATCATCAAAGACCTTAAGTCTGAGAGGGAAAAGCTGTCCGAAGACCTTTGCACTGCTACTTCCAATGCTGACATGCTAAAGGAAGCAAACGAGGAGCTGAAGAGGAATCAGGAGGAAAGCACCACAAAAGTTTCCACTCTAGAGGAAACCATTAGAGACCTCCAGGAGTAGCTGGCCGGTATGGAGAAGGACCTTGCTACCTCAAAGGAAGAAACCAAGGCAAAAGACAAAGTCATCACCAACTTAACTACTGATAAGATTTCCCTTGAGAATGCAGTGTCCAAGGCTGCCAAGGAGAAAAATACTTTGTTACAAGAGCAGGAGGCCAAGATCCAAGCCAGGATCAATGCTTATGCCAACCAGATGATCAAGAGCGAAGAGCTACTGCTCGAGAAGGTGAGGTCTGACATGGTTCTACTCTTCCATGAAAAGTTTCCGCAGAGGAACCTAGGGGAGTTGTGGCTTTATGTGAGCCCGAAGACCTCCCATACCACACGATGGCCGAAGGTGACAGGTATGGCTACTCTAGTGGCTCCTCGGATGATGAAGAACATACTGGGAGAGCCCAGATGACAAGAAAGACGATCCCAAAGGCAAGAAGGTAGATGAAGGGAAAGATGACCCTAAGGGTAAGAAGGTAATCAAAGGTGAGACATCCTCAAAGGCTCAACCTTAACTTATGATCCACTTATTTAATTTTTAATTCAGACTAAAGTCCTTGGAAGGCCAAGACACTCTTTTTGTAATGGTGTCCGGAATTTGACCGGACATGTTTTTTGTGTTCTACTTTGACTGTTTAAAAGTCCTTGGAAGGCCAAGGAAAGTTTAAGTTATTTCATTTAATGAATATATCTGTTCTGTACAACCATCATCTTCTTTCATTGTCCGTTTTAATTTTGTTAGCCAAAGTTTAAATAGCCTTTAGTTGTTTCATAGTGAGAGTGTTTAAATTTTCCGGCTAGAGTTTAAATAGCCCTTAGATATTTCAGTCCAGATAGTATGACAAGGGACAAAACTTTAAAAACACTTAGAAATTTTTTAAGAAGGCATCGAATTTTATTCAACCGCCCGGACACCTCATTAAAACCTCCCCGTGCCACCAGGGAGGAAAGAGTATGCCCCCAAATATTTACATGGATGTTTAAACAAGTAAATATTTACACAAGTGCTATTCCAAGTATATCCGGAGATGCTCAATATTCCAAGGATGAGTTAAAACTCTGCCATCTTTGTCTTCCAACCAATAAGTTCCAGGCTTAATTCTTTCAACAACCATATACGGACCCTCCCAAGTTGGGGCCAGCTTTCCGAAGAGCTTTTCTTTAGTGTGTAAGAAGACCTTCCTTAATACTTTGTCTCCTGGTTGAAAATCTCTTCTTTTGACTTTGGAAGCAAACCTGCTCCTCATCAAGCCTTGATAGTGTGCAACTCGAAGGTGAGCTTTAACTCGTCTTTCTTCTATCAAATCAAGTTGACCTCTGACTGCCACCTCGTTAGCGTGTTCGGAGAAGTTGTGAACACGAAAAGAGGGGAAGGTCTTCTCTATGGGGGCTACTGCATCCATCCCATAGACCAAGGCAAAGGGTGATTCTTGTGTTGCAGCCCCAGGTGTTGTCCGGTAGGCCCACAAGACCTCTTGTAGATAACTAGGCCATTTCCCAGCAGCCCCTTCCAAATTCTTTTTTAAACCGGACAGTATAGTTCTATTAGCCACTTCAACTTGCCCATTTGCTTGTGGGTGGAAAGGTGAGGAAAAACAATGCTGTATACCCCTTGAGGCACAGAAGCTCTCCATTTCTCTATTGTCGAACTGTGGCCCATTGTCTGTTGTTATTTTCTGCGGGACACCAAATCTGCAACATATGTTGGATATAATGAATTTTATAACAGATTTCGATCTTGTCCCTGCTAGAGGGGCTGCTTCTATCCACTTCGAGAAGTAGTCTATGGCCACAATTATAGTTTTGCGCCCTCCGGAGGCCACAGGGAGAGGCCCCACTAAATCCAATCCCCATCGAGCAAAAGGAATGGGCTCAGAAATTGACTCTAAAGGAATGGCTGGTACATGAATTTCATTGCTGTACCTCTGGCATGGGTCACACGTTCTCACCAATTCCTTAGCATCTTTCATGATTGATGGCCAATAGTAACCGGAGAGTAAAACTCTTCTTGTTAAAGCTCTAAACCCACAATGGGCTGATCCCTCACCATCGTGCAATTCGGAGAGGATCACTTGTGATTCTTCTTCCCCCAAACAACGTAGGAGAGGTTTACTATAGGACTTTTTGTACAACACTTCTCTCAATATGATGAAACCACGAGCCTTGTGCTTCAATGCTCTGGCTAGTGACTTATCTGGAGGCACGACACCATCGGAGAGATATTGAAGGAGAGGAAACCTCCAGTCTTGAGGTTGTTTCACTTGTATTTCAAAAATTTCCTCTTCTTTACCCTTACTAAGTTGAATAGAGGGGCTTTCGAGCACATGGATCCATGGATATGACTCCGTATATGCTATGGTTGCCAATGAGTCTGCTAGCTCATTTTCTGTCCGGGGAATGTGCTCATAAACAACACTTTTAAACTTAAGTGCTTCATTTTTGAAGAGGAGTAAATACTTCACAAGTTGCTCTTTCTTAGCCTCAGATTGGCCTTGGGAATGGTGGATAAGTAGTTGGGAGTCACTTAACAGCTTGAACCTCTTGGCCCCACAAATGTAGGCTAACTTTAACCCAGCTATAGCTGCTTCATATTCGGACTCGTTATTAGATGCCCTGAAAGCAAAACAAATAGCCTGGTACATCTTGTCTCCATATGGGGAAGTTAAACATACTCCTGCACCACATCCCATAGTGCTAGATCCACCATCTGTTCGGACGACCCATACCTTTTTATCTTTTATGTCAGTAGTCTGCTCCGAATCCCTGTCGGAGTGGAATTCAACCAGAAAATCCCTGTCCGAATCCCCCAACTCTACAGACCACTTAGTCATTCTGCTCGAAATGTCTGCTTTTTGAAGGACATTCTTTAGAGGAAAAGAGGTACGGACGATGATATGATGAGCCTGGAAATAAGGCCTCATCTTCCTTGCAGCTATCACCAGGGCTAATGCCAATTTTTCAAGTTTCAAGTAACGCTTCTCTGCATCTATCAAGCTTTTGCTGATGTAGTACACTGGATGGGGATGACTATCGACCTCTCTTACCAGCACAGCACTGATGGCAAAACTTGAAACTGCCAAATACACAAAGAGAGTCTCCCCATCGACTGGCTTGAACAAAGTTCTGGGGGAGGATAGGTGTTTCTTGATCTCATTGAAAGCCTCATCACACTGCGGGGTCCAATCAAAGCCCTTTGCACCCTTCAAGGTTTGAAAGAAAGGAGCGCACCTGTCCGAAGACCTTGAGATAAATCTGTTTAAGGCAGCTAACCTCCCCTTTAACCGTTGTACTTCTTTAATGTTTCAAGGAGGTTCCATCTGGAAAAGAGCATTTAGTTGGTCCGGATCGGGCTGTATTCCATGCTCACTTATGATATAGCCTAGAAACTTTCCGGACTGCACTCCGAACACACACTTTTCAGGGTTTAATTTCAAATTCACTTTTACCAAGTTGGCAAAAGTTTCTTGGAGATCGGACTAGTGCAACTGCTCATCTACACTCTTCACCATCATGTCATCAATGTAAACTTCCATATTTCTTCCAATTTGATCAGCAAATGCCTTGTTGACTAACCTCTGATAAGTAGCCCCAGCATTTTTCAAACCAAATGGCATTACTTTGTAGCAATGAAGACCTCTGTCAGTGACAAATGTGGTATGCTCTTGATCCTTTGGATCTACTTGAATCTGATTGTATCCGGAGAAAGCATCCATAAAGGAAAGCAGCTTGTTTCCAGAGGTAGAGTCTACTAACTAATCAATCCGGGGGACCGGATACAAGTCTTTTGGGCAAGCTCTATTGAGATCTGTGAAATCAATGCACATGCGCCACTTGCCATTCTTCTTTTTCACCAAGACAGGATTGGCAGTCCACAAAGGGTATTGAGATTCCTTAATGTGCCCCATCTTTGTGAGCCTGTCAACCTCTCACACAATGACATCAGCCTTTTCTTTGGAAAAAGCTCTTCTTTTTTGAACCACTGGTGATACGTCTCTCCGGACCGATAGGTGATGTGATATCACTTCTGATGGGACTCCAGTAACATCAGCATTGCACCAAGCAAAAACGTGCTAATGGTTCTTTAAAAACTTCAACATTTCATTCTTCAACATAGGTGGCATTTTAGACCCTATCTTGACACTTTTCCCATCTTCCAAACAGTGTGTTTCTACCTCTTCAACTGGTATCAACACTCCGGGGGTCTCTCTGGGATCATCAATTTCACACTCACCCCCAGAAAGGCCCTCAAACTGCTATTGTTCATTAATACGAACTGCCCCCAATGTTCGAGGAGTCATGGCAGTGGCGTAACATTCTCTTGCAATCTTTTGGCTGCTCCGGACGACTCCAACCTGCCCCTGAACAACATATTTCAAGCACTGGTGGACTGTTGAAGCCAGTGCATGCATCCTAGAGAGCCAAGACCTCCATAGAATAGCATTATAGCAAGTGGGACAATCCACCACAATAAAGAGTATTCTGACCATTTTCTTGAAAGGGCCCTTGCCCAATAACACTTCTTCTTCGAACTCTCCGATCACATCTGCTGAGCTGCCTGTGAAGCCCACGATTGACCTGTCCGAATTCTGAATTACGGCTGGATTTTTCATTTTCTTGTACGTGGTTAGGAAAAGGATATTGGCTGAGTTTCCAGTATCCACCAGGATTTGTCTTACGTCATTGCCCCCTATAGATGCTCCTTTGACAACAGCATCCTCATGAGGACCAACAATGTTCCTCAAATCATCTTCATCAAAGACAATGAAGGGGAATGAGTTTGGTGACTGATAGGATGTCATGCCTCCTTCTAGCTGGGAGGCTAAAGTATGAACATGCATCTTCCTCGAAGAAGCAGTAGGAGCTGTCATAGTGTCCCCTCTGAAAATTGTAAGCGACTCGAAAAACTTAATGAGCCCGGAGACCGATCTAGAACATTCCTCTATAGCACCCACTCTGTTTCGAGTTGGATCAGGATCCAAGTTTTCAGATTCCACGTCAAACCTTTCAACTATAACCATGGCCCCCTCCGGAGTAGCATTACTTGGACCAACCCGGTGAGTGTTGTCATGCATGTTGCCTCCTCTTCTTTTAACGTAAGCTCCCAGCTTTCCCTTTTCAATCAAGTTTTGAACTTCTTGCTTCAATGCTATGCAGTCATCAGTGGTATGGCCAATATCATTGTGATATTGGCAAAAAGAGTTGTTGCGATGCTCTGTGGGAGACTGCAGCGTTGCCGGTCTCCGGTAATGCACCTCATCTTTTGTTTTATCAAAAATAGTGGCCACACTTTCTTTTAGCTCTGCGAACCACTCCGGTTGCACCCATGGCCCTCTTTTGTTTCTGGATTGCTGACTTTGAGCAGGAGCAGCTGGCTGTGACTGAGCTTTTTCCCTACCATGCCCCTGTCCGGTTTCTCTTGCTTTGTTCCCGGACTAATTCTGATTGGGATTTGGTGCCACTGGGGTAGACCTCACCTGCCTGTGCACCCTGGTTTTCTTTGTTTCATCAACATTTATCTGTTTGCCAACCTGATTCAGCAACCCTCCCCATGTCATGGCCTTCTTTCTGGTCACTGAATCAGCTAGATTGCCTAGGTTCAAACCTTGCCTGAGGGATGCTATTGCCATTTGCTCGAAGCAATCAGCCAACCCCTTCTTGGTGTTCACAAAACGACTTATATATTCTTTCAAGGACTCATTTGGTTCCTGGGCACAATGGATTATTGTGTCTCCATTGCCCTTCAGCTCTTTACTCCCTACAAACTGCCTTCGAAAGGCTACCCAAAACGTATCGAAATCTTTAATACAACCTTGAGGCAGGCTGTTGTACCATTTCATAGCACTCCCCGTGAATGATTGGGAGAATGCCCTACAAAGTAGTTTATCGTCGTCGTCAAAGTTCATCATGAAGTTTTTAAATTGCTCCAGATGGTTGTTCGGATCAGTACTGCCATCGTACTTCTCTATTTTGGTGCTGTCAAACCTCTTGGGGAGGTTTCCGGAAAGAATTTTAGAAGACAATGGAGATTGCCTCCAATTCCTTCCACGACTGAACACATTATCCTCATTGGGAGTTGCAAAGATATCTGGTTCATCGTGGAAAGCAAAGGGATCCATCAGCATCTTGTCCACATGCCTTCGGTTATGAGATGACCCCTTACCAATATGCCTCTTCATCCTTCCATGTCTATCCCTTTTTCTTGAATATTTTTTAATCTGCTTTGGCTTCTTTCTGGTTCGACCCTCATCGCTGCTAGAGGACAAGGATTTTTCAACTCCCTCACTGTCCGAAGAGCTATCAGAAGATTCTGAGCTCGAGTCAGAACTCTCCACTGGCTTAGACCGGTGAGACCTTTTGAAACTGGCATGAGTCTTTTTAGTGCTCACATGAGTTTTTGAAGACTCATGCTCTCTGAGGTTATCGGCGTGATGAGCAACCGATGCTTTGGATTTTTCTTTCACGCCCATCTTGGCCTTTTCCGCCCTCAGAGCTTCTATTTCACACTTTAGCCTATCTCGCTCTTCGACAGTGTATTCATCGTTTTCTTCCACCACTTCGAGCAAAGCCGGTGGTAGTTCTGGATTGTCCGGATTCATTTGGACATAATTTCTTAGCTGGTTTTGAATGCTTGATTCAGGCACCTTCTCCTCCCACTGTGGTCGCCAATCTGGTGTGGATAAAAATAGCTTGAGGGTAGGCTGGTAATTTCAGTTGGTCTTTTATGGTGGTGTGTGGGTGTTTAAGCGTTTAGAGTAGAGAGATAATTAAGCAGCTTGGTAGCAGTTAATTTTCATTACCTATAGTTAATGCAGGTGGTTGGGTATTTATACCCTGATGTTTGGGCCCTTATGGGCTTTTGGGTCATGTTTAATGGACCCGGGTCATGTTCAAAGACCCATGAGCTCTAAGTAGGTGAGCAAGTAGCTTAGTCAAGAAGTGTTTAGGTTTTTTAGTACTTTTGTCATAGTTCGAACAGTCCTATGGTCATAGTGTTCAAAGTGATCTGTCCGGTCCATGTGATCTGTCCGGTCCGGAGGCCTTGGACTGATCTGTCCGTGTCCGGGAAGCATGCTTAATTCGGACTCATCATATTTAACCCATTATTCTAAGTTTACATTCAACCCATCATTTTAAATTTGGATTTCATACGTGATTCCCATTTCGCATTTAACCATGGATTCTCATTTTGTATTCAATTTTTGATTCTCAATTCTGATGTGACATATGATTCTTTGTTCAGATTGGACATGTGCTTCTTAATTTGTATTTATCATTAATTCTAAGTTTGTATTCTACATTATTCTCATATCGTAATTAACCTATGATTCTCAGTTCTTATTTAACTATTGATTCACAATTCATATTTAACTTATGATTATCAATTTGTATTTAACCATTGATTCTTAGTTTAGATTTTAACACATGATTTGCGATTCACTTTTAACTCGTGATTTTTAGTTTATATTTAACACATGATTCTTAATTAAGATTTAACTTATAATTCTCAGTTCATATTTAGCCCGTGATTTTCATTTCGTATTTAACCCGTGATTATTAGTTCAGATTTGGCTCATGATTCTCAGTTTGCATATAATACTTGATTATTGGTTTGGATTTAACTTCTGGTGTATGATTCACAATTAAGCTACAACACTCGATTCAGATTCAATACATAATTCTCAGTTTGAATTTAACTATTGATTCTCAGTGTGATTTAACACATGATTTGGGATTCACATTAAACTCACGATTCTCAATTTGGACTTAACACACAATTCTCAGTTTGTACTAAACACATGATTCTCAGTTCAGATTTTACCATTGATTTAGATTTTTAATTTGAGCAACGATTCTCAATTCATATTTAACTAATGATTCTTAGTTTGAATTTGACTTATGATTCTCAGTTTGGATTAAACACTTGATTCGTGATTTGTGTTTAACCCATGATACTCGATTTGGATTGAAGACATGATTCTTTATTCAAATTTAACAAATAAAACTCATTTTGTGTTTAACCCATTATTTACGATTCATATTTTACGTATGATTCTTAATTTTTATTCAGCACATAATTCCCAATTCATATAATCCATGAATCTTAGTTATGATTTAAAACATATTTTGAGTTCTAATCTAACCAATGATTCTCAATACAAATTTAATAAATAATGTACTATTAATGTTTAACCCATGATTAACTATTTGGATTTAACTAATGATTCTCAGTTCAGGGTTGACACATGATTCTCAGTTCAGAGTTAACATATGATTCTTAGTTAGCATTTAACCGATTATTCTTAGTTTGTATTTAACTTCTGAGTCTCATTTTGGATTTAGCACATGATTTATGATTCACATTTAACACATGATACTCAGTTCATATTTATTACATAATTCTGAGTTTGCATTTGACCGTTGATTTTTGGTTCAAATTTAACACGATATTCGCGGTTCATATTTAATCTATGATTCTTAATTCATATGTAATACATGAATCTCAGTGCATATCTAATATATGGTTTTAGTTCGGATTTAACACATGATTTTCAGTTGTGATTTAACATATAATTCTCAATTCGTATTTAACCCATATTTCTAAGTTCATATTTAACCCATCATTTTCAATTTGGATTTCACATGTATAGAAATAAGAAATTTGCTAGCCTACATTGGCAATAATTATGCAGGGGACATAGATGAGAGGAAGAGAACTTAGGGTTATATTTTTATTTTTAGGGGTTGTGCCTTACCATCTTGCAAACAACCTATAATAACCCTCTAAACTAATGAAGGTGAATTTACAAATGCTGAAATATGTGCATGCCAGGAATTATGGATAAAAAGGATACATGAGGGATTTAAACACAAACTTGGGAATGTATTGTAATTTTTTGTGACAATAGGTCCACCATTAAGCTATCAAAGAACGTTTTAATGCATCAAAATGTAAATATATTGACATACATTTTCATTTTTTGAGGAATATGACTAAAGATGAGGAGATCAATTTAGTATATCGTGACATATGAGACAAATTGGCTTACTTTATGATTATGACTCTAAAATCAGAGAGTTTCATGAAGATCAAAATTACCTTCGGTGTGCCAGATGTTGCTTATAAAAAAGCTAGAAAGCATGTATTTTTAGGTAGATATTGAAGGTTGTCAAATAGTTAGTAAAAAATATGAGGTTGTTAAAATCAAGTTAATAAACTCATTATATCCGTATAAAATGACTAAAGTGTGTAACTATTTCTTTTAGTAAATTGAAAATTGAGTTTCTTTTTTTATTAAATTTTCTGTTCATTTCAATTTCTCTATTCATATATGTTTTTAGCATTTTTTTACAATTAACAAGTTTAAACTTGTGTCAAATTATATACTCATGTAAGTTATGATGACATATGTTTAATGTTGCTGATATAAACTTGATTTTGGCATTCTTCGAATTAAAAGACAAATTATAACAATATTTTGTAATATGGATTCATAATTAGACTTAAGTCATTGTCTAGTCCTTCGATTATCACATTTTCTTCCATTTAGTCCCTCGAATAAAAAATGACGGGTGAGGGTCCCTTGACAATTGAACATTTATAATTTAGTCTCCGTGCGTGGTCTTCTTCCTGGTTCTGCCACGTGTCACCATAGTTAAATGGTTATTGTCTCATACATAGACCTTTGACTTTTAATTACATTTTTACTCTTTAAATATAATATATTTTTAATATTTTGTTTTTTTTATTTTTTATTTTTTATTTATTTTTCTGAAAACAGAGTATAGCAAAATTTACTACACTATGTTTTCTTTTCCTATTTCGTTTCATTTTTCTAACAATGGTTTTCTAAGAACTTCTATGAACGTATCTCATTCTTTCGGCTCACTATACCTTCACTATACGCTCACAACCCACTTTGATTGTCACTCTCAAGTAGCCAATATTTCTGCTCTGTTGAGATAGGAAAGAGAAAGTTGAAAATGGGCGGTTGCGGGAAAAGAGGAAGAAACAAATGTCGGACTCAAAGAAAAGATTTCCAAGAGAACAGGGAAAATGTCTGGAAAAAGACCAAATCTGATCTCCCCAACAATAATCCTACCTGGCATCCGACTGTTGTCCAGAACCCAACTTTCGAGGAATGCTATAAGGTCTGCACTGTACATGCATGTTTAAACAATATCACGTAACTATCTTCGAGATATGTATAAAGTTCCTCCTTTTAGGGTGTTTAAGCACTGAGTTATGATAAAAGATTTGAAATTTAATGTTTATGCTAGTTGGGTTTTTATCTATCAATAGTGGACGATTACCTATGGTGACCTTTTTTATATGTTAGATATTTGGTATTTCTGATATCAGGAGCAATGAATAGTGACACTGGAAGAATGTGAATTGTTCATGGAAGTTCTTAGAAAACCATTGTTAGGAAAAAGAAACGAAATGGGAAAAGAAAAAGAAAATAGAGGATCGCAAATTTTGCGTACTCTGTTTTCAGAAAAAAAAAAAAAATAAAAAATTAGAGACATTATATTTAAAGGGTAAAAATAGAATTAAAAATCAAGGGACTATCTGTGAGACAATAACCGTTTAACTATGGTGCCACGTGACAGAACCAAGAAGAAAACTACATGCGATGACTAAATTTATAGATTTTCAATAGTAAAAAAACCCTCACCCGTGATTTTTTAACGATGACTAAATAAGAGAAAACGTAATATCGAAAAATTAGACAGTGATTTAAGCCTTCGTAATTTTTTAGTTAATTTTTTTTCCAAATATATAAAGACAATCTAGATAAATAAAAAACATTATTTATCTCAATCTATATACAAAAACAATTTTTTTTTTCTTTTAAATGTTTAACTTTTTTTCAAATAAAATCTCACGAATGAAAAGGATCCAAACTAAATAGTCAATAAAAATAAAAAATTAATTATAAAAATGTGTTTGGACCAAAGAGTAAATTATGATATTAATTTTTAGTTTATTAATAAAAGTTATTCAATATTAGGAAAATCATATCCATCACTAAAATATAAAAATAAAAGAATAAATATATATAATAACTATAAGAATTCACAGTTTGCTTTTACCTATTAGTTATCTTAAAATCCATCAAATTAAAAGTTGTCGATCAATTACTTAAGTAATTCAAAAGAGGTTAAAGAAGTCCGGTATCAATGTCTCCTCCAGGACAGAAAAGGTCTCCTCTAGGACAGAAAAGGGATGATCAAAAGTATTGTAATCCTATAGCCCGTTTAATTCTTTTGTATTTCACTTTTATTTTTATATTTAATTTATATTTTGTTTTTCTTATTTAATATTAATTATCACAAATTAATTTAGTTTACATTTAAAAAAAATATTACATTTAACAATCATTTTGTTTTTGACAATTATTTAACTTTTAATTTATTTTTAACTCTTATTTTTCTATTATGTGACTTGATTAACATGTTGTCTATCATTGATTATTGGATATTATGAAAAAAAAAGAATATTAAATATTATTACAAATATATCTATTTATATGATAATGGATATTTAATTGATATATTTAATATATATTAAAAGACACAAATAAAATATTTTTCATAATAATATTATATAAAAAACATATTTAAACAACAAAATATTAATTAATAATTGTAATTTATTTATGGATATATATATATATATATATATATATATATATATATATATAAGCATTGATTTTGTATTGATTTTTTAGATATTAAATAGTATTTAATTTAAAAACAGACTTATAAAAAAATCATTGCTTTTTTTTTTATTCTCCTTCGTTCGGGGCATACTATAAGTGCTAATAACTAGAGGGAGAACGAATGAATTCAAGATTAAAATCTATAAAAAGAAAAATAAAGAAAAGGTTGATCGAGGGAGCCTTTTGGAATCTGTTTATTATTCTCTCTATGAAATCTGTTATAGAAGGGTATCTTAAATTCTTAATATACAACTATTGCATATTGTATATTGCATGTACTATTATTTATATCGGTAAGATCTGAAATTATATAATCACGTCGTGATTAAGCTTGCAATTTGGGCCGAGATTAGGGAGCCCTATCTCTTGATCTAATCTGGTTTTGGTTGAGGACTACTACTTGCCGTTAAACTTGTTTTCTATATTTTATAAAAGATTTTGTTTCCAGCTCATCTCAATCTTATATTCAATTTTTTTTATCACTTTTACTTCACAAGGTCATAAAATTTTGATCTGTTTGTAATACAGTTGGTTTAATTTAACAATTTTTAAAATATACGAATACTATAAAAGTAAATAACTAAACATTTATGAAACTAAATGGACTTCTCATTACTTGCCTTTAAACTTGTTTTCTATATTTTATAAAAGATTTTTTTTTTCCAGCTCATCTCAATCTTAGGACATTCAAATCTTCTTTTTATTTTATCACAAAAGATTTTATCACTTTTACTTCACAATTATTGGTAATAAAATTTAGGTCATAAAATTTAGATCATAATTCGTTGGTAATACAATTCGTTTAATTTAACAATTTTAAAATATACGAATACTATAAAAGTAAATAAATAAACATTTATGAAACTAAAGAGAAACAAAAATAGAGTGAAAAATATTATCTCTAAAAAACAAATTTTTGAATTCATATATTACTTCTAAGTTTGGTTCGACGCCACGATATTTGTTCCTTGCGAGAAGTATCATCCAACAAATATTCAACCTTGCATTTCCAATCAGTTTTATATTCAAATCAGGCAAATAATAATTCATATATGTCTTATGTTATTAGAAACAAAGATTGTTTTCTTAGAGATCAATCCAATATCTAAACTTCAAATAAAATGGAAGTAAAATTTTCCTTACTACCACAAAAGAAAATGTACATAAAAGATAATAAAAGAAACCTTAATCTTCATTGATCTTATAATGAACTAAATCTATGATCATTGCAATGCCTTACCAATTCTCAAAACATGAAGTCAATGTCTTTTAAATATTATGTAGAGGCAACCATGAGTATATCCAAAAAACTCATACTTGATATAGCAATAATTCAAAATAGAGTTGATCATAGGAAAATCCAGTTCACATCAAGACAACAAAAAATGATTCTTTCTACTTCAAAATTTACATTGGGTGATAATTTTTCAAAAGAAAAACTCAAATAACCAGTATTTAAAAATTCTTAGATTTTTTTGAATTTTCAGAGAGGTTAACATGTCTTCATGGGATATAAGACATGTAATGATCGAATTTGATCATCATGATGATCAACAAAAGCTATAATAATAGAATGTTAGGTCCATATGGGAACATTATATAAGGTTGCTAAAGTGGAACCCATAGTTGAATCATAAGATAAATTCTCCCATCACCCCAGTTGCGATTACATTCCCCAACCTACCCGAGTTTATGTTTAATGAGACCACAATTAGAACAATAACTATGCCAATAAGAAAGCCTCTACAAGTTTAGATTCCTATAAAGAATAGGGCCAAACATAATTGTTTCAAAGCATTAATTAAACTTAACGTCTCTAGAAATCGTATTCACAAAACCTGAATTGCTTTTGGTGAAAATGATGAGTATTGGTTAGATATTATTTATGGAGACTCCACGTTACTTTTCTAAATATCTACATCTTTTATCTAACCCCTCAGATTGTAGAAAGTTAAAGACTACTATAGAAGATAGACTTGTAAGGAACAATCAGTCTCAGTATCTCTCAATTTCCAAACCCAAAACTCAAACAAAAACTTGTGTCCCAAAAATTAAATATATAATTTTAAAGAAAGTGGAATGAGTTAGGCACCATAGAATACAAGAGGAAATATCATATAGAAGCAAAAAAAATGAACACAAAGATAAAGTTTCTGGTAGTCAAACATCAATGGTTGAAGTGTCTATACCAATGGATCAACCTCCATAAAAAAACATCACCTCTAATAAAAAATATTACTCATACATTCACTGGACAAAAAAGATATCAAGGATAACATAAAGCTTAGAGAGTCTGAAATTATAGAAGGTCTTCATTCTATTGAAATAAATGCCATTTTTACATAAGTAAATATAACTTTGATAGTCTAAACTTAGATATAAAATCTCCTAACTAAAAGAGTACAAGAAGTCTCTCTGCATCTCATGTTCCCGGTAATTTAGAAGAAGGAAAAGATTAAAAAAAGATTATAAGCAAGAAAGTAAAATTTTTTAAAGCTAGACTATTAAAGGTCCAAGAACTATCAAAGTATTACACATTAAAGGGTCAATCATCTCATACATTGGAAATTCTAAATGACTATCTCAATCCTCAATTGGAATGTGAGGGATGTGAGAAACAAAGATTCTATTAGCAAGCTCAAATCATCCAAAACATTTGAAAATTGAACTTTATGGTTATCCAAGATCCTACGATAACAATGTACAATTTAGAAAAAAGTTTCTAAAAAAATTAGATACCATGATTAGTACATCAAACATTACTAACAAAATTTGCATATTCTGATAAGAAGAGTTTTGTGTTAACATAATTGTTACCCATGATAAATATTTACATTTAAATGTAAGTCATTCGACTTTGAAAAAATAAAGTTCTAGTGATAACTTTATGTAAAATACATTAGAGAGAAGAGGATTTAATTATGGAATGATTTGAGAAACCTAAAAGATAACTGTAAAGATGGATAGTTATGAGAAATTTTAATGTTATCTTAAACTCTCAAGAACAATTATCATGTTCTTTCTCATGTTTAACAAGCATGAATTCAATAATATTATTATGGACTGTCAACTTAAAGAAGCGGGATATTCGGGTTCTAAGTTTACTTGGACCAATATTAGAAAGTCAAAGAGGCTTGATAACACTAAAGTTAAGCATATGACAAGAACCGGTTCTGACCATTTTCCTAAAAGTATCACTCTCATATTAGATCAAAATTAATTAAAAAAATTATTTAAATTTCAAAATATGTGGATTATGGAACTTGAGTTTCTAAGGACAATAAAAACATAATTGGAAGGAAGATATGACAGGGCCCTCTATTTCAGTCTTATGAAACAAACTCAAAAGACTGAAACAAAAACTTAAAAGTTAGAATTGGAAAATATTTGGCAATATAATTGATGCTATTGCCCAATTAGAAGAAGATGTCAAATTCCTAAAAATATGTTTTGAAGAAACAAAGAGTATTGAAAATAAATAGAAAATTCATAACGCTCAAGCAAATCATCTAAATCTTATGGCTATGGAAGAAGCATATTGGGAGCAAAGAAACAACACTAACGGGCTAAAATATGGTGACAAAAATACTTCTTGCTTTCACAACTATGTTAAAAAAACTACCATGCATGGCATTCTACAAGAAGACGATTGGATAAAAGATCAAATTGTTATTGGTAAATCAGCAGAAACTCATTTTAAATCACTATTTACAACCCCAGCTAATCAAACGGAACTAGAGGATTTTTAAAATATTATCTCTAATCAAAATTCTTATGAAGACAATAAAAACATGATTGAATTAGCTTCTAAATCTAAGATTCATAACATAGTTAGAGATTTATGCCCCCAACAGTTCTGTTGGCAAGTTCTTCAAACACTACTGGTATATAAGACCTAAAGATCTTTGTGCTGCTATAAAAACATTATTCCAAAGTCATCTTGTCCCCCAAGACATTTATGCTACTGCGATTTGCCTAATACACAAGGTTAACTCTCCTTAAATATGGAATGGTTTTAGACAAATTAATTTGTGTACATTCCACAACCATATCAAAAATACTAAATGACAGATTCCCTTACTTCCGAAAACTATATCTGAAGAGCAAGGTGGTTTCGTAAAGATAAGGAACATTCATGATAATAGTTTGGTAGCTCAAGAACATACTTATGATTTAAACAGAAACGTTCGAGGGGGTAATATGATGATCAAAATTGATATGTCTAAAGCATTTGACATGTTATCATTTAACTTCATCATGAGAATTATGGATTATTTGGCTTTAACAAAACGTAATTGGACATAATTGAAAAACCTATTAGACAATGAGATCTTATTTACACAATAACCTATTTTTATTGCAAAAGAGTACTTAATAAGAGGCCTTAAAAATCTATTTGAAACTAAAAGATAATTGGTATACAAGATAAAAAGTTCTATGGTTATAACTTGTTTGACATTTCCGGATGATTTTATAATCTTTACAAATGGATCTTCTCCAAATATCAATAGACGTGGCAAGTTCCGGAAATATTATCAAGATAGATCTGGTCAAACCATCAATAAAGATAAAACTGAATTTTTTGTTTCTTCTAAATTGTCTCAAATAAGTATTAAGGGGATTCAAAACCAACATGGTTTTAAGAATGGAATACTTCCTCTAAACAATATTGGTATTACTGTCCATATAATCAATAAGGCTTGTTATTTTGATAAATTGGTAACTAATATTAGGAACAAGATCCTTGATTGGGATAGTAAACTACTTTCTTTTGGTGGCAGACTTATACTAATTCAGTCTTTGTTGATGTAAATACTTATATAGCACATTCAAAATTATCTCATGTCAATGTTTACGTACTCTATAAATTGTTCTACTTACCATCCTGTTCAAGTGAAAATACATAGTCATCACTCAAAAATATGGAAACAATTACATAATATAAGAGAAACTAGAGATGAATTCAGTTATTGGTAGGTTTGGTAAAAGCGACATCGATTTTTAGATTAAAAAATGGTTTGATATTCGCCCATTCATTCAATTATAAAACTCTAAGAGATGTCTAAAATCTGAAAATCCTAATTCTATTAGAGATGTCCAAAATCTGAAAATCCTAATTCTATTATTTTAACCTGCTTCTTTCTCTATGGTCTGTCTCAGTCAAATCTTCAACCAAAACCGCTATAATCTAGTGAATACTCACATAATCCTTCCTTTTTCAAATAAATTTTTCTCCAAATCTTCGTGCCTTCGTTTATATGTGTATATGTGGATCGTGGAAAAATGAAATATTTGGAAAAAGATAGATTTTATATAGAAAAAATAAAGTTTTCTTTACTCCAAACAAGTATACTCAAAAGGTTTCATGTATAAATTGTCTGGTATTTTATAGAGACTAGGAAAGGGAAAACCCGTATTATCCAATAACTATGAACAAGAATACAAGTGGGTAAAGAATATCCAGTTCTCTTGGTTTAACCACCAATTGGACAATCCCATCTCCTCAAGAATTGATAGAGCCCTAGTCAACGACCACTAGGACGACGCTTTCCCAAACTCCTTTCCCCATTTTGACCTTCCTCGTACGTCCGACCATGCTCTCATCATCCTCTACCTAACCACTCCATTTATTCCCAAACCCAAACCGTTTATTTCAACATGTGGCACCTTCATCCGAGCCTCCTTGATATTGTCTGCAATAGTTGGACCCTCCCTAGTCACAAAGACCCCATGAAATCCGTAGCTATAAAGCTAGCCCGTCAAGCCCCCTCCCTCGAAACCCTTAACATGAGAGATTTTAGCAACATCAGTCACAGAGTTGACAGTGCCCAATCCACTCTTGCCCACGCCAAACAAACCCTCGCGTTGAACCCGACTAAGCCCTCTCTCCTTTTGATTGAGAGGGAGGCTCCAAAAAACTATATCTTCTACAGATGTGCGAAGGAATCCTTCCTCCAACAAAAATCTAGAGAGACCTGACTCAAGCTGGGTGACAAAAATTCTAATTTTTTTCCACAATAGTATAAAATCCCGTAGAGCTCGTAATAAAATCCTCCCTGTTACCACCCATGATGGCCGGACCAACTCTAACCCTAGAATAATCTCGTCTACCTTCCTCTCACACTTTTAAAACCTTCTGGGATCCCCTAGCCCGGAAGGCTACCCTGGCCTTGACAGGGTCCGATCCCTCTTCAATAAAGTTGTCTCCCCCACTGAATAATCTAACATGATAAAACCCATTTTAGATGATGACATCAAATCTGCCCTCTTTGATATTGATAACGACAAAGCCCCTGGACCTGATGGCTTTAGTGCTGGTTTCTTCAAAACCTGTTGATCAATTGTTGGACTTGATATTTGTGCTGCCATAAAGCATTTTTTCCACCATGGAAAAATGAACCCTGACTGGAATAAAACTCCCATTGCCTTAATCCCGAAGATTGAAACCCCCACCTCGCCCTTAGATTTCAGACCCATATCTTGCTGTAATATTATTTACAAGATTATTTCGAAGATCCTCGCGAACAAAATCAAACCCACCGTTACCTACCTCATTGACCCATCCCAATCTGCTTTTGTCCATGGTCGCTCTATAGCTGATAACATCCTCCTTACCCAAGAACTCATGCATGGCTACCAGACTAACCGTAAAGGCCCCAGATGTTCCCTTAAGATCGACCTTCTAAAATCCTTCGATAACGTCCGCTAGGAGCTTGTCCTTGATGCCCTCTATGTAATGGAGTTCCCAATTGAAATGATTGGCTGGATTATCTACTGCATTACCACACCCTCTTTTTTGTCTGCATTAATAGAAACCCTACAAGTTTCTTTCTTGGGGAAAGATGAATCCGACAAGGAGACCCCCTCTCCCCATATATTTTTGTTATCATTATGCAGGTTATCTCTTGCATCCTTCAAGAGAAAAGCCATGACCCTAATTTCGAATTCCATTGGAAATGTCAATCGCTCAAAATCATCAACCTCTGCTTCGCCGACGACCTCATGATCTTCTGTAGAGCTAACACCCACTTTATTAAGCTTATCCGTGAGGGTTTAAAGGAGTTCGCAATGTTGTCTGGTCTTCGCCTCAACCAGACCAAAAGTTAAATCTTCCTCTCGGGTACGTCCCCCGACACTAGAAATGCTATTATGCATCTCCTCGGATTCAGTGAGGGTACCCTCACGGTACGATACTTAGGAGTCCCCCTTATCACCTCAAGGCTTACTTACAATGACTGCCGACCTCTCTTCACGATGATCACAAATCACATTAACTCCTGGACTACGAAGCACCTCTCGTACACGGGGCGTCTCCAGCTCATCAAGTCCGTCCTTTTTGCTATCCATGTATACTGGACCTCCATTTTCATTCTCCCGGTCAGAGTCTTAAAGGAACTCTCACAACTTCTCCGAAGGTTTCTTTGGTCGGGGTCAGAAATGAAGATCACAGAGGCTAAAGTTTCTTGGGATAAACTTACCTTGCCCACAGATGAGGGCGGCCTTGAGATTCCATATCTAAATATTTGGAATCAGGCGGTCGCCCTAAAATTCTTTTGGTCAATACTCACTAAAAACCATAGTTCTATATGGACACAATGGACCCTTATTGAAAAAATAAAAAATAAAAACTTTTGGACTATCCCCATCCCTGCCAACTCTAGTTGGGGATGGAGATAAATCCTGAAGCTCAGATCCCAAGCGTCGAGTCTCTACAAGGTTAATATTGGAAACGGCTCCAACACTTCCATATGGTATGACCCATGGCTATTTCCATCCCAGCTCATCAATTTCTTTTGCAACAGCATCGCTAATTTGACTCGCCTGCGTAATATCTCCCGAGTCTCGGACCTCAACCACAATGGCACTTGGTGCTGGCCTTCTCAAGCCAGGGCACAAAATAGACACATGCTCTCTCACTTAACCGAAATCAGAAATGCCCTCGCCAATCTCCCCCCTCCTACCACCACCGACGACATATTCTTATGGATCCCCAATAAATACAAGCCCCACTTTACCATAAGTAGTACCTATTCTGCTCTCCGCCCTAATAGGGCCAAAGTCCCTTGGGCCCCTCATTTGGAATAAGTATTCGATACCTAGACACTCCTTCATTGCATGGATGGAAATCCAGAACAAACTCTCCACGTGTGAAAAACTCATCAGTTGAGGCCTCGACTCCCCTCCCCATTGTGTCGTCTGCTCATCTCACCCATAAAATCTCGAGCACCTTACCATCACATGCTCCTTTGCCTCCCCCATCTGGGACAACATCTGTAGAAAGCTTCTCATCCTCTCCTGCCCTACTTCTTGGGACTCATGGCTTGAGGAAGCCTGTAACTGGACTACTGCTCCCAATGGTTCCACTTTTCTATGGTGCACTGCCTTCTGCACCACCATCCACCATATCTGGAAAGAAAGAAACGCGCGCATCTTCACTAACAACTCTGCTCTAAGCTCATGTGTCGTCCATCGCATCCTCTCGGACCTCCGATACTGCTTCCACGAAACAAAAATTAATTTTCCCCTGTAATTCCTTTCTTTATTCCGCTATATTTAGCATTCATAGGCTTAAGTCCAATGTAATCTGGTCATTGTACCAGCTCATGTACATCTTTATTATTTATAAAATTTACAGCTTTTTATACTAAAAAAATGCATAAAAAATACTCCACCTTAATTTTTTAATATATATATATGTCACTTTTATATTTCTATGGTTAACAATTCAGCTACTTTAATCCAAAATAGTTTAAGATTATCTCTTTATATATATATATAAACACATACTGTGAGTTTTTTAGACTATAAACACTTTACTTATTAAGGGTTTGGCCAAAATAATATGTTAGTAACCCGCTGTGTATGCTTTTAGTCTATATATAAATTTTCTTTTACTACTATTTTAAAGGGTTGTGAATTGGTTATTTTATTAAACTTTTTGTTAGATAAATACATATTTAGATCAGTTAGATGTCTGTTTTACTAACTTTAGTTTTGGATATCAATTAATTATAATTTAATTCAATATAGTTTGAAGTATAAATATATAAATAGTTATTTAAACTAAGTTAAAAATATACTTTATTATTTATATATATACACACACGGTTAAACAATATTTATCATACAATATTCTCATATTTTGTGGGAGATATTTATTAAAAGTATCATATCTCTATATTCACATGTATTTCTTTATTGACCGATTAGCTGAAACATTTACTTCTATCAATACTTTTAAAATGGTATTTAATTCACTCGGAAATACATCGCAACATTTACTTCTATCAATACTTTTAAAATGGTATTTAATTCACTCGGAAATACATCGCAGCATTGGTTAATCAATATAAATTGGCACCGCATCGAAAATTTTGTTTCCCTAATATATCTAAAATCAAACGTCATAAAAGGCGTTGAACTGCTTTCAAACCATAAGATAGAGGTAGATCATTTTTCAAACAGCTTATAGTAACTCTCTCAACTACTAAAGTTAGAATTTATACTGAATATGTACATGCCAAGCATTATGGATGAAAATGATATTGAAAGGATTAGAACACAAACTTGAAGCCTACATTGTGACTCTGTGTAACAATAAATCCACCATTAACCTATCAAAGAACCGTGGAATGCGTAAACATATTGACATATGCTTTTATTTTTAGGAGTAAGTTTTCTAAAGATGGTAGATCAGTTTGGAATATTGTGAAACGCAAGACCAATTGCTGACATTATGACTAATGCCCTAAATACAGAGAGTTTTATGAAGATAAAAAATGCTTTTGGTATGTGAGATGATCATAATAAAAACTAGAAAGTACAACTTATGGAGGGATTGAAAGTTATTAAATAGTTAATAAAAGATATGAGGTCGTTAAATTTAAGTTAGTAAACTAATTGCATGCTTATAAAATAGCTAAGATTTTTAACTATTCCTTTTAATGAATTAAAAATTATGTTGTGTTCATTTTCATTTTTCTGATTGTTTAACGTTTTATTTGTGTGTTTACTATTTACAGGTTCAAATTTGTGTCCAACTAAACAATTTTTTTATTGGTAAAATATTAATTAAAATACAATTTTGATTATTTAAAAAATACAAAAATGAATTTAAACAATATAACAAAGAAATGTAATTTTGGTCAACGATTTTTATATTTGTTTACAGTTATATAATTTTAGAAATTTATTAATCCAACGAAAATAATAAGAAATGTTATGTAGTATGTTTGGAATTTTAAAGGCAATTTAACTTCTATTTTTCTTTAAAAAAATCATAGGTTTAATTTCATTTTTAAATTAATTGAATTGCAAAGTATAATTTTGTTATGGTTATGTTTAAGTTAATGTCCCCAACAATGAAACAACTAAATAGCTAATAAAAACAAAAACTTGTTCCATGACCATGAATAGAAAAAAAAAGCCATATCGATAGAAATTATAATTTATTAAACAAAAACTTTTTATTTTTTATTTTGACGTTAAAGGGGTAGCCGAGGTAGTTGAATAAAGTATGTTCGTGATTAAAGATTATAAGTTCGAGTCCTTCTATCAAAAATTTCTTTGCTGAACACGTTATTTTATTTTGCACGCATTCGTTGAATAGCGGCGGCAGATTCCTCCAAAAAAAATTGATAATTTATAATATTCATTTAAAATTTATTTATAAAAATTATTCAATTAGTAAAATCATAGAACTAATAATTAAAAAATTCATATTTTGCTTTTACCTATTACCTAACTTAAAGCCCATGAAATCAACAATATTCTACAAATGAACAAATTTAAAAATAAAATTAACACTAAAAGGTAGTCGTAAAAGCAGGGCTCAACGTGAAAAAAGAGTCGTAACCCTATATACGGTTATTTAACTTTTTCCTATTTAACTTTTATTTTATAAAAAAAAAATCACAAAATATCTTTTCAAGTATGAAATTCCTAATCAGTATCCAAATATTAGACCCTCTCAAATAATATTTAGAAGCCAATTTTTTACCAAATTAGCCCTAATACTAGAAGAAAGAGAAAGCAGATTATTATTAATTTAATTTTCATTTTCCTTCCAAATCCCAATAACTTTTAGAAACTGAAAAAACTATAGAAGAAAGTCAGAAAGGAAGTGAAACCCCAAAAGAACTCTGTCGACGGTGTCGTTGTTACCGAACAAACTCCGACGAGTTTAGAAGAACTGTCGTACGAAGCGATCGCCCAACTCCATCTTCATTTCCTCGTGTGAACAAAGAACCACCATTGCCGGCGAAGTTCGTTAGTCAAAACTACTGTTAAGGTACGGGACAATTATTTCTTACTTTTTATGTTAATTGCGTTGGATAAGTTCGTTATAGACTATTTTGTTCGATAACTGCGTTATCGGCAAACTACTGGGTTTACATTCTCCGGCCGGTGATTGTATGCTGTCTTGTTTTGTAGGGTCGATTGTATGTTGTTTGAGGGGGAGAAACAAATTTCTTCTTTAGTTGCACCTACGGCCGGTTTTAGTTTTAGGTAGGCGTAAGATGTCGATTCAGGTGGGGTGTCAGGCTTGCCTTGGTTTTCTGTTTTTCAGTACGTGCATGCTTGTCTAGAATCGAAACCTGGGTAGTGTATCATGTTTATAGATTATATCGCATCTGCTTCGGTGTTTTAATGCATCATGTTTACAGTAGTTTTTGTATGTGTCTCGCGTATCATGGGTTCTATAATGGAAGATGAGTTTGGTTTTTTTTTTACGTATCTCGCGCATGGCGTTATCACATCTCGCTTTGTGTGTTGTGGAGTCTGAAATGGTAGTCGAGGTTGCATTTGTTATGTGTATCTCGCGGATGGGATGGCTGCCATTTTGGGTAGTGTGTCGTGGGTTATGTAATAGAATGCTCGTTGGGCGTTTGATGGTCGTATCTCACACATCGAATGGTTTCCATCTCGCACTCTGTATCGTGGGGTTGCAGTGGATGTTGAGTCGTGTGTTTTTTATATGTGTTTTGCGCATAGAACAATCATATATCGCGTTGTGTGAGATTGAGTGCCTAACTCGCGTGTGTAATTGGATTTGTAATACCTATGTCGTGTATAACATCGTCATATCTCACGTATTATGGAATGGGAGGACTCTGGGATAATTAGTAAACGGTAACACGCACGACATGTAGGGAGCATGTCGCGTCATACGGTTGTTGTATGCCGCTACAATATGGGTCATTGGCATGTATCTCGCGAAACATGTTTGATATATCACGTGTTGTATATGTTGACTCACTTATGTTCGGTTTATAATAAGTTCTACAAGGGGATATCTATTACTAAAATCTAACATGGGTGTTCTTTTGTGTGTACAGGTTCTGCTATGGGCAAATGTACTTTTTACAGGTCTGGTTTGGTCAATATATTAAATTTGCTGCAGAAAAATATAGTCGTTGAGGAGCATATCGAGGCTACGAAGAACACGCCGTTCTATACGTTGCTGAAAACTTCTTTTATGCTAAGGAACGAATATCTGCCAAAGAGGAAATAACAAAGAGATATTCTGTAAAGAATGAGTGTTTTAGAATAGGTTCGAAGAGGGTTAAACTGATCACACACGATGTTAAAGCCATCCTTGGTCTTAAACACGAAACAGAGGAAATGCCGATGAATAGAACAAGGGAATTCACTGGAAGATTTGTCGATGCTGCGGAGAACCATTCTCCACTGATGCAGAAATATTTCTTGCGTCCAAGGGCGAGGAAAAGTGGACCGTCAAACCAAAAGGCTATTTCAAATGTGATGATAAAGGTAGAAATAACAGATTATGAAACGTAGGCATGTTTTAGCATATACAATTACATAAATACTGTCTGTTTTGTTACAAGAAGCAATAGAAATAGCAGCAAATGATGGGAGTGAGGAATCGGTAACAGACTTTGCCAAGCTTTTGATACTCTTCATTTGTTCTACCCTGTTCTACTCTGTATCTGGAGATATCATGGGTTGGACAATGGTCATCTACGTAGAAGACATGCTAAAAATTAATGACTATGATTGGTCGGGAGAAATTATTGAGAAACTGACAAAGGTTATGGTTAATTGTTTGGAGGAAGGGTCCCCAGATCACGACATCGGCTGCGTAGCAGTCTTATTGGTGAGTATTCAACTCCCGGTTTGTATTATTTTGGTTTCTTATAAAAGTGATATGAGTGTGACCTATTTTTTCCCAACCCTTCATAATGGAGCACACCACGATATGGGAAGATTTGGTAAGGCCAAACATGATTCCTAGGTGTGACAAATGGTGGGGGCTGGAGTGCAAGGAGTCCACTATGGCGCTTGTTAAAAAGTTGAGAAAGCTCCCCGATGATGAGGTAATATATGGTCGTCAGATTATATTTATCTATTGACTCGCGTGATATATCACAAACGTAGCGCGAGGCGTATTAATTTTTAATTGTTGAATCACTTTATGCATATGTATGCCTTTTAGAATCGCGTGAGAGGTCTAGGCATTCAATCGCGTAATTGGTATGTGATTGTCATTAGAGAATCGCAACGTATGCTGCATGTCAAACACACGACATATACATTAGTACTACACGCATCGCATCGTATGTTCTTTATGAGAGAACAAATAGCATCTCAGGATACATACGTCACTCGCGCATGTGGTTTACGGTTATATGACGCGAATCGAATGGAATGTTACAACAGAATCGCAAGCTATTTACTTTATTATTACACGATTTGCATCTTGGTATCACTTCATGCGAATGCGTCGTGTTGTATACGTGTGTGTCCGCTGTTTGTTTGAAAATAAATATTACGTGTTGCAGATATTAGAAGGAGAGATAGCCTTCGGGTCGGGCGAGACCAGTGGAGGGTCTGGTAGGAAGTTGACAAACAAAAGGAAAAAGACGATGACCAGTAGAAGTGGGAAGCGATCGAAGTATTATAGTGGAGGGGAAACAAATGAGATGGAAATTGGGCAGACATCTGAAACAGTTGATTACGGGGGAGTAAATAAGGATTACGGTGAACCGGTGCGGGGGTAGTTGGATCAGAATAAAAATAATCCCGAGAAAGGCGGCAACTCAAGTACTCGGATGAAAAGGATGAAAGTTTACAAGCCAAGAGCTTGTAGTATTTTATTTAAGAGGATGGAATATGTCAAGAAGAGAACCAATGGAAAATACAGATACTCGGTAGAAAATAAAAGCCTTAAGATTTCGCTGGCACGAAAGAATAGACAAGTAAGTTGTTTAAGAGGTTGTCAATTTTAATGATGCATTTTCATTATTTTGGCTAATACTTGTTCAATTTCCCCACAGATTGAAAAACTCCAAAGGGAGGTTGCTTTGTTGACTTTGAAGCTTCAAGAACAAACTAATCAAGGTAATGAAGATGCTGAAGATGTTGAGGTTAATGAAGCACTAGAGAAGGTTTGTGTACTCCCTTTCTGTTCGGTAGAAGAGGAGTCATTAGAGAAAATAATAGAGGTATCAGTAACAGTGGACGAGGTTCCTAAAACCATAATTTATGTCTCAAGAAAACATGGTTTCAAAAATTTAGAAGTATGACAGAAAAAACATGATAAAGAAGAAGAAGTTGTAGAGGGTTCTACACCTGACGGCAATGAAGAAGACACAGACGAGGGGGTAGAAGATGGAGGTGAAACAGATGATGAGAAGAATGAATTTGGAGCTGCTGATGGACCGAATGATGTTACTAAGACATCTGGTGAGGGGAAGGCAAATGAAAAAACTTTGTATGTTTTGGGAGTTGACAAATGTAAGCTTGTGGCGGCCAATTCTATTAGCGGTGTACCAGCTTCTTCTGGAATTGAAAATGTGGAAAAAGATGAGGAAGTAACCTCGCATGGTGCGGATATTGGTGTGGGTGCAGTAGCAGCGGATGCTGAGGTGGCGGCTATACAATAAAGTTTAGATTTCAAGGTAAAATTTAGAATCTTGATATAACACAAATAATTGACAACTACGCTGGATATAGATATGATTTTTACGTGCTGTAGATCATCGATGCCTGGATATATAAGTTCTTAAATAATCAAACTGGACTGTACCTTTCAAAGAACTCGATGACGAGTACAACTGTAGATATAAAGCTATACAGATTTCAGGTGTCGCAACGATTAGTATCTAATTATTAAATAGCCATTTAAAGTGAACCAGAAGTTTGATATTGTTTTGGTGTACCCTGGTTTTATTACAGACATTACTAGTAAAACAATGAGATGTTACAAACGTTATTGACGCAGTTTTTGAAAACGTGACAGACGACACATTTATCGCATTCATTCCGCTATGCACCATAAATGAAAAAGGTACTAACCACTGGACGTTGTTAGTAATAGACATGGAGAATGGTTTGGAAAAAAACTACAATCCCATGTTCCCTCTTAGCAAATTCACTCTAGACAACATTTGGAAAACGGGCGACGCCTTGGTAAGTAGTATGAAACCTTATTGGATGATGTTGTATGTTCATTGTTTGCAGGCGAATTATCCAATTCGAGTGATGGTGATTCGCACCTTAACGAGCATTGCACGTATCTCGCATTAGTGTATATGCGAATCACCTGTAACAGATGGAACTCGCATCTTAATGTAAATTGATTCGCAACATTACGGGTTCACATTTATCTAAAAAAAAATAAACTAACATTTTTCTTATTTGACAAGCCGAACTATTGTATGAAGAAGAGATACATACCACATGTGAAGAATGGATACAAAGTTAGAGCTGTTAGAGAGATTCCACAGCAAGATAAATCTTCGCTTGACTGTGAAGTGTTCGTCTGTCAGTTTGTCAAAGACATTATCCAACACGGGTTTGTACCGAAGGAATATAGCAAGTGTATGCCAGCTGAAGCACGTGCAAAATTTTTTAACCACTTCATGAATGATAAGAATACTAATATCAGGGCGTCAGATGCCTAATTGTTAAGTTCAATTCACTAGAAGCTATTCTTCGTATCTAATTTCATTTGGATTGGTTATTGGGTAACACACGAACCAGTTTATCGAAAATTGTAAGTTAACTTGCATTGTATGTTGTAGATGACTCGCATCACGAGTTCATTTTTTGTCACATATCACGCGTGAATAATATGTTGCCTCTCGGTGGAACACGCGTGTTAAGTTTGTAACAAATCGACCGTTTAAAGTTTTATGCCGCGAGTTATATATATTTACTCATTATATCGTGTGATACACTTTCTCTATAACGCATGTTGTTTATACAACGAAACGCGTGATATTAGATACACATTTCTCTGAGATTTTCCCCCTTCAACTCCCGCCAAATATTATTGAGTGATTGATATTGTCTCGCCAAAACCTATACCTACTAAATATTATCCGCCTAGTTACCCCCAATTTTCCCCCTTATATAAACCTCCACAAAACAATATATACAATAAACTGAAACAATTAACACACTCCAAATAGGAAATCGGTATGAGTTGGTGCGTCGATGAAGTCCAACACTTTCTTCAAGCCGTGAAGTACGTTTAGACAACGAATTCAGATGAAACGACTGACGTTTTTTTTCGATCAAGTGTTATGCAGGATGTACTTTGACTATAGAAGACTTGGATTTGTCGGCCCCCATGTTCGTAGCCGATAAGAAGTTGCTTCGAGGTACAACGAACTAAAATCCGAACCCTTGCTACATGAGTCTGATCTTTATCTAGCTTTGCGCGAAGAGGCAGCAAACTTATGGAAGTGGGAACTTAATGATTGGATATCAAGAGATACGATTGTGTACCTAAAGAAAGCGATTGCAGAGAGAGAAGATGCTATTGTCAATTGTTCACCGATTGATGATAACCGTGATTGTTGAATTAAGGCTTTAATTTTGTGGACTTTAAAAATGTAACTTCATTAAAAAAACAAAGTAGTCTTTAAATTGGATGTAATGGAATAGATTTACTAATGATAAAAATTTGACTTTATTTTAAGTGTACTTTTCTTGAAATGGTTACCTAATGATTGCTTAGATGTTTACAAGACATTAGGAACAATGCCAGTCTCGCGCGGTTAATGAAGGGAGTTATTCAGTAGATGAATTTTAGCTCCGACTTAACTTGCGTTAGATAGGATACATACCTCGCACTCACAATGGATCTGTTACACCTAATTCGCCCAGAATGGTGGGAAACAAAATCAATTTAATACTTCTATCTCGCTCGTGAGGAGCCAGTTCGAGACATCTAGCGTCAACTGACATGAACATCTCACTTAGGAAGAGCCATCGAGATATATTAAGGGTTATACGACCAACTCACGTGATTTGAGTCAACTTGATTCATCCAGTGCTATACACATTGAACACCTCGCGTGATAGGAGAAAATGTAAAACGTCTAGCGTTATAAATAATGAACACATCGCGGGATATGAGTCAGTTTAATTCATGTAGCGTTATAAAGACATATACATCGCGCGTGTTAGGATCCAGCTTAATCCATCTATCGTTAGATAACATGCACATCTCGCGTGATTGAAGTAAGTTCAATTCATCTAGCGTCATACGACATGAACATCCCGCGTGATAGGAGCAAGCTTAAGACATCTTGCGTTACAGGAAATGAACATCGCACTGGTTAGTAGCCAGTTTAATACATCTAGCGTTAAAAATAATGATCCCCTGCGCGTGATATGAGCCAATTTATACATTTTTGTGTTATAAGACATAAACATTTCGCGTGATAGGGTCCAGTTTTGTTCATGTATCGTTATACTACATGCACATCTCGCGTCATTGAAGCCAGTTTAATTCATCTAGCGTTATACGAGAAGATCATCACGCGTGTTATTGGCCAGTTTAATTCGTCTAGCGTTATACGACATGAACCTCTCGCGTGGTAGGAGCCAGTTTAATACAACTAGCGTTATACAACATCGATATCTCGCGTGATAGGAGCAAGCTTAATACATCTAGCATTACATGAAATGAACATCTCGCGTGATATAACTTGTGGGTTTACAACTTATAAAACGCAACGAGTGGGCTAATGGACACATTTATCTTAACGTGATATACCTAAACGACTATCAATTGCAGATATTTTAACAATGGTTAACCAAGGTACATTATTTAGTTATAGATAATGTACTTAACTATATATAATTTAATTACAAAAACATTTACTAATAATAAACTAAACCAAAAATTTAATTATAATTAATTAATAAGATGAGAGATGTCAAATAAGATGGTAGTAGTACGCGTTGGTTATCGTGATTCGCAATTAACTCGCGTCATAATTACTGGCTAGTGAAAAGACAATGGGTTGTCTTTTCACTAATTTGAATTGGGTTTATTAATGCATGATGTGACATGGGTAGCTAAAGTACTCATTACATATGCTTTAGTTGCTCACTAGGGTAGTGCTTGTTTTTGAAATGATATAAATAGGCATCTCGCGATTCCTTGCATGGTTATCCACTAGACTATTACACTTCTAAAACCTTTTGGTATTCTTTAGAAAATAAAAACACCACCATGAGCGGTTTTTCAGGCGACTCCTACGGCAACAAAGCTTCTGACGGTGGGTATTCTGACGTTAGTTCGAGGTACTCCGACTTCAAGCGCTCAACTACCACGGTGTACTCTTCCGACAAAGAGTCCGATGCTTTCTCTCCCTCACTTTCACCAGAGCATGAGTATGACTCAGAATACTCTCTGTCGTGGCCGGATGATAATTCTGACTACGACTGGAATCCTAAACGACGAAGGATCATGAAGAAGAAGAAGACAATGATGAGGAAGATAACTCCTTGGAACTCTTCCAAAGATTCATCGAAACGATAAATACTGGGGCGAGGAAACTAACGACGATGAACACGAGGACGATGAAGATGAGGAGGAGGAAGAGTGTGAAGAGGAGTCTGAGGATGACGAGGACACTGAAGAGGAGGGTAACTCTTTTGATAATTAAAAACTGTTTGTGGTTGTTTCAAAGTGTAGTGGTTTTTTGAAATTTTAATTGTTAAACCCTATAACATCTGGTCGTTTTTTATTAGGGTTTAGTATCTGGGCATGCGTAGGCCCTTTGTTATCGATATGTATTAAGTTCGTCTTCCTTCCTTTGCAATATTAAATTTATGAATCGATTTGATGGTCTGCTTGCAATAGTTTGATAGTGTATGTGTCAGTACCTAATTGAAAGACATAATACAGTAGAGATATATAGTAAATTAACTTGTCACACGTTGTATGTCCTTAATGACTCGCGCGTATAATGGACACACTAATGTTAATTACACAATGCATGATCTAAGGGATGGCTAGTTCTGTAACAACTGATCTCGCGTTATTGTAGTTGAACATCAGATGTTACTATCCACTTCAATTCGACTCGCGTTATATGAAATGAACCGATTTAATGGTCTGGTTGCAATAGTTTGATAGTCTATGTGACAGTAGCTAATTGAAAGACAAAATATAGTAGAGATGCATATTAAGTTAACTTGTCACGCGTTGTATGTCCTTAATGACTCGTGCGAGAAATGGACACACTAATGTTAATCACATAATGCATGATGTGAGGGATGGCTAGTTTTGTAGCAACTGATCTCGCGCTATTATAGTTGAACATCGCGTGTTACGATCCACTTAAATTCGAGTCGCGTTACATGAAATGAACCGATTAGATGGTCTAGTTGCAATAGTTTCATAGTCTATGTGACAGTAGCTAATTGAAAGACAAAATACAATAGAGATGCATATTAAGTTAACTTGTCACGCGTTGTATGTCCTTAACAACTCGTGCGAGCAATGGACACACTAATGTTAATCACATAATGCATGATCTGAGGGATGGCTAGTTCTGTAGTAACTAATCTTGCGCTATTGTAGTTGAACATCGCGTGTTACGATCCACTTAAATTCGACTCGCGTTACATGAAATGAACTGATTTGATGGTCTGGTTGCAATAGTTTGATAGTCGATGTGACAATAACTAATTGAAAGGGAGGCCCTCCGAGATTGACTCTAGAGAAGTAGCGGGTGTGTGGATCACATTCGCGAACCTCTGACATGTATCGCACATTTTCGCTATACCTTTTGATGGGTCCAGATTTTGTCACCACTCTTTGTGAGAACCGGACAGGGGCAGTTCGGACAACATCCATCTAACCGGACAGGGACAGTTCAGACAACCTCCACTTACTAAACTGTCCGAATAGAACTAAATTATTAAACACTTAACCACTTCATGACTAAGCTAATTACTTGCCTAACTTAAAACTAATGGGTCTTTCAACTCGACCCGAATCCATTTAACACAACCCGAAAGCCCATGTGGCCCAAAAATAAATGTATAAATACCCAACCACCTACATTAAATGAGGGTAATGAAAATTAAATACAACCAGGCAGCTCAATTCTTCCTCTACACTCTATCCAAACATTAAACACCTTCAAAATACCGCAAAACTCTGGAAAAAATTACCCTCACACGAAAATAAACCTCACCAAATTGGCGACCACAATGGGAGCACGACAGTGCCTGAATCTAGCATTCAAAACCATTAGAAAAAACCAGTTCGGATGAATCCGGACGTGCAAGAAATACCACCAGCTTTGGCAGAAGTGGTGGGTGAAAATGATGAGTACACGATCGAGGAGTGTGATCGATTAAGAGTTGAAATAGAGGCTTTGAGGGAAGAAAAGGAAAAGATGGGCATAAAAGAAAAGTCAAAGGCGTCAGTTGCTCATCATACTGATAAACTTAGAGAGCATGAGCCCTCAAAAACCCATATGAGAACGAAGAAGACTCATGCTAGCTCAAAAAAGTCTCACCGGTCTAAACCGGTGGAGAGCTCTGATTCAGACTCAGAATCTTCTAGCAGCTCCTCGGGCAAAGATGGAATCGAAGAATCTCTGGCATCCAGCAGTGATGAAGGCCGTTCGAAAAAGAAGCAAAAGTTAGTAAAAAATACTCAAGAAAAAAGGATAAGCATGGAAAGTTGAAGAGGCAAATAGGCAAATGATCGTCTCATAGCCGGAGAGGATGGTGTTGGATCCTTTTACCTTCCATGATGAACCAGATATCTTTGCAACTCCTAATGAGGATACCGTCTTCAGTCGTGGCCAGAATTGGAGACAATCTCCATTGTCCTCCAAGATTCTTTCCGGGAACCTTCCTAAGAGGTTTGACAGTACAAAAATGGAAAAATACGATGTCAGTAAAGACCCGGACAACCACTTGGAATAGTTCAAAAATTTCATGATGAATTTTGATGATGACGACAAGTTGCTTTGTAGAGCATTATCCCAGTCATTTACGGGGAGTGCCCTGAAGTGGTACAACAGTTTTCCACAAGGCTGCATCAGAAATTTCGATACTTTTTGGGTGGCTTTTCGAAGACAGTTTGTTGGAAGTAAGGAGGTAAAGGGTAATGAAGACACAATTATCCATTGTGCCCAAGAACCAAACAAATCTCTAAACGAATACATAAGTCGTTTTGTAGACACCAAAAATGGGTTGGCTGATTGCTTCGAAAAAATAGCAATAGCTTCTCTGAGGCAGGGCTTAAACCCTGAAAACTTGGCTGATTCAGTAACCAGAAAAAAGGCCATGACATGGGAGGCTTGCTGAATCAGGTCGGAAAGCAGATCAATGTAGATGAAACAAAGAAAACTAGGGTGCACAGGCAGGTGAGGTCTGCCCCAGTTACCCCAAATCCGAACCAAAACCAGTCTGGGAATAAGGCTAGGGAGGCCGGGCAGAGTCATAACAGAGCCAAGGCTCAGTCTCAGCCAGCAGCTCTAGTACAGAGTCAACAATCTAGAAATAAACGAGGACCTTTGTTTAAACTGGAGTGGTTTGCAGAATTAAAAGAAAACGTAGCCACCATTTATGACAAAACAAAGGAGGAATTACATTATAGAAGGCCGGCTGCGTTACAATCTCTTAGAGAGAGCCGTAACAATTGTTTTTATCAGTATCATAATGATACTGGCCACACCACCGAGGATTGTATTGCTTTGAAGCAAGAAGTCCAGAATTTGATTGAAAGAGGAAAGCTGGGAGCGTATGTTAAAAGAAGAGGAGGAAATAGGCTTGATAAGACTCATCGGGCTGGTCCAAACAATGCAGGCACATCGGCTCCGGAAGGGGCTATGGTCATAATTGAGAGGTTCGATGTAGAGTCTGAATACTTGGACCCTGATACAACCCGGAATAAAGTGGTGGTTATCGCAGAACATTGTAAGTCGGTGTCCGGACTTATCAACTTTTTTGAGTCACTCACAATTTTCGGAGGAGACACCATGACAGCACCCACTGCTTCTTCGAGAAAAAGGCATGTTCATACTTTAGCTACCCAACTGGAGTGAGGCATGACTTCATATCAATCACAAATTCCATTTCCCTTCATTGTTTTTGATGAGGATGACTTGAGGGATATAGCTGGTCCTCATGAAGACGATGTTGTCATAGGAGCATCCATCAGGGGAAATGACATGAGACGAATTTTGGTGGACACCGGGAGTTCAACCAATATTCTCTTCTTAACTTCCTACAAAATGATAAAGAATCCAATAGTAATTCAACGGTCGAACAGGTCAATTGTGGGTTTCACTGGAAGCTCAACAGATGTGATCGGAGAGTTCGAGGAGGAGGTTTTGTTGGGCAAAGGCCCTTTTAAAAAGATGGTTAGAATACTGTTCCTCGTAGTGGATTGTCCCACTTGTTATAATGCTATTCTGGGGAGATCTTGGCTCTCTAGGATGCATGCAGTGGCCTCAACACTCCACCAATGTTTGAAATATGTTGTGCAAGGACAAGTGGGAGTTGTTCGGAGTAGCCAAAAGGTAGCAAGAGAATGTTATGCAACAGCACTGGCTCCTCGGACGTTGGGGGCAGTTCGTATCAGTGAGGAATAACATTTTGAGGGGCTTTCTGGGGGTGAGGGTGAAATTGATGACCCTAGAGACCCCTGGAGTTTTAATATCGATTAAAGAAGTTGAAACACATTCTTTAGCTGAAGGAAAAATTGTCAAGATAGGATCCAAGATGACATCAGAATTAAAGGGAAATATGTTAAAGTTCTTGAAAGACCATCAGCATGTTTTTGCTTGGTGCAATGCTGATGTTACCGGAGTACCATCAGATATTATGTCACACCAACTGTCCATCCGAAGGGACATAGCACCTGTGATACAAAAAAGAAAAGCTTTTTTTAAGGAAAAGGCTGATGTCATAGTTCAAGAGGTCGACCGACTTACTAAAATGGGGAACATAAAGGAGTCTCAGTATCCTTTATGGACAACCAATCTGGTATTGGTGAAAAAGAAAAATGGCAAGTGGCGTATGTGCATCGATTTTACAGATCTCAACAGGGCTTGCCCATAGGATTTATACCCAATTCCCCGGATTGATCAGTTGGTGGATTCCATATCTGGGAACAAACTGCTATCTTTTATGGATGCCTTCTCCGGGTATAATCATATTCAAGTGGATCTGAAGGATCAGGAGCATACTACGTTTGTTACTGATAGGGGCCTTCATTGTTACAAGGTGTTGCCATTTGGTTTAAAAAATGCTGGGGCTACCTATCAGAGGTTGGTAAACAAAGATTTTGTTGATCAAATTGGAAGAAACATGGAAGTATTCATCGACGATATGATGGTGAAAAGTGTGGAAGAAGAGCTACACTTGGCAGATCTCCAAGAAACTTTTGCTAACTTAGTAAAAGTGAATTTGAAATTAAACCCAGAGAAGTGTATTTTTGGAGTGCAGTCCGGAAAATTCTTAGGGTATGTGATAAGTGAGCAAGGGATACAGCCTGATCCAGACCAACTTAATGCTTTGCTACAGATGGAGCCTCCTCGAAATATTAAAGAAGTACAACGATTGACTGGAAGGCTGGCTGCACTAACTTAATGTCTTCGGACAAGTGAGTCCCATTTTTTCAAACTTTGAAAGGTGCGAAAGACTTCAATTGGTCCCCACAGTGTGATGAGGCCTTCGATAAGATTAAGAAGCACTTGTCTTCTCCCAAGACTTTGTCTAAACCTGTTGATGGAGAAACTCTCTTCGTATATTTAGCAGTCTCTGATTGTGCCATAAGTTCAGTATTGGTACGGGAAGTAGATAATTATCCCCGTCTGGTGTATTACATCATTAAGAGTTTGATAGATGCAGAAAAATGCTATCTAAAGCTTGAAAAATTAGCATTAGCCCTCGTGATTGCAGCGAAGAAGATGAGACCTTATTTTCAGGATCACCCTATCATTGTCCGGACGTCTTTTCCTTTGAAAAACGTTCTCCAAAATTCCGACATTTCAAGTAGAATGACTAAGTGGTCAATGGAATTGGGAGACTTCGATATTGATTTTGCTCCTCGAACAGCAATCAAAGCCCAAGCAGTGGCAGATTTCTTAGTTGAATTTCACTCAGATAGGGACATTACGCAAACAACTGATGTGAAAGACAAAAAAGTCTGGGTCATCCGGACTGATGGTGGATCAAGTACCATGGGATGTGGTGCTAAGGTATGTTTGACATTTCCGTACGGTGAGAGAATGTACCAAGCTATTTGTTTTTCTTTCAAGGCCTCTAATAATGAGTCCGAAAATGAAGCTGCTATAGTTGGTTTGAAATTAGCTCTTATTTGTGGAGCCAAAATAGTCAAGCTGATGAGTGATTCTCAGCTTCTTATCCATCATGCACAAGGTCAATCCGAAGAAAAAACTGAATAGCTGGTTAAATACTTACTTCTTCTTAAAGAAGTAGCACTCAATTTCAAGAGCATCATTTATGAGCATATACCCCGAACAGAAAACATACTGGCAGACTCCTTGGCAACCATAACATATACTGAGTCCTACCCTTGGATTCATGTGCTGGAGTGCCCATCCATTCAAATCAACCCGGATAAGGGAGAAGAAAGTGTCAATATACAGATAAAACAGCCTCAAGATTGGAGATTTCCTCTCCTTCAATATCTCTCAGATGGCATCTTACCTCTGGGAAAATCGGTAGCAAGAAAAGTAAAATACAAGGCTCGTGGTTTTGTCATCCTAAGAGATATTCTTTATAAAAAGTCTTATAGTAAACCCCTTCTACGATGTTTGGGGGTCGACGAATCTCAAGTAGTGCTCTCCGAACTACATGATGGTGAGGGATCAGCTCACTGTGGATTCAGGGCTCTAACAAGGAGAGTTTTGTTAGCTGGGTATTATTGGCCCTCTATAATGCAAGATGCTAAGGAGTCGGTGAGAAGGTGTGACCCATGCCAGAGATATAGAAATGAAATTTATATCCCAGCCATCCCTTTAGAGTCAATTACTGAGCCAATACCATTTGCTCGATGGGGGTTGGATTTAGTGGGACCTCTACCCATGGCGTCCGGAGGGCGTAGAACTATAATCGTCGCTATTGATTACTTTTCAAAGTGGATTGAAGCAACTCCGTTGGTAGGTACAACATCAAAAGTTGTTACAAAATTCATTTTATCTTATATCTGCTGCAGATTTGGAATTCCACAAAAGATAACAACAGAAAATGGACCACAGCTCGACAACAAGGAAATTGAAATTTTCTGTGCCTCTAGAGGCATACAACATTGCTTCTCTTCCCCTTTCCACCCACAAGGAAATGGTCAGGTCGAAGTGGCTGCTGGGAAATGGCCTAGTTATTTGCAAGAAGTTTTGTGGGCTTACCGGACCACTCCCGGGGCTGCAACACAAGAATCTCCCGTTGCCTTAGTATATGGGATGGATGCCATAGCTCCCATAGATGCTACTCTCCCTTCATTTCGAGTTCATAATTTTTCCGAACACGCTAACGTGCTGACTATCAGAGGCCAACTTGACTTAATAGAGGAAAGTAGAGTTAAGGCTCACCTTAGAGCTGTACACTATCAAGGTTTGATGAGAAACAAGTTCGCTTCCAAAATTAAGAGAAGGGATTTTCAACCGGGGGATAAGGTGTTGAGAAAGGTTTTCCTACACACTAAAGAGAATCAGTTCGGTAAGTTGGCTCCAACTTGGGAAGGACCCTATGTGGTCATTGAAAAGCTTAAGCCTGGGACATACCGACTCCAAGACAAAGATGGAAGGATTTTGAATCACCCTTGGAATATTGAACACCTCCGGTTGTACTTGGAATAGAAACTATGTAAATATTTAGTTGTTTAAAAGTTCATGTAAATATTTGGGGGCATACCTATCCTACCCTGGTGGCGCGAGGAGGTTTTAATGAGGTGTCCGGGCTCTTTTATAAAATTTGATGCCTTCTTAAAAATCCGGAGTGTTTTCACTTAATAATTTTCGGTAAAGTTTTTATTTGAACAGGTCGGATTAAATTGAAGGAGTGATGACTACTTAATCATTTGTCATCGGAGAATTTAAACACTCCCACGTTAAAACACTTATGAAATAACCAAGGGCTGTTTAAACATCAGCCACCAAAATTGAAAAACTATGCAAGAGTTGTGCAAAATAAAGCTACCTATTAAAACATACGAAGTGCCATGGCCATCCAAGGAATTTAAATTATCAAAACAAAAAAGATTTATCCGGTGAAGGACCGGACACAGTTACAAAAAATGCCTTGACCATCCAAGGACTTTGGTTCAATCAAAACAAAAGTGAAAAGATAATTGATACTTTAAGACTGAGCCTTTGAAGATGGCTCAGCCTCACTAGTTTTCTTCTTTTTGAGGTCGTCATTTTCCTCATCTGGACTCTCCTCGGTGTTCTCTTCTTCATCGGATGAGTCAGCACTAGAGTAATCATGCTTGTTACCATCATCCATCGTGTGGAAGGGAAGGTCTTCGTACTCTGCAAAAGTCCATAAATCTCCCAGATTCCTCTTCAGAAATTTCTCATGAAAGAGCAAGACCATGTCCGACTTCACTTTGGCATACATTTCTTCTTGAGTGTCTATCACTTGGTTGGTATAAGCATCAATCCTAGCTTGGATTTTTGCCTCTTGCTCCCTTAGCAAATCAGATTTTTCTTGTGCAGCCTTGGACACCGAGTCCTCGAGTTAGATCTTGTCATTTGTCAAAGTATGAATGATCCTGTCCCTAGCCTTCACCTCCTCTTTCGAAGAAGAGAGATCTTTCTCCAACTCGGATTGCTTTGTTCGGAGTTCTTTGATAGTATCTTCTAAGCTAGCTACCTTTATGGCCCAATCCTCCTGGTTCTTCTTTAACTCCTCATTTTCCCTCTTCAAAACATCAGCATTTTGGTTGGCAATGAGGAGGTCACCAGACAATATCTCTTTGTCAGAATTAAGGGCATTAATAATAGCTGACTGACCTCGCACTTGCTTCTCCAAACTAAGCACTGGCTGAATATTACTTAATATAGATTGAGTTATAACATCTCTTTCACTTGAGACAGAGAAAGACTTACCATTGAAGGTAACGATGTTCGAAGAGCTCGGGGGAGGTAAGGTCCAGCAAAATCATCCTTAGGGAGGTTTTCGAAGTAAAGACCAATTTCTTCAAGACCACTAATATCAACACCATCAATGCTGATATCCCCTCCTGCACCCCCTCTGGTTTGGAAGTGACTAGGGATGCCTTCTGATTGAGTTGGGTCAGTAGGGTCAATAGGGGGAAGGGGCTCCGGAGGCCGGAGGGAAATCTCATCACCCTTGGAGGTCTTCTTCTTCTTGTTCTCCCTATCCTGGCCCTCTGCTCCCCGTTTCCTATTTTTCTTAGGAACCTTTGGAGGTTTTGGAGATCCTGCCACTTCCCTAGTACTTTCATGCTCCACTACTTCTAGAAGAGCAGCATCAATATGTCCTTGATCTGGCCCCTCTTAATTTGTTGGAGCAGTTTCCTCCACTTCAGTGGGATTGGATTCAACCGCACTCTGTTTGCCTTTACCTTTCTTGCCCTTCATCTTACTCGGGGCTTTGGCTGTACCGGGCAGATACAATGCCCCGTGCGGTGCGTGTGTTCTTTTAAGGACTACTTCCGGAGGGGGTGGGGTGGTAAGTTCCTCCCAAGATAAGTCCCTCCGGTCAGTAGTATTCCATAGGTATGACCTTGCTAGATTGCCTCCAGTGAAAGTATTATGGAAGCGATTCCCCAACTTCTCAACAGCCCAAGCATTTAGCTTGGTGCAAGTGGTCTGCCCAGCCTTCAAGTAGTCACTAAAGTCCTTAGGTAGCACTGCCAAGAAACAAAAAAAAGAGACAAGGCAGATAAATAAAGATGGGAATGTGAGATGGGATTCTTACCATCGCTTCGCCATCTGCTGGTAAGGAGGCTCGGGTTGACACCGATTTTAATCTTCCTCCCATTCTCCCAGGCGCCACTCACAAATAAGAAGCGAGTCTTCTAATTCCTTTCCGACTCGATCAGGTCGTCCACTACTTTGTAATTATCACCCATGTTGAAGTGATAGAAGGGGATATGGTGGTTTCTACAGAGGCTGGCCATAGCCGCAAACTACTCAATTGGAAGAGGAATTCCGGAGAGCATGGAGGCCATGATACAAGCCATGAGAGTGTACCAGGAATTAGGGCTCAGTTTGCTTGGGCAGAGTTTGATGAGGTGAAAGTATTTCACTATCTCCGGTTCTAAGGGAAACCTCAGTCCCCAGTTGAAGAGCTCAGTGAAGAAAACTATTTCACTGAGCTTGCAGTCCATCGGTGTCTCCGGATCCACCAGAATCCTTATTTTGACATTCTCCGGAATCCTCCATTTTGTTCGCATCCGACCCAATTCGGCAGTATGAATGAAAGCATAACTAAGTTTTTTTAAAGCTAGTAGGTATTTGACACTTACCTTGTGGAAACAAGGCCCCACCTTTCCCACAAGACACTCCAAAAAATCTGGATGCCTTAAGCATAGCTTCTCCTTGTCTTTGTCCTTCTTGGCAGCAGCAGCCTCACTTGTTTGCCCGGAGACTTCGGACTCAAAACGAGCTTCCTCAATAGAATCCCCATCACTTCTTCCATTATCATGGAGGGGTTTACAGTTGTTTTTGGGTGAGGGGAGCTAGAGGTTAGCTCAGCAGGCCCTCCAGATTGTTGGGATTCACTGGCTTCTTGTAGTCTGGACTCCGGTTGGGGCTCAGATGCAGTGGTTTCGTTTCGGAGACTCGAACTAGATCCCTCCGGGCCGGACAGCTTGTCCTTAGGAATCTTAATGGGTGCCTCTGAGCCAGTATTGCTATCTTTAGCCCCCGATTTGGAAGGTGTACCTTTTAGAGCTTGCCCTTTTACCAAGCAACCTTTTCTCCGATCTACTAACTTCTCTGGAGAGGCGTCAACGTCCGATCCCATGGAAATGAATGGGGAAGGTTTCTTAAAATTGGTAACTGCATGCCCTGGTTCAATAGTAGGCTCCAATTCCTGAACCGATGAGCCCGAGACAATTGGTGAAAGGTTGGGCTGGAACAATATCCTATGTTTAACACTCTTAGTTGAAGAAGAGCCCCGATCAGGCTCTGAGCGTGGGGTTTCCGATTTGTCAATAGGGGACACAGGGAGGCCTGCATCAAGTCGCCTTTCTCGTTCAACCTTTTGAGCTTTCTCTAACTCTGATAAGTTGAGCCACCCACCTTTTATTAAAGCGTTCCTTGCTGTGAACATAAACTCACAACAAAAGAAAGTGTTTGTTTTTTAGAGAGAGAGCTTTGAAGTTTAACAGAGCAAGGATGATGAAGATGGTAAAACAGTAGAAAAAGGACTAATTTATACTAAAGGTGCAAAAGATGCTTCGATACCTAGGAGAATTCGAAAGGGTTGCAATGATTAAAAACGGAACTGATGTCATCCTCATTAAATGAAGAGGTTGCTTTTTGAAGTAAGTGGGAGCGCCGTTCTAGGGAACAAAGCGGCTGGTATGGCGAATCAGAAAAGGACACGTGTCCCACGATCTCTGGAAAAAACCATTTAGTTTCTGAGAACGTTTTTAGTCCGGATAAAGCCCTTACACAGTTCGAAAATCTATCCGGATACAAACTATTTTTTAGGTCTTGCCAAAGGCCTTTTTACACCACCTAAAAAAGGGGCTACTGATGAGTCCGGATTTTGTCACTACTCTTTATGAGAACCGGACATGGGCAATTCGGACAACATCCACCTAACCGGACAGGGACAGTTCGGACAACCTCCACTTACTAAATTGTCCGAACAGAACTAAAGTATTAAACACTTAACCACTTCATTACTAAGCTAATTACTTGCTTAACTTAAAACTAATGGGTCTTTAAACTCGACCCGAATCCATTTAACACAACCCGAAAGCCCATGTGGTCCAAAAATAAAGGTATAAATACCCAACCACCTACATTAAATGAGGGTAATGAAAATTAAATACAACCAGGAAGCTCAATTCTCCCTATACACTCTATCCAAACATTAAACACCTTCAAAATACCGCAAAACTCTGGACAAAATTACCCTCACACGAAAATAAACCTCACCACCTTTGGTGTCGGCAGTTATGGTCGGCCAATAGAATCCCGCGAGGAAAACCCTCCTTATTAGTGCTTTGAACTCGCAATGAGCGGCTCCTTATTAGTGATTCATTGGTTCCCAAACATCTTAACAATGGTCTGCTAAAAGATTTCTTGTAAAGTACATTTCCCAAGAGCACATAGCCTCGAGCTTTATTTTGTATCTTTCTTGTCGATGCTCGGGTAAGGAATGTTCTGCCAGGAAGTTTATAATATCTCTTCTCGAGTCTGACAAGGCTAACAAAGATATATGACAATCGATTTCGGGTCGGTTATCTAGCTCCATTCTTTTGATAATTGAGGGATTTTCCTGAGTTATTATCCATGGGTAATTACTAAAACAAGAAACAGACGCTAGGGAATCCGCGACCACATTCTTAGCTCTGGGGATGTACTCGTATGTAATCCTTGTAATAGAGGCAACCAAAACACGCAGCACGACCAAATATTAAACAAGGTGTTCTTTCTTGGCTTTTGATGCACCGAATGCTTGGTTTATTAGCAATTAGGAATCACTAACGAGACGTGCGTGTTTGGCACCACATACCTAGGATAATCTTAATCCAGCCAGCGCAGCCTCATATGCAACCTCATTGTTAGATGTTATGAAACCGAAACGAATTTCCTAGTGCATCATTACTCCCAAATATGTGGTGATCTGCACGCCAGCCCCGCATCCGTTGATATTTGACCCTCCATCGGTTTGGACTACCCATTCTTCTCGTTTACTGGCCTCAAGAAATCTTGCTTCCTCTGGCCGGGTTAAAATGAAACTCTACCAGGAAATCTGCCAGAGCTTAGCCTTTTATAACCGTTCGAGGTTCAAAATCGATATCAAAATAGCCTAACTCGACAACCACCCCGTCAATATCTTTATTTCTTTGACGCTCCTCGGGGGTGTCATGCTAGTTAAAGCTTGCTATTGTGTCGGGTCTTCTTCAATCCCCTTTTTGTTGACTAAGAAATTGAAAAATTTCCCAGACCGAACGCCGAAAGAGCATTTCTCGGTGTTCAGGTTGAGGTTTATAGCCCTTAAACTGTCAAAAGTTTCCCTCAAGTCAGCTAGATGTTCATCGTCAGCCTCACTTTTGACGAGCATGTCGTCAATGTAAACTTCCACGTTTTCCCCGATCTGTTTCTCAAAGGCATTGTTCACTAGTCCCTGATATGTTGCCCCGACGTTTTTTAGGCCGAAGGGCATAACCTTGTAGCAGTACAGTCCTCGTCCGGTTATGAAATTTGTGCTTTCCTCGTCAAACGGGTCTAGTTTGATCTGATTATATCTGGCGTACGCATCCATGAAAGAAAGTAACTTATCTCCTGACGTGGAATCAACCAACTGATCAATTCTCGGCATCGGGAACAGATCCTTGGAACATGACCTGTTGAGATCTGTGAAGTCCACACACATCCTCCACTTTTCATTCTTATTTTTGACTAAAAGAGGGTTGGATGTCCACCGCGCGTACTTTGATTCTTTTATATGCCCGACGCTTATCATCCTCTCAACTTCTCGTACTACGATTTTTGCTTTTTCTGGTGAAAAGGCCCGATGTTTCTGCGTGATAGGTCGGACATTTCGATTAACTGCTAAACTGTGGATGATTAACTCATCTGGAACCCCGATTACATCTTCCGAACACCAAGCGAATATATGTAGCCTTTCTTTTAGTAACGAAATCAGCTTCTCACGAAAGTTCGGTGATAAATTTGTTCCGAGCTTCAAAATTCTCCCTTCTGTGAACTTATAGTTTTCACACTCTTCATCGGTATTTAACAAACCAGGGGCTACTCGGGGATCGTCGACCGGTTGTGATCCCAAAGGAAGCCCCGTTAGTTGCTAGTCTCTTACCTGTATCATTTCTTGGTCGTCCTTTGGTGCCAACGCGGCTCGGTAGCACTCTCAGGCAGCCCTCTGACTAATTCTAACAACGCCTACATTGTTGCCGACCACATACTTCAAGCTTGGATGAACCATGGATGTAACCACGTGCATTCGTGACCTCAGTTATGGCCATAGTTGTTTCTGGTTTCTGCACGACCACGATTTATTCGGATGCGGCTCCTTATTGCACTCGTTTTTTTCACGTACTCAAGTAACTTTCTGTTTTCCACTAGCATCTCTATCTCATTTTTCAAAGATATGTAATCCTTTGTGTCATGCCCTACGTCTTTGTGGTATCTACAATACCGATTATTCCTGCTCTCCCGAGGGATCTGGATTAGAAATCGTCTTCAGTAGATTCCACTCTTTTTTCTTCTCATAAATGGTTCACACACATTCGGTTAGGTCAGCATAATGAGCGGGTCAGATCCAGTTGTTAGAGATGGGTCGGGTAACCACTTGGTTGTTTTGCTTGACCTCCTGTACCTGAGATGCTTGGGTTTTAACCGGATTAGGTTGGGCCCCTGGGGAAGTGTATTAATTGGTTGTGGTTGCGAGATATAACTAGACTCGGTATTCTTTCAAGTGACAATCGCGGCCTGCACACTTTGCTAGACTTGGGCGGCCAGTTCGGATACCTCTGTTTCCTCAATCAGTATTTGTTTTTCCACCTGAGCCAAAAGGGCAGAAAAGGTAAATGCCTACTTCTTTGTTACAGCTTATTTCATTGGCTCAGGAAGCAATCCCAACCGGTACCCTATTAACGCCACATTTTCTTTGCAGTGGTCGAGGTCTGTCTTAGAATCAATGAAACGCCTGGTATAATCCCTGAGGCTTTCACCTACCTTATGTCTGCAGTTGACAATTGTATCTCCATTCGCCCGAAAGCTTTTGCTTCCAAAAAATTGCTGACGAAACATCACCCAGAACATCCCGAAGTTTTTATGCAGCCTTGCGGCAATCTGTTATACTATCTTGAGGCCCGATATTTAAAAGTCATTGAGAAGGCTCGGCACAAAAGCTTGTCATCGTTGTCGAAACTCAGCATAAAGTTTTTGAAGGCCTTCAAATGATTATCTGGCTCCTTTTTGCCGTCATACTTTTCCTGTTTTGATATGTCAAATATTTTTGGGAGATGTCCCGACAGTATTTCATCCGACAATGGAGATGCTCTCCAATTGATTCTGAAACCATAAGCGCCACCCCCGAGGCCTTCAGTGAGGATCTCGTAAAATCCTTCATTATTTGGATTGATGAACTCGCTGCTGACCCTGTATCCATGTGTTTGGCTTCTTGACGATTGCCATTGCACTTGAGGTAGTATTACCCGCTCTTCCTTGCTCGCGTCACCATTTTCCCTTTTCATGAGAGTTTGGCGTTCTTTTTTCGTGCTGTCCCTTTATGTTTTGGTGAGTTTAGCAACCTTGCTCTATGTCGTATGGATCTGCTCTTCCCGGTCATCTTGTTGCGTCTGATTCCGCGCCGGGATTCTCGCTCATAGGATTTCTCGGTAGTGAAATCGGTGGAATCATCACAATCCTGTTTTGAAGGACGCTTAACCCTTCTTTCCACTTCTTGTACTCATTTTATTTCCCGACGTCCTCTGCCACAAGGATGGTTCTTGTTTCGATCCTCCCCCGAATAGTCCTCTTTATCGGTGTCAATTACATGCTCCTTTCCTTTCCCATCTCGAATCATTTTTTTGTTTAACGTTTTTTCCTTTTCGACATCCAGCTTTGAAATTTTATCCATTAGTTGTCTCTTTGTCAAAATTAACGTTGATCAGTTGTCCCGACCCCGTCCGTAGTGGTTATGGTCGGGGAACCTCTCGCCTTCATAAAATGATCCAGCTCGGGCTGGACCTCTCCCAATCCCTTCCACAGTCATCTCGTCGTACATATTTCAGTTTAGTCGTGATTTTGAGGAAAATGTGACCTTCAGGTATCACTCTTTGCCACAGACGGCACCAATTATGAGACAAAAAGTGACTAAGGTGGGTAACTTGGATCTAGGGTTTGATGTGACTAGAGATAAAAGATTAGAGAGAGAAAGTAGAAAGAGAATGTATTTAATAATATCCACCAACCCATAAAAAGGGGGTTCTCTTATATAGTGGGTGAGGTGGTCCCCACTTTTTTCCTTTGTGGTCCTTTTACATTTCTAATTTACTTTTAAAAGTTGGTCCCTCACTTTTCTATACTTAGGAATGTTCTCCTCCAACTATTGTTACCTAATAATAAATATAATAATGGAACAAATACATTTATTTTATTCAGTAATTAATATTTCTAATCTCGAGCCCGATGATTTATTGCCTCATCATCCCTTATTTAAACATTTAATCTCATCGGAATGTAAGTCGTGTCAATTTGCTAAACATCATCGCCTGACGTCATATGCTTGTGTCAATAAGCGGGTTGAGTCTCATTTTGAATTAGTTCATTCAGATGCTTGAGATCCTTGTCTAATCATATCTAAAGCAGGTTTTAAGTATTTTTTTTAGTTTTGTCGATGATCATTCTTGATTTACATGGATTTATTTTATGAAAAATCGTTCAAAATTATTTTCTATATTTTGAAAAATTTATACAAAAATTAATACTCAGTTTAATTGTCCGGTTCGTATTTTAAGAAGTGATAATGGTAAATAATATTGTTTAAATGCATTTCAATCTTTTATGGAACAACATAAAATTTTGCATCACACCGCTTATGTAGACACACCATCTCAAAATGGTATTGTTGCAAGAAAGAATAGACATCTTTTAAAAGTTGCTCGTGCCTATTTTTCAAATGAAAGTACGAAAAACATTTTGGGCAGATGATGTTTCCACTGCTTGTTATTTAATAAATCGAATGTCATCTTCTATTCTTCAGAATAAGATTCCATATTCTGTGTTTTTTTCTTCAAAACCTTTATTTCATATTAAACCCTGCATATTTGGTTGTACTTATTTCGTTAGGGATGTTAGTCCTAATTGTACAAAAAGAAGTGTATATGGAGCAACCACCTGGGTTTGTTGCTCAGGGAAGAGAGGAAAGGTATGTCATTTTTACAAATCCTTATATGGTTTGAAACAAAGTCCACGTGCTTGGTTCGACAAGCTTAGTGAGGCACTCAATAAATTTGGGTTAAAAAAGAGTAGTTGTGATCATTCTCTATTTTATAAAAGTTATGCAAATGGAATTATACTTGTGGTTGTGTATGTTGATCACATCATCATTACTAGTAGTGACAGTGAAGGAATTTCTTTACTTAAAACATTTCTACATTCAAAATTTTGAACAAAATATTTAGGATCATTGAAGTTCTTTTTGGGAATGGAAATAACAAGAATAAAAAAAGGTTATTCTATCGGAGAGAAAATACGTTTTGGATTTATTGATAGAAAAAGCAAGTTAGGAGCAAAACCATGTATTACACCGATGGTTCCTAATTTGCTGCTACTAAAAGATGATGGGGAATTATTTGGTGATCTTCGAAAAATATTGTCGATTGGTAGGAAAACTTAATTATCTTAAAGTAACTCGACCAGACATTGCGTATCCAGTTAGTATTGTGTGTCAATTTGTATCATCACCAATGGTTAATCATTGGGCAGCACTAGAACATATTTTGTGTTATCTCAGATCAACTCATGGACTCAGATTGTGGTATGACAGTAATGGTCATACTAATATAGGGTGTTTTGCAGATGTAGATTGGGCAGAATCTAAAGTTGATTAGATCATCCACTAGTTACTATGTGTTTGTAGGGGATAACTTAGTATCTTGGAAGAGTAAGAAACAAAATATTGTATCAAGATCGAGTGCTGAAGCTGAATATAGAGCCATGGCTCAATCTACTTGTGAGATGATTTGGATTTCTCAATTGTTGAATGATATTTGCATAAAGACTACCATGCCTGCAAAGTTATGGTGTGATAATCAAGCGACGTTGCACATTGCGTCTAATCTTGTCTTTCATGAAATAACGAAACATATTGAAATTGTCTGTCATTTTATCCGCGAAAAGATTCAACAAAATCTCATTCATACAGAATATGTCAAAACATGAGAACAATTAGGAGATATATTCGCAAAACCCCTCAATGGATCACGATTTAATTATATTTGCAACAAGCTAGGCATGCTTAATATACATCCTCCAACTTGAGGAGGAGTGTGATTTTGTTTCAGTCTTTCGATCAAGCTTGCACTTCAAGTACTTCAGTCCAAGTTCCAAAGACTTCAAACTACGCGAGTTTCAAGTACTTTCACAAAAGCTTGAGGGGGAGTGTTAATGGAAATAATAAAAGATATTGACTACATAGTTTATTGTAGTCAATAATCAATGATAATTTATTCTATACATTATTATGGTAGATTAGACATTTATTGTATACATTATTATGGTAGATTAGACATTATTATGATATGCAAATAATAAAAATCTATTTTATACTTCTACACTTCATAAGATACAACTGGTATTTCTTCAAGCATAATGGCCAAGCATAATCAATTAACCCGTTCCCAGTTTTCATACTATTTGGTTACCTCATGTGAACTTTCTCGAGTAAGAGTACCTCGTTGAGGTTTTATTAATGCTAGGTCATAGTTATGATAATTCAAGTACATCTCAATATCTTATTTTCTCTGGTTAAAAATCCAATCCATCTAGCATCTGGGGTTTATTCATCATCAGAATGTAACCCGTAATATGAATATAACATAGAGCACACAATTAATTTTGACATATAACAAATAATCATACTTTAACATGATATATAAACTTTAAACATAATATACTACGATAATAGTATACCGAAGGGAAAAACATATTAACACGTATTTATGAGTTTGAGAGTTATCATTGATCAATATTTTAATTTTCCTACGTACTGGTAAAACCCTCTTGAGGACAAAGATCACCTACTTAAATTAAATAATCACAAAGATCAATTTTCAGTATTTGATTAGTATTTTAATTTCCCAAGTACAAGTGAAACCTTTTAGAGGACTCATATGACACACTTAATTAAAAAAAATACAAAGATTTATTTAATTTTCCTAACTACTAGTAAAACTGGAGGATGGATGATTTTATTTATTTACATTAAATAATCACAATGATAATTTTTCAATATATGATCATTGCTTAAAATACATGTAAAGATACATATAAATATTAATTTAATTGTCCTAAGTAACGGTAAAACATTTTCAAAAATTTATTTCACATACTTTAATTAAATAATCAAAATGATCAATTTGAGTAGAATTTTTAATGTTCTTAATTAATCAAATCCAATATTAAGCTTCTGGAAGGTTGATGATGTTTAAATTTTAATTAATCTCTTGAACCTTTTTGAATCCTAGGTACGTTAAGAAGATCATTTAAATGATTATGTGATTCACCTGTAAAAATTTGAAATTTTAGTCATGCATATATATTTAAACATTCAAGCACATAAACTATTTATTTTTATAAATGCATATAAAAATCATCATGTCCAAACAATTATCATGTGAAAAGTGTTGTGAATAATGCGGTGAACAGTGTAGATAAAACAATATTATGAACAATACTGCAAATAATGATTTTCAAAAACACTATTCTTTAATTGTACATATGAACAATATTGTGAACAACCTTCTTTTGGTGTCACTAGGCAAGCTACCCAACCAACAACAGTTGATGTTGTCCCGATAGCTTAGATTTATTCGTTTAATTAGGATTTGGTTGATGCAAAATTTGGCATAAAATTTATAGTTATCAATCAAACCCTGATTGTGAAAAAAATCTGAAATCCTATATATACAATCTATTTATACAAAATAAATAACATATAAACATGCTTTCTTATGAATAAATCATTCTATACATTATTTTTTACATAAACCATAAATCTATACCCTACCAAGTCAATTAATCAATTAATCACAATGATATGGATTCTTTATACAAAGAAAAATCATGATTTGATTCAATTATAGATTTACATTCTGATGAGGGCATAAATATTCGAAAGGCAAATGAAACCAACGTCAATATTTATTTCAACATTATTTTTATTATTTATTATTAGTTTTATAAAAATAAAAATTTAATTTTTTTCTTATTTTTATTATTGGGCTTAATGGGCTTCAAACCTTGGGCTTTGATAATTAACGGTTGGTCCATGGGCTTAATTTGGCCCATTAGGTCCATTAGAATAATTGAGCCTGTAAAAAGACCTTAATGAGATATTTAATAAGGCATGAACATTGATGCTAACATCAAATTCTCTTTCTTTAAAGATTTGTTTTTGGTAAAATAAAACATTAAAACATATGGAAATAATATTTTTACATCTACATCAGGGCATTCCCTTGAGGCAGGTTACAAGAGAAAATTATAGATACAAGAGGAGTACAACCTTTACGGTCTACATATGGGTAGGCCTATCAAACCAACATAGGAGGCTTACTATAAGATGGGGTACTTGGTGCCAAAGAATCTATATTGGACGTCGTAGACAATCTGATGACCTATTGTAGAAGGAATGAATTCTGAATTTTGAAAGATCCTGGAGTTTATTTCCTTCCAAATATTCTATATTATAGCATAGAAGATGACTCTTCGATGATGAATTTGATCTCCCAGTGAGGGGGCCAAAGAAGCCGCTTCAGAAATCCAATCATTCTATCGGGAAGTAACTAGAGGGAGGTTTAACTTTTGAATGGAGAAAGTCCAAATTTGCTTGGAGAAGATGTATTCGGTGAAGATGTGTTCAATCGATTCCTCGAAAGTACCACATAAGGCACAAAGGGGGGATGAGGTGTAGCCTTAGGATATTAGTTTGTCTCTCGTGGAGTTTGTCTCTTTTATCTCTACTCACTATCAAAAAATGAATTACTCCTTACCACATTACTAAATACTCCCTCAGACAAAATTGATCAACATCATGTTCAATTGCTTATATAAATCATAAGAGGGTCTTTGCTATGATACTAGTTCATATAACTAATTGAGTCGCATCATATCTATCAAACATGCGGATATATTGAACCCTTAGTATTATTATTTATAAACATATAATAAACTAAACTTACCGGTTTTCTTGCTTTTATTCAGAATCCTTCTGGAATATTTACACCAAGTTCATCGAGACTTAAATCTTGTAGATTTAAATCCTACTTAATGTTCTTTAAGAACTTTTTCTGGTAAAATAATTTCTACTCTTCCTCTCATTGATAGTCTTCCTCTCAACAAAGAACCAACTACTTTTTGTGTTTAGGTTAAAGAAATGATCAAACTTTAGTGTTCTTTTTATAGAAAAAATTATAGCTACATACCCTAGTTGTATAAAATTAATTACTTTATCATTTTATGATCGGGGACCACAACCTCCTAGATTTATTTTTATCAATTTAATCACGAAACTATTAGTTAATATCTTAATGTTGAGATTTGAGCAAATTCCTTCAGAGTGTCTAAATTTAACATGATTACCACACTTATCCCTCTACAGCGGAGTTTAACATATAGATGTAGTACTGATTTTATTATGTATTATATAATTAATATTATTACTTCATTATTAAACTCTTTATGGTAACCAAATATATATAGCATATCGATCCAAATTTATTTCAACACTGGTCTTTATTCGATTTTGTTCATAGGCGTGATATATATCTTGCCAAAATATTATGTTTCGACTCAAGACTAGAGCCCAATTACTTCGCCAGACTCGGTTTGAATTGAGGACACCGAATCCAACTTAAGTTTAGTTGTATTTTAAATTATTTTTCGACTTCATAGCAGTTGCTTTCTTATCCATTCGTAAAATTCTTTGTTTCTTTCGTTTCTTTTCACAAATATATCACTAACTTCCCTACATATTTAAAACCTAAAAACGTTACAGTTAAAACAAAAGAAAGAGACAATATAAAGTTTGAATTATATTTTTTCATTAATTTGTTATCACACGTATCTTTATTTATACATAGTTGTAGAATTGGTTATGTAACAATAATTTTTTACACATGCAGTTACACTTATTGTTACATTTTATTAGACTAAGTTTAATATTGAGAGACTCGGGCCTGGTATAAGAACTGATCCAACACATTTAGAGCTTGTCAGAGGGTATGGGCTGAGACCCGTCCTTCATACTAGCCTGACCTAACACGCGACCCGACATATATATAGCCAACACTTATCTCTCTCACCATTTCAGACACAATCCCCAAATGAGTTGTAAAACCTAAACTTGTTGGAACACAACCATCATTTCCATCACTTGCTTCTCTTCACCACCATCAACACCTCTCTCCTTAAATTCCCCCCTCAAACGAAGCGGAGGAACATCGATGCCAAGTTTATCCCGCAAGAACAACAAGCGAGTCTAAGATAAAGGCTTGGTGAAAAGATCTGCTACCTGATCATGCGAAGAGATATAGCGAATATCGAGCGATCCCTTAATAACCTGGTCATGAATAAAGTAGAGATCGATCTGAACATGTTTCTTCCGAGCATGAAACACGGGATTTGAAGCCAGAGAGGTTGATCCAAGATTATCACACCATATAACTGGAGACTGGTGAAGAGGAAGACCTAGTTCATCGAGAATAGAGGGCAACCATATCAGTTTAGAGGACAAATTAACGAGTGAGCGATACTGAACCTCCGTTCTGGAACGACAAACTACCCCTGTTTCTTCGAAGACCAAAATACCAAAGTGTCACCTAGAAAAACACAATAGCCTCCCACAGACCGGGGATCATCCATAGAGCTGGCCCAATCTGCATCAGTGGAGCCAATGAGTTGATGCGCATCACTCGGCTTGATATAAAGTCCAAGCGAAAAAGTCCCAGATAAGTAACACAAGATCTTTTTTACAATTTGTAGATGAGTGGTCGTCGGGCATTGCTGATACTAACTTATTTTGTTGACAACAAAATGAAATGTCTGGTCGAGTATATAGTAAATATTGTAAGGAGCCTAATATGCTTCTATATTTTGTAGGGAATTGAAGAATCTCACCATCAAACTTGGAGACATAGTGACTTACCTATATGTGAATGAAGCAGGAGTTTGCTTTAGAGACACCCTCTCTCGTCAGTAAGTCTTGTATATATTTGGTTTTAGTCAGATATAATCCAATGTCATCCCTATAGACCTCCATTCCCAAAAAGAGTCTAAGATTCCCTATGTATTTACGTGAAAACTGAGAGTTCAGTTGCTATATGAACTTAGTAAAAAAACTAGAGCTATTACCGATGATTATAACGTCATCAACATAGACCAGTAGAATAACTGAAACCTCCTTAGTCATTAGGAAGAACATAGCACAATTTGCCTTTGAATTCTTAAAATCCCACTTAAGAAATGTATCATTTATCTTGGAATATCAAGCTCTAGGATCTTGCTTTAACCTATACAAAGCCTTGTGTAACTTACAGACATGATTAGGAAACTCTGAGTTGACAAAACCTTGAGGCTGGACCATAAATACCTGTTCTTTGAGGTCACCATTTAAGAAGGCGTTGTTGATGTCCAACTGTCTTATGGTCCAGTCTCTTGATACAGCCAATGTCAACACAAGCCTTATGGTAGAGGCTTTAATAAAAGGACTAAATGTCTCTGTGAAATCAATTCCAGGCTACAGGTGAAAACCCTTAGCCACAAGTCTGGCCTTACACCTTTGAACATACCCATTTGGGTTATAATTTAACTTGTATACCCATTTACACCCAACTAGGCTCATATCATTTGTATAAGGAACAAGAGACCAAGTGTGATTGGTCATTAGGGTATTGTATTCTCCTTGCATAGCCTGAGACCATTGGGGACTGTTAATAGCCTCAGAGTACTTTGTAGGTTCTGCTCCAGTAGCAATAGGTAACATAATGACACTACAATAAACAACTTTAGGCTTAGAAATGACAGCTTTGGCTCTAGTAATCATAGAGTGTGTATTTTTGGTCTGGAAGTTGGGTGTATTAGTAGCAATAGGTAGTTCAATTACTAACTGAGGTGTATATAATTGTCTTGTGACAGGTTTTGGATTCGGTAAATCAAGTTTTTCAGTAAAAAGTGAAGAAGGAAGCACATCAGGATGAAGAGACCTTTGTCTTACTAGTAAGTTTTGGTGAAGTAAGTTTGTTGTATGTGTGGATTGAGGCATTATGGGTGAAGTGTCATTGTTGCTATAGTCAGTGAAGTGGTTAGGTAAATAAACATATGAGGTTTTTGATAGATTAAGAGTCTCACCAAGTGTCCTAAAATTAGGAAACTGAGGTAAACAAAGTGACCTAGACTTAGAAGAACATGACTGTGAAATTAGGAACCCAAAGAACATGGAAATTCATCTTTATTGAAGATGCTATTTCTAAGTATGTAGACTCTCCCAGTTGATCTTAAACAGTTATACCCTTTGTGAACAACACTGTACCCTAGAAACACACATTTAAAAGAATGATATTGAAACTTATTTGACTGATAGGGCCTAAGACAAGGGAAGCAGGAACACCCAAAGACCCTTAATAACCCATAATATGGTCGAACACCAAAAAACTTTTCAAAAAGAGACTTCCCTTGTAGAACAGGAGTATGAAGCCTATTAATTAGATACACAGCAGTGTGAAAAGACTCTGGGAAATAGTTGAAAGAAAGACTAAATTGAGAGAGCAAAGTCAGACCAGTCTTAGTGACATGTCTGTGATTTCTCATTGCTCTTCCATTTTGACCAGAAGAGTAAGGACATGATGTCTTGAGCTGAATCTTTGAATCTTTTGTTAGATAAAGAAAAGACCAAAACTCACCCCCCATTCATATTGAAATTGTTTATTTTTCCTGTCAAATTGATTCTCCACCAGATTTTTGAATTCTTTAAAAGCTTGTATAGCATTAATTTTAAGTTTTAGTGGATACAACCAGGTGATTCTAGAAAAATCATCCACAAATAGAATATAAAATCTGTATCCATCCTTGGAAACCATAGGAGAGCCCCCCCCATAGGTCAGAATGTATGAGATCAAGGACATTAGCAAAATGAGAGACAAACCTAGTGTAAGGAAGATAGTGAGACTTGCCTAACTGTCAATCATCACATAAGAAATTCTCAATATTAAAACTAACAGGTAGGTTACATTTTTTAGAACATCAAACATCACTCTTTATAAAGGTGGCTTAACCTCCGATGTCAGCCCTTCTTTGAGGAAAGTAGAGAACTAGAATGAATAGGACCAAGTGAAACCTTTAAGCTATATAAGCCACTCTCGACCTTTGCTGTAAAAAGGACCCTCCCTTTTGTCTTGTCCTTCACAAAGCATTTAGAGTTATGAAATTCAATGAATATGTTGTTATGTGAGGTGAGTTGCGTTGTAAAACAAATAATAAGTTTTTTTTAATTTGAGGTACATGTAAAATGATGTTTAGGTGAATAGTTTGGTCAAATTTAGTAGGTAGACAAGTCTATCCAAGATGTTTGATTCTGAGTTTAGTTCCATTACCTACTGCCACAGATTTAGTACCTGAATACTCTGCCTTTTGAGACATCATCTTAGTAGATAGGTGTAAATACCATCCCTCATCTGGACCTCCAGACTCTTGACATACAGTCACAACATTGTGAAATTGAACACTCTTGTTCTGATTATATGGAAGTTGGCCCATAACACTAGGATCATCCCTAAAATAACAATAGGCACCTCTATGGCCATGCTTTCCACAAATTTGATAGATAGGTTTATTGTTAGAATTGAATCTACCTCCTCCTCTTCCTTTATAAGGGCCTCTGTCTCTGTAGTTATTGTAATAGTTTCGTGAGTACCTTCCTCTATAGGCATCCCTTCCATGTCCTCTGCTTGTGTTTCTAGAATCAGAACTGTAATTGTTGTTGAAAAACCTAGGCTATTTCTTGTTTGCAGAGGTCAAATTGACATTAGCAATAAATAGTTGTAATTTTCCTAGCTGATCCAATCTAATTTCATAGGTCAGTAGAGTAGCCTAAAGATCAACCCAGTTTTCACCTCTTTATCTGCTAGGTGAATTGCAATTGGTGTATACTCAGTGTCTAGACCGGCTAACACCTGAGTCACCAAATCATTGAAAGACACAAGAGAGCCTGCTAAATCTAGATTATCTGAAATGTTCTTCATTCTAGCTAGATAGTTTTTCACTGATAGATTTCCTTTCCCCATTGTTTCAAAATTCTGCCTTGAAAAACGTCACTTTAGACTTAGTTAGGGAGCCAGATAAATGAACTATGGCATCCCAAAGGCCTTTGGAGGTTTCTTCCTCCATCACTTGGGATGCTATCTCTGGACTCATTGTGCTATAAAGCCATCCCAACAATAACTGGTCCTTTGCAATCCAGTTACCGTACTCAGTGTTTTTAGTCATTAGTCCATTAGGATTGCTCAAAAGTTTGGGAGGACATGGTTTATCACCATTGATGAATCCTCCCAGCTTGTTACCCCTTATGATGGGTAACACCATTGTCTTCCATAATATGAAGTTACTTATCTGGTCTCAAGCTGTTGAAGGTACTTATCTGGTTCAATTATGTGTTTTTATTACTTAGCAGGTTATCTGATGCTGAGGAGGTCTGGTCAGCAGATCCAGAGCTGAAAGAAGGATAATGCGTCTCAGCCATTGAAGAGGAACCTGCTCTGATACCAAGTTATAACAAGAGAGAGACATAAAAAAATTTGAATTATCTTTTTACATTAATTTGTTACATCTCACCTATCTTTATTTAAACACAGTTGTAGAATTGGTTATGTAACAATAATTTGTTACACGGTCAATTACACTTATTGTTACATTTTATTAGACTGACTTTAATATTGAGAGACTTGGACCTCGTATAAAAACTGATCTAACGCATGTAGAACTTGTGAAAGGGTATCGGCTGAGACCCGTCTTTTATACTGACCTGACCCAACATACGACCCAACATATATATATATATATATATATATATATATATATATATATATATATATAACCAACACTTCTCTCTTTCACCGTTTCAGACACAATCCCCAAACCACTTGTAAACCCTAAACTTGTTCGAACACGGCCTTCCTTTCTTTCACCGCTTCTCTTCGCCACTACCAACACCAATCTCCTTTTAACTCTTGCTAATAAAATCTTTCACGACTGTTTTAGACAACCAATTGATAAGTAATCGTGTAGTTAATAAAAATACTTATCACGTAACTCTCAGCAAGTATAAACTTGTATCAAACTAAAAAGTGTTTTACTAATTAAAAAATTAATTAATATATAATTTTAGTTGCTGACCAAAAAAATTAAACAAATAAGCTTAACTAGAATAAAAATAGATTATGATGTTTTGTAATTCGGATCCCTAATAAATTCATAATAAAATTAGTTGTAATTTTATTATTCTGAAAAAATACTAATATTATTAAAAATAAATAAGAAAAACGTTTACATATTTTGTCTTGCATTATAAAAAACATCTGCTATTTTTCCCCTCTATTTTAAAATATGAAATGTTTGATTTATTTTTAGAAAACAAATTTACTTTTAATATAGTTTTGTTACCTTTACGTTTAAAGTTAATGTCACCACATAATTAGAAAAAAACCAAAACCACATTCGAAACAAAAGATAAATTATGAGATTAAATTTTAATTTATAACTAAAAGTGATTCAATGTATTGAAAGTCAATTTCGTATAACAATTGATAAAAGATATTAGGTAAAAGAATTGAATATGGGAAATAATAATTACAAAAATGGGGAGTTGGCTTTTTACTTACCTTAAAAACCGTGAAATTAATAATATTCTACAAATGAACAAATGTTAATATAAAATTAACACCAAACGCTGTCGTAAAACGGTTAAGTAATTCAAGAGGTAAAAAGACCCGCCTCTACGGATTGTGTTTAACACTAAACGTTACCGTCTAAGGGATGATCAAAAGAGTTGTAACCCTACGGACGGTGTTTACCCACCCTACAGGATCTATAAAACCAAACCTGTCTCTGTCCCTGAAATGCGACCAAATCCCTTTCTATCTCACCAAAATTATTTCGAGCAACACAGAAAATGAACTCCAACATTTCTTCTGCCGAAAACGCTGAAAACGCAGAAAACGCCGAAAACCCAAACATTGCTACTCTTCGTCAACGTCCACTAAGGCCTAGGGGTAGGCCAAGGAAAGACAAACAAGTGAGGAAGAGATCAAGACCCCACAGTGCTTCTCCTTCAATTTGTGTTTTGCCCAAATATCACACTTACATTTGCGGGGAGATATTTGAAAGACAGTGCCACCATTGCCCTCTGAAATTTTTTACGTATATGGGTTTGTTTGACCATCTTCGGACTCACAATAAAGATTATCCTGGTGAGGATCCTTTTTCTTTAGAGGAGATGGATGTCTCCTATGTCTTGACTAATTTTGCAAAGTACTCTTCACCATTGCTAGTGACCAACCAAGCTAATGACAATAATTCGGTGGAGGAGGTCCCAAAAAAGATGGCTTGGTTTGATCTTAATCTCACTCCTGAAAGAGAAGATTCAGAAGAAGAAGAGTTTATAAAATGATATACAATATCTCATTCACGAGTTTTATGTTTTGTTTTTTCCCCTTGTTATGTAATCAGTAGTTTATCTGATGTTTTGTAATTTGGATCCATAGTTTATCTGATGTTTTGTAATTTGGATCCACAGTTATTTCATAATATAGCTGGTTGGAATGTTATAATTTTCAAAGTATAAGCATACTATGAAAATAAATAAGAAGTTTGTCTTGTTATAAGAATCTACTACTTTTTTTTTTGTCTTAGTTCCAAAATTTTAAATTTTAAATAGTTTTTTTAAACAAAATTTAACTCTGGGTATAATTTTGCTATTTTAATATTTAAGGTTACTGTCACATCTGATAAAAACAAAAGGTGAATAATTAGTAAAAATAAAAATAGCAGTTTTATAATTAGGAAAAACAAAGCCACACTTGAAACAAAAGATAAATAATGGGATTAAATTATAAATTATTAATAAAAGTTATTCAATATATTAAAGTCAAGGGAGAACAATTTATTGGAAGTATAAAAAAAATCAATATAGGAAAAAATAATTAAAAGGATTGACAGTTTGGCTTTTACCACCTTTAGAAACGAAGGAATTAATTATATTCTAAGAATGAACATAAATTAATTATATTCTATAAATGAACAGATATCAAAATAAAATTAACATTAAAGGTACCGCCACAAGTAAGTAATTCAAAAGAGGTAAAGTAATCAACCTTAACCTCGCATTCAATTCGACAAAAAAAAAAAGGAATGCTACGAAGAGTTGTAACCCTAGATGTTCTATATAAAACCTGTCACAAAAAATTAACCGAATTCCTTTCTCTCTCACCCAAAACTCATTTCTTGATAGTGAATGCTGAACATTTGTTCGGCCGGAAACCGAAACACTACTACTCTTCCTCTACCACCACCTTAGCAGAGCAGGCCAAGAACAACTGATGGTTGATCACGAGGAGCCTAAAATGGAATCTTTAAAGAAGTCAAGACGTCTTTGTCAACTTCTAAAGAGATTATTGATGGAATGTATATGAATTTTTTTTTTTTATAAATTTTGTGATCAAAATTACATGTACATAACTGAAATAATAGATGGTTGAATTTACATAGGAAGTTTTAGAAACGACGTCTAATTTAAAATCGAAGTTAATAAAATAAAATTACATGCTGATAACGTGTATTGCAATAAATCTTCTTCTTCATAAGATACAAGATTATATCTATATTAACATTTCTCCTCCTTAATCTCGTAATTCTGGCTTCAAGTTAAATACACATGTTGCATCCTTTAAGAATTCGTATCTGTTACGCGACAATGACTTGGTAAACAAATTTGCAATTTGTTCTTCTGTGTTGACATACGCAATATCAAATATTCATTGTATTAGACAATCACACTAAAAATGAATCTTGATATATATATATATATATATATATATATATATATATATATATATATATATATGTGTTTACTTTTTCCATAGAGGACTCAGTTCTTTGCTAAAGCAATTGCAGACTTGTTATCAACTCGCAAACTAACTTTTTCAAATTAATTTTGCATAACTCTTCCAGCAACCTCTTGAGCCACATTGCATAACTCTTCCAGTAACATATTCAGCTTCACATGAAGACACTGCTACAACCTTCTGTTTTTGTGAAGTCCAGCTAATCAGATCACTTCACAGGAAAAAAACAACCCCGAAGGTACTTTTCTGATCATCATATCTCCAGCGACATCACTATCAACATATCCAATCAACTTCAGATGTTGTTGTTATCTTTTAACATACTTCAAACAGAAATTGAATGTACCCTTTATATATCAAAGAATTTGTTTGACATCGCTCATATGTTTTATAGAGGTTTTTCCATGAAACGGTTAGCCAATCCAACGACAAATGATATATTGGGTCTAGTATGGACTAAGTACCTCAAACCCCCAATGACACTGCGATACATTGTTGCATCTAAAAATGGATTTCCATCACCTTTTCTTAGATATAGCCTTAAAGCCATTCGTACACGACATGGTTTACAACTCCGCATTCCTATTTTCTCCAAAATCATTTTTGCATAACTTGTTTGGCTCAAAGTTATATAATCAGACCTTTGTTTAACCTCTGTTCCCACAAAAAAGGTTAATAAACCCAAATCTTTCATGTCTAACATTTCTTTCATCTTTGCCATAAAACTTCCTAGGTTTGCCAAGTTTGAGCCGGTTATTACTAGATCGTCCACATAAATACCAACATACTGCATATCACCTCTACTTCTTCTTTTGTAAACGATATGTTCGAGACTACATTTTTTGTAACCCAAATCATGTAAACAAAAATCCAGTTTTTCATTCTAAGCTCTTGGGGCTTGTTTCAAACCATATAATGCTTTCTTCAATCCTAGCAAAAATTGGTGCTTGTTTAACATAAACCAATTCCTTTAGATCCCCGTTCAAGAACATCGTTTTCACGTCCATATGGTGTACTTTCCACCATTCATGTGCTGCTAGTGCCAGATGCAATCTCATAGTTTCTAATCAAGAAACTCGAGAAAAAACATCGTCATAATCAATTCCATGTTCTTGAATGTAGTATTTGACAACGAGTCTTGCCTTATATTTAATAATTTCACCGTCTCGATTTTTCTTCAACTTATAAACCCATTTCAAACCTTTGACTTTATGTTATGGTGGTAATTTTCTAAGCTCCCATGCTCCATTTTTCTTAATCGCCTCAAGCTCTTCCAACTTTGCCAAACTCCTATTTTCACTGTTGAAGGCTTCTTCTTGCGTAATTGCTTCTTCAACAGACAGAAGGCTCATATATGAATCTAAATCAATTTCATTAGTTTCATCATGTGAATCTTGTAAAGATCGAAACTTTTTCGGTGGAGTTTCATCTTCCTCGTTGCTAGGTTGCTCATTTGATCTTGTATTATCCCCATTTAATACACTTTGAGAAAAATGATGGTGATTCGAGATTTATAGATTCCACTTCTCCAGTTAAGTATCTAATGATGATGGAGTTACTTCGTTGAAGTTCAATGGATTTTACAATTTCCAACCAGTTCTATTTCTAAGACTCTCGAAATTCCACATCTCAACCCACTATGATTTTCATTGTTTTTAAATTCACAAACCTATAGGCTTTTGAACTAGGTTCATAGCCAAGAAAGATAGCTTTGTTGCTTCGATCATCAAGCTTCTTCACATCAGATTTCAGATTTTTAACATAAACTATACATCCAAAAATTTGAAACTAACTTACACTTGGCGTATATCCGAAGTAGACTTCATATGGAGTCATTCCAATTATAGCTCATGTGGGATAAGGATTCAGAAGATATGTTGATGTAAATGCAGCTTCTGCCCAAAAATTATACGATTTTTCTTTATCCTTCAGCAAACATCTCATCACCTCGACAATTGTTTGATTTATACTTTCCATCACACCATTTTGTTATGGTGAATATGGTGCTGTCATTTGGCTTTTACTTCCATGAAGCTCACAAAATAATTTAAACTCTTGATACTAAATTTCTCCTCCTCTGTCCGTCCGTAAAATGTTTACTTTCTTTCCCAATTACATCTCGACTTCTGCTTTAAACTTTTTAAATCCAGTAAGTGCTTCATCTTTTAATGTCATTGGTTTTATATACATATAGTTTCTAAAAGAATCAACAAAAAAATACTTGTTCCCTCCTTTGGTAGTTGGTGAAATAGGACCACAAATGTCAAAATGGATTAGGTCTAACAACGAACTTGCTCGATGATGACTTTTTTATTGGAAAGCTTCCTTTGTGTTGTTTCCTAAGAACACATACATCACAGTTCTCACCAACTTGGTGAAACTCAGGTAATCCATTGGCTAATTTATCTTGTCTAATTTTTTACAAGGCTTGAAAGTAAAGATGCCCATAGCGAGCATGCCAAAAGCGAGAGTTTTCATATATGGTAGATAAAAGATATTGTGAAATTGATTGACTAATATTCATTGCATAAATATTATTTTCTGCTCGAGGTATTTCGGCCACCAGATTGTAATCTGCATAAAAACACTTAGAAATACACTTTTAACGATAAATTTTCCTCCTAACTCATCTACTTATTCCAAACTAATGAGATTAGATTTTAATCCTAGCACATAATCAACGTTCTTCATGCGTAAGTTTTTCCCGGTTTTGCTTTAAACGTTTGTCATTCCTCTTTAACAGATATTGATCATCGAGCCATCGCCAAACTTCACTCTATCACCCATTGATTTATTTAAGTTTGTCAATAGGTTTTGGTCCCCGATCATTTGATTTAAAGTTCATGTGACGTAGTACTAGCTTGATTAATCAATACTCCCTTTAGTTGTCATTGTTTCAACTTAATCTTTTGCAAGTGATGAGTTCAGATACTTCAGACACGGCCCACTCCCTAATCCGGACAGGGGATATTCGAACCATAACACTCCACTGGAAAATCCGAACAGGACAAATGTGAAACACCTTTTGACTAAGTTATTTGGTAATCTACTTAAGAGACTAATGGGTCCTTAAACTCGACCCGATTTCATAACTTGACCCAGTAAGCCCATGGGTCATTAAATTAAGAGTATAAATACCTCAACCCATTTCATTAATGAGGGTGATCAACATTTAATACAAGAAGACTGCTTAATTATCTCACTACTTCTTACACTAAACACTAAATACTTCAAACTTACCAAAACACTTTACCAAACTACCCCAGTCCAAAATAATCCAAACCAGCCAGCATTAAGTTTTTTCTCTCTAGCAAAGAATCAATTGGTCTCCATGACTAGCAACGTATCTTTATATTCCATTTATTCTATTAGTTCTATTGTTACTTTTTTCTAGGTTTGCAACCCTTGGCATGGTACCCAAAATTATTGCAAGCATAACATTGTACCTTTGTGATATCAAAGTTCGAATTTCTTTGGATATGTCCTTCTCCATTAACAAATTTTGATTTTCAATAGGAAGAGCCTCCTCTCCCATATCCAAATTCACCTTTGTTTTTTGTGTCTTCCTTGACCGCAACCGCGGCTCCCTGGAGAATATTTCGAGTTGAATCGTGACTCTCACTCTGTTTTTTGTCAACAACGCATTTTCATCATGCGCTTCTTCTTCATCAGCTTTAATTCGTTCTTCATGGGCTCTTAGTTCCCCAATAACATCTTGAAAATACTTGTTCTTTGCGTCTCTTAATTGTTCAATTGAAGGTGTAATTTGGGTAAACTTTGACGAAAATGATCTTAGCAATTTCTTTTTCACATAGTCTGCCTTAATCCCAACACTAAGTGCCTTTATTTGGTTAACCGTTGTTGCCATTTTTCTCGCATACTCAACTATTGTCTCATTTTTTTTCATTTTTATACCTCCTAATTTCCCTCTCAATGTTTGTGCTCGCACCTCTTTGACCTCGTCTGCTTTTTCATTCATCTTGTACATAGACTCCCACGCTTCTCGTGGCGTCTCGTTGTCACCGAATTCTATCAATTGCGCTTCAAAAAATCCTCGAGAGAGAATTCCATACATGATTTGATCTTGACGGAGATCAAATGGTTTATAGAGCAATACAGTTTCGCAAACATTATGGACCCTCATGCATATCTTCATCTTTAATGTCCATCTTTGATAGTTTGTAACAGTGAGAATTGGATACATAAGTGATAGATTTCCTTCCTTCTGTGACACTCTTCTTTCTGATTATGTTCATAACATACAAGATTATATCTATGCCAACATTGAAGACGTCAAAATATTTTTTAAATGTATGTGTCTCCTTGACCATCCGTGAACTCACGACAAATATTATATGGGGGAGGATCCTTTTTATCTATGTCTCATTTTGCAGAATATACTTTACAACAATTATTGACAGAAAAAACATATGACAATATTTCTTTGAAGGAGGTCGACCGAAAGGTATTTCTGTTTGATCTGAATCTCACTCCTAAAAAAAGGATTCATAATAAGAATAAAGTTTATAAAACATTTTTTTATAATAAAATGAAATTTTTACTGAGTTCTATGCGTTGTGCTCGCCCCTCAATGAAAACAAAATAGTTTACTTCATTAGAGTTTTGTTTGTTTAATTTTTATTTGTTCTAACTAGAATTAAAATCTTTATTGAGTATTGGAAAATTTATAAGAAAGGTCAGCCAAAATTGATCTTTACAATAGGGTTTTTTTATATTTCCATTTGGAGAACCCAAATTGTAGTACCAAAATAGAGCGCGTTTCATTTGGTTTCTCCAAATTTTGAGCAGGAGCTTATCCGTTCATTTAATGCTACCTCTTCTATTTAACAAAAAAATTATACCGGGAAATAAAAAACAGAAAGACCCTTGAAAATGATGAAGATTATGCTGAAAATTCTAAAAAAAAAACTATGTATAGAAAATCTTCGTCGATTTGAGTTTGTAAAGTAAATTTTTCTCAAAATGAGCAACAGAGATATGGATGATTAAAATGAGAAGAATGAACTTCGATGATTCATATTTTAAACTTTTTATATGTGATTCTATAGGTAACCTCGACTTCAATTTTTTTATCAAAATAATATTAATTAGATTCTTTAAAATTTTCAGCTGAACTTCAATTTTGTAGGTGATCGTCCAAGGTTGAGCTTTATTAATTCAAGTATGCTCCTGGTTAGGAAAAACGATCATGTATAATTTCAAGAAAATGAAGTACAATTTTAAGTAAGGACCTACTTAAATTATTGGAAGAAAGACATACCTAATCTCAGTAATTTACTTCAAAATTATTTTTAGAGTTTCTTCAGTCAATAATATGTTTTGAAGTATGAGAAGATTAGAGAGCAATGAGTTTGTAGTCTTTGAGAGATAAGTGAGACTATTAACCATCAGGCTGTAAGTATCCGATTCCAAGGCTCTCAAGTACAGTAATAGTTATGAGAGGATTTGAGACCTGATGGTTAGATAAGTCTTTTTTCATCTTACATTTGAGGGTGCATCCACCTCGACAATCGGCAGCTTAATTTTGTTCCCTTAAAATATGCATGATGTTCATGGTTGATGAGATTAGTTTCCGACAACAGTTTGTTATTTGAGTTAAAAATCATGGAGAAGTGATTTTGCTAACATTTTTAACCAAAATAGCTCAATCAATTTAAATATGTTATGGGTGTATCCTCCTTTGATTACATATTATAAGTGCATAAAGTAGCGCTGACATTCAGGAATAATTGAATACTATTTAACATATAGCCTACCATATGTTGTAATGGTGTCGCATTGCAATTTCTAATAATCCCACCACCATTAGCCTCTCCATTTAAGAGACATGATCCATCTAAATTTAGTTTAAATCTATTCATAGGATGTGGTATCTATTTGAGAGTCCTAATCTTTTTAGGTTGAGTAAGATGAAAGTAACAAGCAATATCTAGAAATCTAAAGATCACCTTGCCAATAAGCCTTTTAAAACAATCGGTATTGTCTAGTCTAGAGATAACATAGTATATTTTATCCAGAATATATTTGGTATTTATAGTTTGGTCATGGTATTTATATTTATTTATAAAGTACCATATGGTCCAACAAGTTATAACATGAATAATAGTCCTAATTTGAATAGCTTTATTTGTTGACGATAACGAACACCTTATGAGATGATCAATGGTCATATATCTACCTATAATGATAGAAACAAAACCAACTAGTTGACTTCAAATATCCCATATTACATGAATATTTACAAACAAATGATTAACTGTTTCTATGTCATTGTTGATGAGTTAATATTTCACATTAGTAAATTGTTAAGAGAGCTATCTAGAGAGAGAGTTTTTAGAGAGAGAAAGTTTAAGTACAAATGAGTTCCAAAGAAAAAGTGTTGAACCCTTTTATTAGAGTAGCCTTGCCCTTTATATAGAGGAGCCAAAACTTAGTCTCAAACTGAAATCTGTTACAAAAGAGGACTAATTGTTGTTTAGTCATTAACAATCATACATAGTTACAAATACTCTCTAAAACTTACATCAATTACAATTTAAGGACAAAACTTACATTACTTATAATTAAATCCTTAAATTTACATTATTTACAACTTAGTACTCAAAATCCTACTTTCATATCAATTGCAAAACTAATATTTAGATGCTAGATAGAATTACTTGTTTTAAATATTTGAATCTACAAATATCGATCCTTTAAGAATCCTCCAAATAAGGAAGAAGTATTGTGTTAGAGTGGTACAAAATACATTAGGTTATACAAACACAATTAACCTTTGTCAAAGGACAAAAAAAACATATAAAATATAAATAATTTGTTTTGTTTAAATTTGAAAACCTGTTAGGAAACAGTTTGCATCTGACATTAACCTAATACATCTTTTCGATGGGGTTTCAACATCCGGCCTATCCGCATGGTTTCTTTTAACAATGGAGCTGCATATAATTGTTAGATATATTTGACCTAATGTGCATATGATGCCAACAATATTTTTTTTAGACTTGGGTTTTATATTAAAACAATTGGGCAGTACAAGCTGGGTCAAAGCCGAGTTAAAAACAATAGATACCCATAGAAACAATAACCCACTAGGAGTCAGAGTTAAAACGGGAATAAGAAACCCTAGATTAGGATAAAATCCCTAACCTCCAACCTGCGATCTTCGATTTCGATGAAGAAATCTAGTACTTTATAACCATAAATCCTCGATCAAAGCTTTCAAACCCTCTCCATAATACTCTTCTACCACTGATTTGCCAAATAAGAGACCAAAAATCAAGAAATCCCTAGCAAAAATACTCTGAAACCCTCCATTCAAACCTAAATAAAAAAAACCCTTGGCAAAGAAGACAACACACCCATCACTATAAGAAACCCAGACAACTTTAACACAACCAGGATAATCCGTTTTACATATCAGAACCCATAAAGAGACCATTGAAGACAGGAGGTGAAGACAAACCCGACAACTAGAAACAAGGTAAGAACATAAATCCTTTACTACTACCACCATATACAAGAGAGCAAATTTAGGGGTTGGGGTCACTTCTCAAGTAGTTTGTCCCCAACCCTTCACGAAAAGGAATTGTTCTCAAGTATGATGGTGTTCTTTCCTTGTCGAAATCCAAGTCGATTGGATTTTAAAACTGCTTTAGCAATCCAATCAGCAGATTCATTTTATTCTCGATAAATCTGAATTATTCTATCTTTGAGGATAATAATTTTTGACAACAAGAAAGGATAAATTTTAGGTACCAAGGGCACTAACAATGAAAGAGTAGCTCTGTGAGAACTGAAGAGTCTATTTTGATGTCGAGACACCTTATTACTTTCTCAGAACAAAGTAATAGCCCGTCCGGTAAAGCTCGACACTCAGTAATGATAGGAGAACTTTTACCATTTACATGACCATAACAAAAAATAATACCCCGCTCATTGTTTCGAACCAGACCTCCACTACTAGAAAAAAATTTGTCTTAAGTATGATGGTGTTCTTTCCTAGTCGAAATCCAAGTCGATTGGATTTTAAAACTGCTTTAGCAATCCAATCAGCAGATTTATTCTATTCTCGATAAATCTGAATTATTCTCATCTCCGAGGATAATAATTTTTGACAACAAGAAGGGATAAATTTTAGGTACCAAGGGTAGTGACCATGAAAGAGTAGCTCTGTAAGAACTGAAGAGTCTGTTTCGATGTCGAGACACCTTATTCCTTTCTCAGAACAAAGTAATAGCTCGTTCGGTAAAGCTCGACACTCAGCAATGATATGAGAACTTTTACCATATACATGACCATAACAAAAAATAATACTCCGCTCATTGTTTCGAACCAGACCTCTACCACTAGAATTTCCAGAATGACCACACGCCCCATCGCAATTCAGCTTGAATCTATTTAATTTGGGGCATTTCCAAGCAAGAGACAGCGAGAATCTGGATATTAAGAAAGTTTGTACATCCCATAATAAGACCAACCCTCTTATCAGTTCCTAGTGTTTTTTTTAAAGAGACCAAACCCATCCAGACCAACTAACATCTTATTAATTATACAAATCATAGTACCTTTGTTAAAGATAGTCCCTCCAGCCTTCATCTTGTTCCTGGATTTCCATATGACCCAGGAAACAATTGGAGGCAGAATAGTCCTAATGTGAACCTTTTTGTCTGTTGACGAGTACCACATCCTGATAAGATGGTGAAAATTCATATTCATGTGAATATGAATGTTGAAAATGTTTGCATAATGTTGCCACACATCCCAAGCATTCTGGAAATTTACAAAAACATGGTTAACAGATTCAATATTATTGCAAGCTTGACAGTTTGAAGCTAACTGGAAACTTCTCCTTTGCAGGACAATATCAACAGGAATCATGTTGAGGAGGACTCTCTAAAGAAGCATGGACCATTTACGAGGAGTAATGATGTTCCAAGTCTGGAGAAATATGTTAGAACAGTTTCTCTTTTTTCTTATATTTTCCCATGTAGTTTTGAAACAAAAATGACCATCTTTAGACAGTGACCAAAATATAGCATCTTCGTGACCCTATTTTAAGGTAATCTTCTGAATATTATGGACTTCAGAGTCCATATTCGAATTAGCCAACTTAGATAAATCCCAAGACCCGTTGATCTAGTAGGATCTAACCTCTTTATTGACAATATTTATCAATCCAGACCGAGGAATCTAACCAATATACCTTTCAACACCATCCCTGATCTTTAGAAGCATATCCCAAGTATTTAACACCTTAAAGGTTTAGAAACAGCTATAGGATGACAGTCTTTACAGTAGGTCTTCATCATAAACTTAGCCAATAGCAACTTTTGAGACCTGAACCTTAGCCAAAGCTTGTAGGAGAAGATATCCTGAATGTCCACTAGACTTCTAACATTCAACCCACATTCCTCAAAGGTTTGCAAACCTTATCCTAAGAAGACCATATCATAGCCTGTTTGCCATTCTTAGAACCCCAGATAAATTTATTAAATAGAATTGAAATTCTATCAATAATAGAGTTAGGAAAAACAGAACTTTGGAGAGAGTAGAGATAGATAGAGTATAGAATAGATTAAATGAGCAAAAGACTGCCCCCAAAAGATAGGTAGTTTTGTCCCAATCACTAATTCTATCTCTAATTTTTAATATAATATCCTCAAAGTTCTTAACAAAGTTATTTATACTTACAGTGGATCCCAAATATTTGAATGGCAAGAAACAATGCTTAAAGCCCAAGAAATTCTGCAAACTGGTGACCCTTTGAGGTAAGAACTTGTTGCCCAATATGACTTTTGATTTCTCTTTAGTGATTAGCTGACCATAACATTCTTCATAATGTTTTAATAGGTTTAACAGTTTTGAAATAGAGGGAATAACAGCATTGCAGAACACCAGGAAATCATCAGCAAACGCAAGCACAGGTATGCTTAGATTGCTCCTAGTTTTGTACATAGTAGAAGGGTAAGCTTGAACAGTTTTGACCAGCCCTCTAAGCAGATATTATTCTGCTAGAATAGAGAGGCTTGGTGACAATGGGTCACCTTTCCTCAGCCATTTGTTAGATTTAAAAAAGCCTTTAGCCTCCCCATTTATAATAACTAAAAAATGGAAATTATCAATACCTCTCTCAATCAATTTAATGAAGTCCATACTAAACCCAATGTTTCCAAAATACAAAGCAAAAACATATGGTACAGCCTCTTAAAGGCCTTGGCCATATCCAAGTTCAGAATAACATTACCTCACCTAGTTTTTAAGTTTAAGTCAAAGGCGAATTCCTTAGCAAGAAGAATATTTTCATGTATATCCCTTCCCATTACAAAAGCTCCTTGAGCCTCAAAGATTAGATTAGGAAGCACCATAGAAAGATTCTGTTTATGACTTTAGAGACAATCCTACTGAGCATATTAGTAAGACTAATAGGACAAAAGTCTTTGCAAGCTCTAAGGTTAGAGATTTTAGGAATAAGGCAAATAGTTGTAGCATAAACACCTTTAGGTACCACAATTTCCTTGAAAAAATCCCCAATAACATCCAGTAGATCATTAGAAGTAATGTCCCAGCATACTTCGTAGAATCTGCCATTAAACTCCTCAGGCCCAGGAGAAGAATTAGGGTTTAGAGATTTTATGACTGAATAGATTTCAGCCTTGGTACGACAGGCCATAAACATTTCATTTTCATAGTTCTTAACAAGCTTAAGGATGAAATACTGAAGTATATTAGGATACCATGGATTGGGAAGATCAAATAGAAGATCCTTGAAGTATTAAACAACAGACTCCCTAATAAGAGTTGGGTCATCAATCCAACCTGAACCATCCCAGATCCTGTGAATCTTATTAGTTTTAAGCGTTTTCTTGACCAACTTATGATAGAAAGCAGTGTTCCTATCACTGTCTTTAAGCCATTGAGAATGAGTTTTTTGCTCCTAAAACATCTCTTCTTTGATTAGTAGATTTAATTGAGTTGTTTTTGCAGCATCTAGAAGATCTTTATCTTCTTTAAAATTGGTAGACTGGAAGATATACTCTCTCACGTTAATAACTTCTTCAATTTATTTGATGGAATCAAATATATTACAAAAAACCTCCTTATTCCACAACTTAAGATCAACCTTTAACCTCATGAGCTTGTTGTAGAATTTCAGAATAGGATTACCAAAGGAATGAACAGCTCAACTAGTAGTAACCCTGTTTAGGAAATTATAATGAAGAGCCCACATATTCATGAACTTAAAGGAAGATTAACCTTGAAAGAATCAGAAGAGATAGTGATACTGAGTGGTGCATGATCAGAGAAGGTCTTAAGGAGATGAATAACATTTGTATTTTCAAAACATTTGAGCCACATATTGTTAAATATAACCCGGTCCAGCCTCCTCTATTGCCTCAAATTATTTGTTACCTGAAAACCATGCATCAATTAAAGTGCAGTCTAACATGAAGTTATTAAAGTCTTCAATACTAGATAGACAAATAGAAGTTGAGTTTAGTTACTCATTAAAATTTGTAATAGTGTTGAAATCTCCTAAGAGAAGCCATTCAGTAGACCCATACTCAATGACTCTGAGACTATCCCACAGCTGAACTCTCTCCTATCTTGGGCATTTAGCATATATAACAGAAACCATGAAGCTCTTGCTAGTGAGCTTGTGCTTCACATTGAGATGAAGGAATTGATCCTCATTGTGAAGAATATCAACCAAGAAATATTCTTTCCAAAAAACCCAGACTTTATTAGAAATATTGTTGCAAAATTCCTAAAGACCCAACTTCTAAGAGACAGAAGAAATATAAGAGCTACTGATTAATGGCTCTTGAATAGCCAAGAAATCAATCTTCTCAGAAATTTTTAGAGCTTTTAATCTGGCCATTGTCTCCTCATTCCCCAAACCTCGAAGATTCCAACTCAATACTTGGATTGTCATTTAAAGATTGGAGCTTTAGCAGTACCTTTAAACTGCACACGTTTGGAAGTTCTAATCTTATTGGATGGCTTAATTTTATTGTTTGTCTTTGCCTCAGGTCTTCTATCTTCACTTACTATGGTTTTTTGAATTGATACAAGAGAACAAGGAAGGCTCCCAGTAGTGTGTTTCGAAGGTGATGGGGAATCTGCAAGAGACAGGTTTGAAGATAGACTATTCTGATTACAAATACCTAGATTTAGCATATGAAGGGCTTCAATCACTTCATGATCACCAACCCCTTCAGGTACATCACTCAACTTGTCATTATGAGTTACATTTGTAGGAATATCCAACTGAGTGTAAGGTTATCAAGGAGCTTGTGAACTATTATAGAACTTATCTTTGGAGTAGTAGTAATTGGAGTAGAATCATTCATCTGAATTGTGTCAGGTTACAGATGAGAATCATTAGAAATTACAGGAATACTAGAAAAGCCAAGCGTAGCAGCAGCTTTAGCAGGCAGAATATCTTCTGAAGACACAGGCTTACAAAAGAATCCAGAAGTAGTAGCAGCATTTGTGGGCTGAACATCGTCAGAAGTCCCAATTGGATTTACCTTGGTAAGATTCAATTTCTTGCACTTTTTATCTGAATGCGCCAAATGATAACAATAATTTCAATACTCGAGATAGGCTTCATAGACCAGGTCTTGCCAGAACCCCTCCTTTCCAAAAAAACCCATAGCTTTTTAAGCACAGGCTTTGAAATATTAATTTCCACCCAGATCTACAATATTTTACCCTAGCTCGGTTCTTAGAAGGAACCCATACATTTAAAGGAGACCCAAGGCCTTTAGCAATACTAAAAACAGTTTTCTCATTATACATATATTCCGGCAAGTTAGGAAGCTTGATGTAGACAGGTGTGACCGGATTTTCATAGTTCACGTTGAAAAAGGGCACCATTTAAGCAAACGCATTGTCTTATTCCCAATTGGCCATACATTTCTACACCATAGCTTTTTTAAGATCCTCTAACAGCCCAAACTCTATAAAGACATGTCTAGCATCTACATTGGTGATATTGAAATCACTTTTAAAGTTTAAACTTCCAAATAAAGTCTTTAATACCTCAGTATTGGGCTTTACAGTAGAAAGGTTTCCTGCTAGAGTGTGTTTTGAATAAGACTTAAGGATTTCTTTATCTGTAGCAGAAAAATTCACACTAACGTATCCCTTTTCAATTCCATAATCAACCTTCTCATGAATTCCTTTGACTGATGCTGATGAGAACAGCCCAACGTAAGTCATCCTCGGTATTGTAGATTCTCTAATGTTGGGTGATTCATAAGTAGGATTGTCTCTAATGTTTCAAATTGTTATTTGTTGGCGCAATGGAGAGAAATGGACATCAAGATCAGTAGATCTTCGAAGAGAAGAGTAATTGGAATGGGCTTCCATTAATACACGAAGATGAAGGATGATCTACAACAAAGAGGTTGCAGAAATTTCGAAAGGATCTTGATAATCCAAGATCAGTCGTAACCGATTCTTGGAAACTAGAATCTCAATTCTTTCCTCAAGGATCATGCGAACATTTTATTTTCTAGACATTGGTTCGATATAGATGGTCATGAAAGAGCATTTATGCTGAAATGCATATCGATATTTTACATTTTGTTGAGATGTTATGGTGATATGTTAATTTGAATAATTTTGTTGAGATGTTAATTTGAATAAACTCTTCCTATCCCTCACTTTGTTAGATAGAGAATTTATTTTAAACCAAAATTCAGTTTTCATTTTTCTATGTAGGATTTGAGTTGTTTGTCTTCATTGCGGCAAAGACAAAAATTGAAAAAACAATTCCTTTACCTAATGTTTTAGAAAGTAATATAAACAAATAAATTTTCTCTAAAAATAATAACAATCCTAAAATAAATACAATTTTACTCTATATATAATGGCATCCCAAGAAGCTGCCTCCGAATTTTAAGAAGCTTCTTCTATTCCATTTGAAGAGGCTAGTTGTTATAAAAAAGCTTGTTAGAGTGAAGAACGTTTCCAAACTTCCGTTCGCCGGATCTTCTAAGCCTGCTTTTGATTCTGCTCCTGCTAAGAAAAAATCCGCCATTGTTTTGAGGCTGAAGGGAGAAACCGCGGCTATATCTAAGTAAAAGCCACCAACGGCTACTTATGACAAGACTAAGGCTACATCGAGTACAAAGGACAAGGCCCCAGCGGTTGCAGCCAAGCATAAAGTGGATGCCTCTAAGGCTAACCTCAAACAATTTTCTACTAAGCGGAAAGCTGTTATGGGTTGCAATTAAACCTAAAACTACCACAGCTAAAGCAAAAGTCGCAGGGGCTAAGGCCAAGGGAGGTGCCAATAAACCAAAAGCTACTGTGGCTAAGGTGGGCAGGGCTTCATTACCCATTTCTCCACAGAAGAAGTGTTGCCAGAAAATAAATATGAAACAATTATCACCTAAGCAAACGAACAGCTTATATAAAGATGAAAAATAAATAAATATTACAAGCCACTATTTTCACTCACGCTAGGAGAAAAATATTCTTTCTCACACTTAAGAGAGCTATCTTGTCCCTCTTTCTTTTGCTTTAATTTTTCTCATTTAGTTTCTTTTTTTGTTGGTAGTAAGTAAAATGGTGGGTGTCTCCACTATTTATAGAAAAGTAGTCTTACAAAAGAATCCAATAAGGTAAAGCTTGTAATCATTAGAAATGGAATAGAGTAAGCCAAAATCTCATTCACCTAATTGCTAATGTGGTGTCTGCTCATCTTCTTGAATTTGGGGGGAAATATGAACTCATTTGTTTGACACCCAAAATCCCATTCACCTTCTTCATCAACTATCACGTCTCGGCTTATCACAACCTTCTTATTGTTTAGGTTGTACAACTTGTAGCCTTTGGAACTTCAGTCGTAACCGATGTAGATAAAACTCTTGCTTTTATCATCGAGTTTGGTTCGTTGTTTGTCTGGTAAATGGACATGAGCTACACTTCCAAATACTCTTAAGAGGGAATTTTCGGGCTTTTTTCCACTCCATGCTTCTTGTGGTGTCTTTCCCCAAACACTTCTTGTCGGAGATCGGTTGGACAATTAGACTGCACATGCCACTACTTCCGCCCAAAAATCCTTAGCCAATTTCTTTTGAGGATGTTTCATGCCATATCAAGAATTGTTCTATTATTCCTTCCCGCCGCACTGTTTTGTTGAGGAAATCTGGGAACTGTCAAGCGGCGACAAATTCCATGTGCTTCACAAAACTCTTGGAATTCATTGGATGCGAACTCTCCTCCTCGGTCAGATCTCATGACTTTAATTTTATTTTCACTTTCCTTTTCCATAACTGCTTTGAACTTCTTAAATAATCCAAAGACTTCGGATTTCTGTTTCAAGAAATATACCCAGGTTTTTCTTGAAACATTATCAAAAAAGAGAATTTAGTAGTTACTTTTACCTAGAGATCTCGGCTTAATTAGACCACACACATCAGTATGAATAAATTCGAGAGGTTTTATGGCTCTTGATTCTGAATCCTTTGGAAAATTTTTTCTGAATTGCTTTCCAAGTAAACATCCTTCGCATAGTTGGTCAGGATGATTGATACATGGTAAGTCTCTCACCATTTCCTTCTTGGACAATAACTCTAAACTTGTAAAGTTTAGATCCCAAATCGAGCATGTCATTGCCACGACCAATCTTTGTAACACGCTTTAAAATAATTTACAACATCCTTTTGAATATTCAAAGGAAACATTCTATTCTTTGACATTTGAACTTTAACAATTAAGTCTCCTTTGTCATCTCTTAGAAAAAGACTATAATTTTTCATATGAATATCATAGCCCTTTTCTAGTAGTTTTCCTTAGCTCAAGATGTTGTTTATCATTCTACGTACGTAATAGACATTTGAAATTATTTGGTGACTACCATATTTTGCACGAATAAGAATGTTACATATTTCTTTCACCGATATTTTGCTATCATCTCCAAAAGAGACATTACCACTCACTACTTCATTGATCTCTACGAATATGCTTCTTTTCGTACACATATGGTTGCTTGCACCGGTGTCAACATACCAAGTGTTCTCTTGACCTTCATTAGTGTTTTTGTATGCTAGTAGTAACATATCTTTTTCCTCCGTCTTGTCCTCCACATAGTTGGCCCTCTCCTCAACTCTATTTTCGGGGCCTCTGCATTCGAAAGCATAATGTCCAAAACTCTGACATTTATAGCATTAAATTTGAGATTTATCATACCTCGAGTTCAGATTTCTTCTTCCACGACCTTGTGTTGAGCTTTCTCGTTTCTCATACTTGTAGTTGGAATTATTGTTGTTGTAATTCCAGCCACGTCCACAGCCATGATAACCACCTCGTCTGCGACTTCTACCTCTACCTCGGCCACGCTGGTTTCCATCATCCCCTTGATTTGAATGCATGTCTTTTATTTCTACTTTGAGAAGTTGCTCGTTTATCTCTTGCTTCTTCTTGTGCTTTTCTTCACATGCTTGTAAGGAACCTTAGAGTTCTTCAATAATCATTTTCTCCAAGTCTTTAGTTTCTTCAATCGTCATGACGATATGCTCAAATTTGAGATCCAACGAATGGAGTATTTTTTCTATTACTCTCAGATCTTCTAACTTCTATAATGAAATAAGCTATGGATGATACCTTGTGCATTTTTAAAAAACAATTTATAAGTGTGAGTCTTAATTGATACATAGTATAGAAGACAACTTGATCTCATTCTTCAGTCTCAAAAAGAGTCCAGATGTTCAGTGACATTGCCTTTTTTTTATTATAGTAAAATATGATGAAGCATTTCAATTTTAAAGTTAGATAAAAAGTAATATTTGTGATATTTCTTTCGCTCTAAATTATATTTAGAGCAAACATCCCGCAAGAAAGTTTTTATCCACATTGATTTTGGTCGAATGATTTTGGAATACTTTTTCAATTCATTTGTCGATTATTCCAACGCGTATCTCCTCAAACTCCATAGCGGGGTCGATAAATAGAAAATCTATTAGTTCTATATATGGTGTTCTCTAGCTATGTTATCCTTGGAAATAGATAAATTAGTAAAAGCAGTACCATCAATATTTAATGAGGATATCCATCCATTTTTCCGTGCCATAATTATTTCTGGCACACTTAATATTCCCACCTGCGAAATAAAATATAAAAATATGTAAAATGAATTCAGCCAAATCGTTAAAAAAACCTAAGTTTTAACTTTCGTGGATGACAGTATAATAGATAAAGTTCTTTTAGTGGAATTATGTATGACAACGATGTATTGGATATAGACTAAAAAATTAGTTTGGTTCACCATCCTTAATATTTCATCCAGGATATATTATATATATACAAAATATATATTTATAAAATATATTATATAAAAAACATCCAAAATATATATAAAACAAACAAAATACTAAATAGAAGGAAAAATTAATTAAGAGCCAGATTTCCTACATATTTGAACAACTTAAGATTTACTACCAAACTTAAATATTTTAGGATTTTACAAACAAACGGATTTGGACAAACATTTAATATAATAAATCATTTAATTATAATCCTACCAGTAAATAAGAATACCTCTACTATAACTCCCAACAGATATAGACTTTTATCAAATAAAATATAATCATTAATTATTAATCAAACATTAGAAAATCAAAAATTGATTAAAAAATTATTCTATAACTCCCAACAGATATAGACTTTTATCAAATAAAATATAATCATTAATTATTAATCAAACATTAGAAAATCAAAAATTGAATAAAAAATTATTTTAATCATTAATCAAACATAAAAAAACAATTTAACTGAAATAAAATTTAAAATATGTAATTTTGTATGTGAGGAAGGATAGAAACAGTAGTGTTAAAATTGCAATAGTGCAAGATATTGTCCGCTTTGTCCGCGAAGGTGCGCACATGTTTGCTTTTGGGTGTACTACGAAAAGGTCTCTTACTAGTTGAGGTGGACTCACACTAATATACACTCTTTTTATGTTCAATCTTAGAAATGTGGGATCAAGGTTCCTCTATGAGATGAAGTTTATTCTTCACTTAAGGGAAGATATATGTCATATCCTATCCTATAACATATAAGATTGGTTATGTCCTGTTCCAATAGGATAAAATCATACATTATAAGGAAACGAGACACCAATCCAAATATGGTTAGATACTTTGAATAATGTTTTACTAAAATTATAAATAAATCTAATAAAAAAACTAAAATATTTATCATAAATAAAATACTTGAAATATGAACGACAATTAAAAGTGTAAATAAAATTTAATTTTTAATACAATTCAATCCACAACAAAACAATAAAAATGTATAATATCCATGCATATTCGTGATTATGAATATAAATTTATTAATAAGAATAAAAAATATTAAAACTCAATCTAATCTCTTTTAACCATTTCTAAAGATGTCAAAACCCATTAATATTTCTATATAACAAAAATTTAACGCAACATCGCCAATAGAAATAATAATCCGACCTCTCGGATTTTAGGTTCCCATGTAGCCAAGTAAATACTAACATATGTCTCTCTACAAACACATTTTAATTTATCCTTAATATATCATGAATATCCAAGATTTCTTTCCTTATAAAACATTAAGCTAGAAAAAATGGATAACACCAGTGGAAAGAAATTAAAAAAAAAATTCTCGATATCTAAACTAAATGAAACTCAACCTATTTTCTTCTTGCACGTGCTTAATTTTTTTAACAAAATGATACACGTTTTCATGCGATGCATATACTTAGGAACATGAACTAATATCGACCTCTCACGACTCAAAATTGGTTATATATTTGTGAAACGATACCGTTCTTAAGAATATCTCACAAATGAATATCTCCATCATATTTGGAGACATTAAAAAAATATTTAAATACGATGTATAAGTCTTGTACCGAGAAATACGAGATCAATAATTATAAGTCATCTTCGAGATCCTTGAGCTAAAGATCTTTTTATAGGAAAATCTAACAATAATTTGCCAAAGTAGTAACATTTTATTGATTCGAGAATATAGATAAATTTCTACATGTTTTGGTCCGTATTTATACTCTTACATAAGAGTTACAATTTAGCCATTTATTACTGGCATTATTATTCGCGAACATAGACTATTATCAATGTTAATGGTCCTAAAATCTCGGGAACTACTGTGCGAGTAATGTGTTATGTAGGTTGACCAATAAATATATTTGACTTCATTGATGACCCTCTTTTCTAGTTATTTATCATGCGCGGCCGACCTTGTCGCTTTACTATAACCATTTCATTGGATAAATGATATACTACATTTTGGGAAGATCCGGTGCTCTTCGGTTTTGCCTCGGTCTCTTTTTCATATCTTTCCAGTGATATCAATATAGCTTTCATTGATCTCATCAATAGTCTAAATTCAAAGAAATGATGTGCCAAACTTAATTTCTTATAGATAGGAACTCAATTTCCGTTTAAGGCTGTAACCGGAGAAAAACTTATAAAATAATATACTAGTATATATTGTTTTAAGGATGTTTCGAAACTTAATTAAAAGTTAAAATCTTGAGAATGCATGAATATAATTCACTCAACTATTCTCTAGACTTGTTATCTTCTAAGTCTCTTTTTCCTTCTATTTTAAACATTCATTGCTGCATTTACGACTCTTTTTTCTACATCTCTAATGTTTTTTTATAGACACGCATTTTGTGTTAGGAATTGGATCTTACAAAGTTGCCTTCTGCCATGATGACTTAGTTATTTCTTAATATTTCAAAAGGACTATTGGGTTAACTATCATATACTAATAAGTAGTCTGAAGCTCATATAAGATCCTTCCGATTCGGCTAGATGTTCTAACAAAACTACATGTTGATATATACTATTTTCTTTTTAGAAAAATTAAATTTTTGTTATCTTCAATGAAGATTTTGGTCGGCGAAGGCATTTTAGTGTATATATGAACATGGTCAGCACGAATCAATCTGAAAACGCTTCTGAGATTTTGTTCAGCTACAGTGAGTTGCTCACCACAAGGTACGACCAACATATCCCAATACTCTTAGAAGTCTAGTCAAATGTAGGTTTTGGTACACTTCAGCATCAAGATCATTCGACCTCAATCCTAAAATACAAAAACAATCGGCAACCCTGACAAAACAAATATACTAAGTGTCTGAGATATTGTGAAGATTTTAGTACTTCATCAACTCTCTTGCAAATTTCTAGGAGGGCTATCGATAAATATGAAATCCTGCTGTAACAATTATCATGCCCGCTAGAATATAAGACCTATTGAGCTATTACTTGAAAACAAAGAAAGAAGAATAGCAATTATCATGCCCGCTAGAATATAAGACCTATTGAGCTATTACTTGAAAACAAAGAAAAAAGAATACCAGATTTGTACGTGTGAAGAACATGATCTTCAACACAATTTTGCAATTAATGGTTAAGCTAATAAAGGAAATAAATGTGCCTCTTGGGTTATTTTATTTCTATAAATAAGAGATACCAATAATCTATACTCTTTTCTAATTATCTTGATTTTATATGTCCAATATGTTTTTCATGTTCTTTGGTTACTATTGATTTTATTTACTTATTATCAATCCAAATTTTCATTATCTTCAACAATTTAAAATCTTTTATTTGACACCAGATCAAACCATTAAACTTCAAAAATTCAAAATGTAGTTTTAAGGAAATAAAAATACTAAAAAATACTAACTTAAGTAAAAAATAAATATGATTCAAGTAAACACACTAAGAAAAACTAATTAAAGGTATAATAAATATTTGTTTATTTTCAATTTTAAGGAATACATGTACTTAAACTTGGTGTTTTTATATTGGAGAGTTTTTAAGAAAACACAAAATAAATTAAAATATATGTTTAACAATTTTTTTATTTATATTTTTAAGCTTTAAAAAATATATAATTACTAAAAACTGTATATAAGAAATTGAAATTGAGATAATTTATAAGGGAATGGTACCCATAAATACCAAGTGAACTATGTCATTACTAGTTAGTACACATTGTTTGGAGCCATCACTTTCATAGTGGAAGACCACTATGTCTGGTCTCGTATGTTTATTTATATATGGTATCGCGTTTGGTTATGTCTGGTCTCGCATGTTACTGACAAAAAAAAATCATTAAATGATCTAGTTTTGTTCGTCTTAAAAAACAAAATCGATGTTATTTTTGGATTTTATTTCTAAAATCAGGTTTAAAAGATATGAAAGTTTTAAAAAATAAAAGCTTTGGTTCAAGAGTTTGAATTGGTTACGTAGCTAGGGATAAAACATAAGTATTTAAGGTATTATTTAAATATTTGGATAATGAATGAGAATTAATTTTAAAAATAGGTATTAGAGGTTCATTATTGAAAATTATGGTATTAAATAGAAGTAAAGGTTGGTTTTGAATACCCTTAAAAATATTTTTCAAGTTATAACCCCATACATCAAACAATAGTATTTAGTTATTTTAACACCATATATAAAAAGTACGAGGAGTATTAATTTTAACGGTTTCACTAAATTTTGGCTTTATAAGTCAAACTAGAGTTAACCTCTCGTCTCTAACCAAATTTCAACCTTTTTAAACATAGAGTCTCAAAATCCTGTTATTTACAAGAGTTTCATTAATAAAAAGTAATATTTAATATATCATAAAAGGTTATTTGTTTATATCTTTATATTTAGAAGATTAAAAACCATATACGTTTATAAAAAAAATTAAAAAAAAATACTATCTCACAACCATTTTTTATGGATTTAGTTAAAGATTTCACACTAGAGTTATAAGTTCTTGCAAAAAATATTTGTTTTTTATTCTTTTATTATTTTATCCATTTGGTCATTTTAAGTTGAATCTAACTTTCTTTGGGAGAACTTAATGCAATTAGATTTTTGTAAAACAAAGGATTGAAAACAAAATCATCTACAATAACTAGATGTAAATTAATCTTTTTGAAAATCACAATTTTTTTCCTGAAGAAAAACTTCATATTTGTATAAATAAAAAAAACTCCAACCCAAACCCTAAAAAAACTTCAATAAGGAAAGCATGAACCCTATTTATGAAAGTGATACTCCAAAAGAAGTAATCAACTAAACCTAACTCATTAATTTTACCAATTATTAGATTTCTTCCAGTCATAAAGAGAGCATCATTCTTCACGAAAGGAAAAAAATATAAACATCAGTATATTTCAACCAATGATAGTGAATTATCTAGTTCGAAGTCTAAGGGTGATTCATTTAAACAAGGGAGATATTGGATTTCTTCGAAGGGAGAGGGAAGTCGACGCTAGAAATTACACAAAAAGCATAGAGCCAATAAGAGGGTAGGTCTCGGAATGTGAGGGGAAACCTATTATACAAGGGTAACACATCCAACCATTATGTCAATATTGCGGACCATAAAATATATGCAATTATGAGAAGAACTGGAGTTATTCAGTATATGCAAGGAGTGGATTGGAAGAACTCTCCACTGGCTACTAAGATTAGGTTCATAACTCTTCCTATGAGCTTTGATATTTCGAAGGTTGAAATTTTTTATGGAACACATGATCCCGATGATCATATTGATCAGTTTAAAAATTATATGATGAATTTCGAAAATGATGATAGATTGGTGTATAGAGCATTCTCGCAAACTTTTAAAGGCACCTCCTTAAAGTGGTATAATAGAATTCTGAAGGGATCTATAACCAATTTTAGGACTTTTACACAAGTCTGAAGATAATTTATGGAAAGCAAAGAGATACGAGCTAATGGTGATAAAATAATACTATGTAAACAGACAGTAGGGAGAAATTAAAAGATTATAGTAGACGATTTGTGTTAACAAAAACATAATTGGAAGATTGTGAAGAGCTTGTTTCCATGGTAGCTTTTAGGCAAGGATTTCTTCCATTATATTTAGCAAATGAGCCTATGAAGAGAAGAGTATTGACATTTGAAACCTCGACGACTCAAGTTAGAGAAAACATTAAGGTGGAAGAGTCGACCGGAGTTTAAAGTGGGACATCCATTCAAAGAAATTTGGGGCATGCACCACTGGTCAAGGATACCAGGGAAGCTCCTCGAATTCCAAAATACCAACTCGTCCGCAGGATAATACTAGCATTCATCCTCAAATAGGAGGAGCACCTTCTTTACCTACTAACTATCAACCTCTTCGGGTGCCTAACCAATGGATAATGCCATAATATTTTGCAAAGTTAGCTGAGAACGTGGCAACATTCTTTGAAATAGCCAAGTCTCATGTTAATTTTAAAAAAACTAGCCCAAATAAATAGGTCATGGGAGAAGCGAAATAATCAGTTTTTCAAATACCATAACAATATTGGACATGATACTGCGGATTGTATAGCTTTGAAGAATTAAATTCAAATTTTGGTAGAAAATGGAAAGTTGACAACTTTTATTAGAGGATAAAAAAATGGTTAAAATAATCCAAGTACATATGCAAAACATAATGTAAGTACATCGTCAAAGTAAGAGAACAAATTAATGATTGTGGATTTGAAGTTAGAAAAATAAGAAAGCTTTGATGCGGCTATGTCAACCCATACATATTCGTGTGTATGAATATAAATTTATTAATAAGAGTAAAAAATATTAAAACTCAATCAAATCTCTTTTAACCATTTCTAAAGATGTCAAACCCCATTAATATTTCTATATAATAAAAATTTAACGCAACATCGCCAATAGAAATAATAATCCGACCTCTCGGATTTTAGGTTCCCATATAGCCAAGTAACCACTAACATATGTCTCTCTACAAACACATTTTAATTTATCCTTAATATATCATGAATATCCAAAAGTTCTTTCCTTATAAAACATTAAGCTAGAAAAAATGGATAACACCAGTGGAAAGAAATTAAAAAAAAAAACAATTCTCGATATCTAAACTAAATGAAACTCAACCTATTTTCTTGATACACGTTTTCATGCGATGCATATACTTAGGAACATGAACTAATATTGACCTCTCACGACTCAAAATTGGTTATATATTTGTGAAACGATACCGTTCTTAAGAATATCTCACAAATGAATATCTCCATCAGATTTGGAGACATTAAAAAAATATTTGAATACGATGTATAAGTCTTGTAGAGAGAAATACGAGATCTATAATGATAAGTCATCATCGAGATCCTCGAGCTAAAGATCTTTTTATAGGAAAATCTAACAATAATTTTCCAAAGTAGTAATTTTTTATTGATTCGAGAATATAGATAAATTTTTACATGTTTTGGTCCCTATTTATACTTAGCCATTTATTACTGGCATTATTATTCGCGAACATAGACTATTATCAATGTTAATGGTCCTAAAATCTCGGGAACTACTGTGGGAGTAATGTGTTAGGTAGGTTGACCAATAAATATATTTGACTTCATTGATGACCCTCTTTTCTAGTTATTTATCATGCGCGGCCGACCTTGTCGCTTTGCTCTTGCACGAAATACCCTATGCTTGATAGTAGCCATGACTGGGTTTACCTCACGTTTGGGTATTGCCACTTTTGTTTAGTCCTGCTCGTTTTGACCTTGATATTCATCAGCCCGAGCTCCTGGCTGCGCGTGACCCTATGCTCGACATGTTTTGGTTTGAGCTCGAACCTTGATCGGGTTATTTTAGTACTCTATTTGATATTGGTTCGGTTTGTCATTCGCTAGGCGACCGGGAACGCTCTTATTCGAGCTTCTACTCGGTTACTATAACCATTTCATTGGATAAATGATATACTACATTTTGGGAAGATCCGGTACTCTTCGGTTTTGCCTCGGTCTCTTTTTTATATCTTTCCAGTGATATCAATATAGCTTTCATTGATCTCATCAATAGTCTAAATTCAAAGAAATGATGTGCCAAACTTAATTTCTTATGGATAGGAACTCAATTTCCGTTTAAGGCTGTAACCGGAGAAAAACTTATAAAATAATATACTAGTATATATCGTTTTAAGGATGTTTGGAAACTTAATTAAAAGTTAAAATCTTGAGAATGCATGAATATAATTCACTCAACTATTCTCTAGACTTGTTATCTTCTAAGTCTCTTTTTCTTTCTATTTTAAACATTCATTGCTGCATTCATCTTTCTATTTTCTTTCTATTTTAAAATCTTGAGAATGCATGAATATAATTCACTCAACTATTCTATAGACTCGCATTTTGTGTTAGGAATTGGATCTTACAAAGTTGCCTTCTGCCATGATGATTTAGTTATTTCTTAATATTTCAAAAGGACTATTGGGTTAACTATCATATACTAATAATAGTCTGAAGCTCATATAAGATCCTTCCGATTCGGCTAGATATTCTAACAAAACTACATGTTGATATATACTATTTTCTTTTTAGAAAAATTAAATTTTTGTTATCCTCAATGAAGATTTTGGTCGGCGAAGGCATTTTAGTGTATATATGAACATGGTCAGCACGAATCAATCTGAAAACGCTTCTGAGGTTTTGTTCAGCTACAATGAGTTGCTCACCACAAGGTACGACCAACATATCCCAATACTCTTAGAAGTCTAGTCAAATGTAGGTTTTGGTACACTTCAGCATCAAGATCATTCGACCTCAATCCCAAAATACAAAAACAATCGGCAACCCTGACAAAACAAATATACTAAGTGTCTGAGATATTGTGAAGATTTTAGTACTTCATCAACTCTCTTGCAAATTCCTAGGAGGGCTATCGATAAATATGAAATCCTGCTGTAACAATTATCATGCCGACTAGAATATAAGACCTATTGAGCTATTACTTGAAAACAAAGAAAGAAGAATAGCAGATTTGTACGTGTGAAGAACATGATCTTCAACACAATTTTTCAATTAATGGTTAAGCTAATAAAGGAAATAAATGTGTCTCTTGGGTTATTTTATTGCTATAAATAAGAGATACCAATATGTAATAAAGAGAGATGAGATATTAAGCAGTAATAATCTATACTCTTTTCTAATTATCTTGATTTTATATGTCCAATATGTTTCTCATGTTCTTTGGTTACTATTGATTTTATTTACTTATTATCAACTATATTATCTTCAACCTTCGGATCTCAATTAATCCAAATTTTCATCATCGTCAACAATTTAAAATCTTTTATTTGACACCAGATCAAACCATTAAACTTCAAAAATTCAAAAATATAGTCTTAAGGAAATAAAAATACTAACTTAAGTAAAAAATAAATATGATTCAAGTAAACACACTAAGAAAAACTAATTAAAGGTATAATAAATATTTGTTTATTTTCAATTTTAAGGAATACATGTACTTAAACTTGGTGTTTTTATATTGGAGAGTTTTTAAGAAAACACAAAATAAATTAAAATATATGTTTAACAATTTCTTTTATTTATATTTTTAAGCTTTAAAAAATATATAATTACTAAAAACTATATATAAGAAATTGAAATTGAGATAATTTATAAGGGAAAGGTACCCATAAATACCAAGTGAACTATGTCATTACTAGTTAGTACACATTGTTTGGAGCCATCACTTTCATAGTGGAAGACCATTATGTCTGGTCTCGTATGTTTATTTATATATGGTATCGCGTTTGGTTATCTCTGGTCTCGCATGTTAGTGAAAAAAAAATCATTAAATGATCTAGTTTTGTTCGTCTTAAAAAACAAAATCGATGTTATTTTTGGATTTTATTTCTAAAATGAGGTTTAAAAGATATGGAAGTTGTAAAAAATAAAAGCTTTGGTTCAAGAGTTTGAATTGGTTACGTGGCTAGGATAAAACATAAGTATTTGAGGTATTATTTAAACATTTGGATAATGAATGAGAATTAATTTTAAAAATAGGTATTAGAGGTTCATTATTGAAAATTATGGTATTAAATAGAAGTAAAGGTTGGTTTTGAATACCCTTAAAAATATTTTTCAAGTTATAACCCCATACATCAAACAATAGTATTTAGTTATTTTAACACCATATATAAAATGTACGAGGAGTATTAATTTTAACGGTTTCACTAAATTTTGACTTTATAAGTCAAACTAGAGTTAACCTCTCATTTTCGTCTCTAACCAAATTTCAACCTTTTTAAACATAGAATCTCAAAATCCTGTTATTTACAAGAGTTTCATTAATAAAAAGTAATATTTAATATATCATAAAAGGTTATTTGTTTATATCTTTATATTTAGAAGATTAAAAACCATATACGTTTATAAAAAAAATTAAAAAAAATACTATCTCACAACCATTTCTTATGGATTTAGTTACAGATTTCACACTAGAATTATAAGTTCTTGCAAAAAATATTTGTTTTTTACTCTTTTATTATTTTATCCATTTGATCATTTTAAGTTGAATCTAACTTTTTTTGGGAGAACTTAGTGCAATTAGATTTTTTTAAAACAAAGGATTGAAAGCAAAATCATCTACAATAACTAGATGTAAATTAATCTTTTTGAAAATCACAATTTTTTTCTTGAAGAAAAACTTCATATTTTTATAAATAAAAAAAACTCCAACCCAAACCCTAAAAAAACTTCAATATGGAAAGCATGAACCCTATTTATGAAAGTGATACTCCAAAAGAAGTAATCAACTAAACCTAACTCATTAATTTTACAAATTATTAGATTTCTTCCTATTTTTTCACAATTTGTTTCCATAGTTTACTGCGGTACTGGGCACTAGAATTACGATACATTATCTTAGTACCAACATTACTGCTCGAAACCCATAACAAATGGCAACCGCCGGTGTTTTTTTTTACTTTGAATTGGCGGTGAGTATGCATTATACCGTCGGTCTTGTGAAATTATATTGTTGGTGCATATTTGTAACCTCGATACGTTTTGGCACTGCTAAAGTCAACACCTACAATATTATGGCATTATACCGTCGGTACCGGTAGGTTATACCATCATTTTACCGTATGGAAAACTTAATCTCCAATTCTTTCATTGTATGAGATTAATGATATCAGTGCAGTGGCAAAAGATTTCGATATCGATTATAGTGACTTGTTTACCATGAAAATCTATTATACACAACAACAATTGATTGATTAGGTTACGATTACCAAAAATTATAATGGTTTTGTAATTGTATTAAGATATCACGAAGATGCAAAAAACATGAACAGTTCTAGATTATTTTTTAATGTGAGAGATGCGACGTATACAAAGTTGGTAGACCTAAATATCTTGTCTTAATGAAATATTAGGAAGAGTTAAAAACTTAATCCCTAAGAATTCATCATCAATGCGTAGTGTATACAATGCTCAACTAAAACAACCGAATATCGAGAAAAGTAGTCGCTCACATTTACGTACTTGTTAAGTGAATTAAAAATGTTGAATTATTACGAATGTAATCAATTGCGCAAATACGGAAGTGATGTCAACATTCAGTTTTCTTTGCACACCTAGTTAGTTTGGCTTTGTTATGCATGTTACCAAAAGTGTTAATAATAGATAACACCTACAACGTAATACCTTATGGGATTTCATTGTTTGATATTGTTGGGGTTGATAAGGATAAAAATAATCAAGCAGTAATCAAAATTGAAAACGGGGTCATTGTTTTAGCTTTGTATAATTAGAAGATAAGTTGAACATTAAATACAAATATTAAGGGATAAAAGTGAAATATGCTATAACTTGTAACTGATTCTATTATTCATCCTGTTTTCTTATAAATAGAAAAAGGAATTAATAAATAAAGGACTGATTGACACTTTATATTCATATTCGATTAGACTCACTTTTATTGTTCTATTTTTACAATGAAAATCTATTACTTAACATTGATGACCATAGTGGGAGATTAAGAGGTACATAGATAGCAAATTTAAAACCACAAAATTTAGGATTGAAATTACTGACTGAACTAACAATGGAACCATAAATTAAAACAGATCCCACGGTGCTGGTGGAAAAAAGTGCTTGAATCATGCTTTCTTAGAGAATAAAAACGATGGATAATTAGGGAAACGAACAATATGAGCAATCTGATATAGAGAATAGGATGAATAAATTGTTAAAAAAGATAATTGTGTCGCGCGATTAGTTTGTTCGAATAGAGCATCAAATCCAATCGGGTAGGCTGAAACTCGAGGTACGACAAGTTGACGAGAAATGAATTGGATAATTTGTCTTATGAATCTTAAATGGCTCGTCGAGTTTGAAGTGACCATTAAAAAAGTAAATTTCCAGTCACAAAGAGAGCATCATTCTTCACGAAAGGAAAAAAAATATAAACATCGGTATATTTCAACCAATGATAGTGAATTATCTAGTTCAAAGTCTAAGGGTGATTCATTTAAACAAGGGAGATATTGGATTTCTTCGAAGGGAGAGGGAAGTCGACGCTAGAAATTACACAAATGATAGTGAATTATCTAGTTCAAATTCCATAGTTTCATATATTCATCATTATCATTTAGAAAACGTGTATCATTCATATAAACATCGGTATATTTCAACCAATGATAGTGAATTATCTAGTTCAAATTCCATAGTTTGCGAGAATTCTATTAGGACTTTTACACAAGTCTGGAGATAAATTATGGAAAGCAAAGAGATACGAGCTAATGATGATAAAATAATACAATGTAAACAGACAGTAGGGAGAAATTAAAAGATTATAGTAGACGATTTGTGTTAACAAAAACATAATTGGAAGATTGTGAAGAGCTTGTTTCCATGGTAGCTTTTAGGCAAGGATTTCTTCCATTATATTTAGCAAACAAGCCTATGAAGAGAAGAGTATTGACATTTGAAACCTCGACGACTCAAGTTAGAGAAAACATTAAGGTGGAAGAGTCGACCGGAGTTTAAAGTGGGACATCCATTCAAAGAAATTTGGGGCATGCACCACTGGTCAAGGATAACAGGGAAGCTCCTCGAATTCCAAAATACCATCTCGTTCGCAGGATAATACTAGCCTTCATCCTCAAATAGGAGGAGCACCTTCTTTACCTACTAACTATCAACCTCTTCGGGTGCCTAACCAATGGATAATGCCATAATATTTTGCAAACTTAGCTGAGAACGTGGCAACATTCTTTGAAAGAGCCAAGTCTCATGTTGATTTTAAAAAACTAGCCCAAATAAATAGGTCATGGGAGAAGCGAAATAATCAGTTTTTCAAATACCATAACAATATTGGACATGATACTGCAGATTGTATAGCTTTGAAGAATTAAATTAAAATTTTGGTAGAAAATGGAAAGTTGACAACTTTTATTAGAGGATAAAATAATGGTTAAAATAATCCAAGTACATATGCACAACATAATGTAAGTACATCATCAAAGTAAGAGAACACATTAATGATTGTGGATTTGAAGTTAGAGAAATAAGAAAGCTTTGATGCGGCTATGTCAACCGATATAGGAAAATGGTTATGGTTTTGAATAAACCAGCAATTCGAGGAAGGGTTCAAAATTTGTACGAGTATTTTGAGACTTTAGCCCTCTTAGGAAGATATACTATGGCCGTAAATGCAAATAGCTCAAGAAAAAACACGTAGTAAGTTTAGTAACTCACATAAAAGGTAAAATGTCTACCCATCTTTATATGAGTAATGTTACACCTTTTATTTTATTTGACGATGACAATTTGAGAGGTATACCTGGACCCCATGAAAGTGCAGTGGTGATTGGTGTGGAAATATCATGAACAGAGATCTGAAAAATATTAATTGATACAAGGAGTTTAGTGAATGTATTGTTTAAATCCACATATAATAAAGTGTGTAATACACTTATAATTCTCTAATCTGAGCATACCATAATAGGTTCACAAGGGGTAGCAGCGCGAGTTATTGGGGAATTCGAGGGAGATGTTTTATTAGGGAGAGGTTCTTTCAGGAAAAAAAGTTCGAGTTTTATTTATGGTAATGGAATTTCCGACCAGCTACAATGTAATTCTTTTTGGAGGTCACGATTGTCAATGATGTACGATGTTTGTTTAATTGTCCACCAATGTTTGAAGTATGTCATTGGTGATCGCGTCAGAGTAGTTTGAAGTGATCAACAAGTAGCAAGAGAGTGTTATGCAACAGCTTTGCATTCTAAAAGGGTTATTTCTGGTGGTCAAATGACTGAATAGCAATTAAAGGGGTTGACTTCGAATGAGAAAGGTGTAGATGATCTGAGGGAAACCTTGGGTCCCTTAGAAGTGGGAGAAAATATTATAAAGTATATGTTCCTAAATGGGAAACGTTTGCGAATATGAACGTTACTTTCACCTACTTTACATTACCAATTGTTAAAGTTTTTATCTGACAACCTGAATACTTTTTCTTGGAAAACCGAGGATGTAGTAGGGGTTCCATGCTAGTTAATATGTCACAGATTTGCGTTAAATCCAAAGTTCAAGACTATTATTCAAAATATGAGAGTTTTTTCTGCACAGAAATCTGAGGCAATTGTTGCTCAAGTACATCATATATCCAAGGTCGGGCATATAAGGGAGGCACAATACGCATTCTGGAATACAAATCCAATATTAGTAAAAAGGAAGCACGCAAAATGGAGAATATGTGTTGACTCTACAGATTTATATAGGACGTGTCCTAAAGAACCTTTTCCTATGCCAAGAATTGATAAGCTTGTTGATTCAAAATCGGCGAATAAATTTCTCTCTTTTATGGACACATTCGTATGTTATAATCAGATCTAGATGAATCCAAATGATCAAGAAACCACTACGTTTATTACTGATCGAGGATTGTATTGTTACCGGGTTCTGCTTTTTGGTCTTAAAATGTTGGGGCAACATATCAAAGATTGGTAAACAAGGATTTTTCTTCTCAAATTGGGACGAAAATGGAAGTTTACTCATGCTATGTTTGTTAAGAGTTCAACTGATGACGAACATTTGTGAGATTTGGAAGAAACATTTTTTAATCTTAGGGCCATTCCATTGAAGTTAAATTCTAAAATAATACACCTTCGATGTTAGCTCAAGGAAACTATTGGGATATATCATAAGTGAAAATGGAATAAAAGCCGATCCTGACCAATTAAAGGCTTTAGTATCAATGACTTCACCTCGGACCATCAAAGAAGTGCAAATTCTAACATAGAGGTTGGCTGCTTTAAAGAGATTCATCTCTCAATTTTATGTCAGATGTGCACCTTTTTTCCAAGTTTTGCATCGACCAAATGAATTTACTTGGACACCATAATGTGAGGTGGTGTTTTCAAAGATTAAGGATTATTTGTTATGACCTGAAATTCTATCCAAGCCTCGAATAATAGATGAAATATTTTTATATGTAGTGGTATCGGACTTCTCTATTAATGTTGTGTTGATAAGGGAATGGGGCAGAGCTTCTCGACCATTTTATTATGTGAGAAAAAATTTATTGGCGTTAGAGAAAAGATATTTAAGGCTTGATAAGTTGGATTTGGATTTGGTGGTGGTTGCTAAGAAAGTGCGCCCTTATTTTCAAGCTCATACAATTGTTGTTCGAACTTTTTTCGGTTAAAGAATGTATTCCAATGATCAGATATTTCTGGAAGAATGACTACTAAGTGGTCGGTTGAGTTAGGGGATTTTGATATAAAATTTTCTCCTCGAACAACTACTAAGGCTCAAGCTCTAGCCGTTTTTTGGTTGAATTTCATTTTAAGCCGTTCCGATGAGAAACATTTAGAGCATTGTTACGAGTAGACTCAATGTGGGTGGTTCGAATAGATGGAGGTTCTAGTATATTATTATCAAGTGCTGGAGTACAGTTGGTTACTTCTTCTAGAGAAGCGATGTATCAGGTCATTCGGTTTGGATTTCATGCGTCGAATAACGAATCTCAGTACGAGGCTTCTTTAGCTGGTCTATGGCTTGCAAGAATTTGTGGGGAAAAATAATTTGGTTGGAGACAAATTCCCAGTTGGTAGTGAATCACAAGATGGGGGTATCTGACGCTAAGAAAGACCAACTATTTTATATATTTATGAGCTTCGAGTATTAACTCTTCTATTTGATGAAATGGTTTTGGAACACATTCATCAAGAGGATAATACAGTTGCATGTTCTTTGAAAATTATTGCATATACAAAGATGTATCCTTGGATATTATTACAAGATAGTTTGTCTATTTTGTCAAAGTTATAACAGTGCAAGTATTCTGATGAGGTGTTTGTAATTGTTGAAAAGGTTCGAGGTGATTAGTGATTTGAAATAAAAGAGTTTTTAGTTAGAGGAACATTACCTCAAGATGTTAAGCTAGCTAAGCGGTTGAGATATAGAGTTCATGGTTATACAATACTTGATGAATGTGTTAGTATGAGACATATTAAATCCTACATTTAGAAGAAACACGAAGATTTAAATCCAATATTTGGTATCAAAGCTACAATGTCACATATGCCAAGACGTGATGATAGTTACGCCAGTATAGTGAGTGGCGGTGAGAGCATGCAGACAAGAGTTTTTAAAGGTAGATCTGACCCAATGGAGAAATCCCTATCATTCCAGTACTTGAAACTGTTTGATACAAATTACCAAGTACGGGATATACATATAAATTTTTTTATGTGCATCCATGGAGTTTGGGAAGCAGCGGAAACGGACCAACTTACACTTGTTGTTCTCTACCAAGGGTTGAATGAAGAGATGCTATATCAAATTCTGGATAAAGATACTTCAAAAGAACCGTGGGATGCTTTGAAAGAGACTCATTTTAGAGTAGATCGTGTTGTTAAAGTCAAAAATCAGGCATTTAGAAGAGAACTAGACAACATGAACATGGTTGAGAATGTATCAATTGACGAGTACACCAAAAAGATGACTATGATAGTGGGTAAGATAAGGTCTTTTGGAGCAAATATTGAGAGCAACTATGTCATCGAGAAGTTGCTTGATCGGCGTCATCAAAATTCACGCCAGTGCCCACGACTATTAAAGAGTTTGGCGATATCTCCTCCAAGTCTCTGAAAGAAATCATAGGCTCATTAAAATCCTTTGAAGATAAGATGACAAAATTTGAGGATATGCAATATGTTGAAAACGTCTTTTACGCGAAGAAAGATGTGCAAAACAGTGATCAAAACAGTTCTAGTAACCATGCCAAATAAATGGAAGAGGTCAGGAGAAAGGTAAGGGTCGAGGCAAAAATAATTATAGAAATGAAGGTGACAAAGAAAAGAAGCAGAGTTCCAAATTTGACATAAAAAAGGTTAGATGTTGCAACTTCAATAATTATGGTCATTTAAATTATGAGGAAAATAAAGAAGAAAATGGTCGCTTAATTTAGCAAATGGAAAATGATGCTACATTGTTTGCAGCGGAGATAACCTTTGATAACTCCTTTAAAAGAGAAGTCATATTTGGAGATGTGTGATCTACCCTCTATACAATTGAGGGAGATAAATGTCAGAGTAAATTATGTAGTCAAGACATGGACAAAGTAGCAATTTCAGAGCTGTGAAAGATATGATTGAAAAACAAAATGATAGAATACGACTTATCTCCATAAATAATTATGGCACACTTGTCGAGTACTAAATCATCGAGTTTAAATCATAGTTATATTCAACCAAATGTTTACCGACATACATTTTTAAAGTCATGAATCTACTCGAATCTCTGATTGTCACGTTAAGTCTCCATAAACAGTTGGTAGCTTTTCTTATCTCAAAATAAACACCTATTTAATTTACCTCATGCTATAAGGATATTTCAAACCACACAATTATTGTAGAAAATATACAATAAATTACTAACAAAATATCACCCTCTTAAAAAACTTGTAGAAAACCTTTGATTTCTATGACAAATTAAATTTATTTGACCAAGAACGTAAAACATATCTTTAGTTTTACAATAAAAAAAATTTCATCCGCATCCTAATAAAACTAAAATAGTATTTCATAAAATTTCGTGGTCAACAATAATACCAAAATTGTCAATAGCAATGGTTCAAGTACATGAAAGAACAATAAATAATATTATATCTACAAAATCTTTATTCTTACACGATAAAGTAATTCTTCAAATTGTCAAAACAATAACCAAATCTAAAACACGGGCTAATCAATATTTGTTATGCTTCTTTGTTTGAGAAATGAGAGTGGTGGAATAATATTTAGTTTTCGGAGTAACCCTTGGATAATTAAATAAGCTTTGGCTCATATCCTTGTGCATTTTTCTTAAAATTTATATAAGTGTCCGTCTTAATTGAGAGACATAGTATAGAAGACAACTTGATCTCATTCTTGAGTCTAAAAAGAGTCAACATCTTTAAAAAGATTACGTTTAGTGACATTGCTTTTTTTTAATTATTGTAAAAATGATGAAGCATTTCCATTTTAAAGTTAGATAAAGAATTATACGTTGATATTTCTTTTTCTATAAATGATACCTGGAGTAGATAAAGAATTATACGTTGATATTTCTTTTTCTATAAATGATACTTGGAGTAAACATCCCGCAAGAGACTTTGAGCTATCTTTTTATTCATATTGATTTTTGTCCTAATATTTAAGGATATATTTCATATTGGTCAATTCGATTATTCCAACTCGCATCTAATCAAACTCTATTGCGGTGCAAACAAATTCAAAATCGGATTAGACGTATTTGTGGTGTTTCCCTTGGTGTGATGACCTTGTATCCTTTGAAATGGATAAATTAGTAAAAGATATTACCATCAACACTTAATAAAGATATTCATCCATTTTTTCGTCCTATAAGTATTTTTCAAACACTTCATATTCATATTATTCACCTGCGAAATAAAATAGAAAAATATGTAAATTGAATTCAGCCTCTCGTTAAAGAAACTAAATTTTAACTTCCGTGGATGATAGTATAATAGATAATGTTCTTTTAGTGGAATTATCTATGAGAATGATCTACGAGATATAAACTAAAAAATTAATTTGGTTCATCATCCTTAATATTTCATCCAAAATATATTATATATATACAAAATATATTTTTATAAAAAAAATCATATAAAAAAACATCCAAAATATATATAAAACAAACAAAATACTAAATAATTTTTATTTTATAAATATTTATAGTATGTAAGGATATTTTGAGATATCAAATAATATTTAAATTTGAAAATAAATTGTTAGACCAATAAATATCATATTTTTTCACTATCCTTTTGAGCAATATAAAAACCCTAACTAAATAAAAGAAAAAATTAATTAAGACCAATTAACTACGTACTTGAACAACCTAAAAATTTATACTACCAAGCTCAAATATTTTATGATTTTACTAAACAAAAAGTTTTCGATAAAGATTTAATATAATAAATCATTTAATTATAGTCATACAAATAAATAAGAATACGTCTCTCATAACTCCCAACAAATATATCCTTGTATCAAATAAAATATAATGTTTAGTTGGTTAAAACATTAATTAAAATATAATCTTAATTATTAATCAAACATAAAAAAATATTTTAACTGAAATAGAATTTAAATTTTGAAATTCTGTGATTTAGGTTATTAAACATTTCATAATTATTAACGTTTTGTTGCCATCCTAAAATTTCTAAAATATATTATTAGTATGAAAATAGATTAGAAAAACATTTACATAGCTTTTTATAATGTTTTCAGAAAAATATGTCTTCCTTTATTTCAAAATATAAAATTTGAAAATTATTATTTTAAAACAAATTTGAACTTTTAGTATTGTTTTGTGAGAATAATATCTAAAGTTAATGTCAGAAGTCACATAATTTAAAAAATAGCTAAATAGTTAAACAAAATAAAAATACTAGTTCGAGAGTTAAAAAATCAAAAGGAAGTTTGAAACTAAGGATAAATTATGATGATCTTTTAGTATCAATTGTGTAATATCTAATATAAGTGGGAGTTTCTTCTTCTCCAAGAATACTTTGTTTCAAGAACTAGATTTTGATGTCTTATTTCTAATTCTACTCTGAATCTCTTCATTTCCTTTGTTTCCATCATCAATTATGTCTGATTCTGCTCTGAATCTCTTTCTTGTCCCTATGGAAATTCATGATAACATTCTTTTTGAGGAAAAGGAATTCCCCTATCTTTATTCGAAGAACTCAATACAGGGTTATGATTCTACTAGAATACCCAAGTCCTACAGAGAAGTAGTAATATCAAAAGAGATGCGAACTGATAATCTTTATCCAGTTAGTTGTCTTGAGAAGGACGATCATATATCGTTTCAGTACGATAAATTGGTGAAAGACGCTATGCTTCGTGAAGCAAATGTTACGCTTTTGGGAAAGTTTTTGTGAGGAATCCCAAAGATATTTGTTCTGAATAATTTTCTGTTCTCATTAAATTTCAAAGGCAATTGCAACATTGTTGTTTGGGACTCGAGACATATCTTCTTTGAGTTCGATTTTAAGGATGATGTGTGCAGATTCTGACAAAGGAAGGTCTGGAGTTTTGATAATGTAGTTATGAGGTTGTTTCGATGGACGCCAAAGTTCAGTACTAAGAAGGAGAGTCCTATAACGCTTACCTGGGTTAATATAAAGAGCTTACCTGAATATCTTTATAATGACAAAGTTATTGGAGAGATAGTGGGATCTTTGGGAATTGTTTACAAAATAAAATTACCGGACAAGAACAGGGTGTATAATGGATTGCAAGCTCTCATTGAAATGGGTGTTACTAAGAGGCTTCATGACAGATTGTTGATAGGTTTTGGGGCCAACGACGGATGTCGGTTGAATGTTCAGTACAATAATCTTCCTAATTATTGTGATACTTGTTTTCATTTGGGTCATAGCAACAATAAATGTAAGAAGACACATCAGCAGGATGTGAAGGGGATCGAAAAAGTTGTCAAAGTAAATGATAATAAAGCAAGATTGATAATATTAAAGTCTATAGGCCTAAATTACCATCTATTGTTGTTAATTAGATCAATGATCCTTCAAGTAATTACAAAGTTGAATCTAATTCTCCTACTATACAAGGGAAATCGAAAGAAGTATATATGCTTGCAGATTATGATGTCACAGGTTCTCTTCAAATGCTTGAACAAGGGAAGTCCTTTGAAGACCAAGGAAAGTCTAGCACTGCTAACTCCCCTCAGCCTGAAAACATTAGCAGCATCCCTGAAACTCCCATGGCCAACAATTCTGTATCTATTGATCCAAGTTTTAGCGTGATCCTAAAAAGAAATCTCAAGACTATGAAAAAGAAGAAACCAAGCAAAGTTATAATAGAATCTTTGAAGTTCTCAGAGATCAACAAGAATCATAAGTATTTTTCTGATGATCATAAAGATTCTTAGTTGGAATCTGAGAGGTATTCACAACAATTCTATGATTAATAGACTTCTTTCGATTATCAAGAAAGAAAAGATTAAGGTGTTATCTGATGAGTCCGAATTCAGGATGCTCCCCAGAAGGGCAAATCAGCCTAAGTCTCTCCGGATACCGGACAGTATACAAGGACATAAATCGGACAGATGATTCGGACCGGACAGATCACTTTGAACACTGTAAACTTAAGGCTGTTCGAACTATGACTAAAGTACTAAAAATCCTAAACACTTCTTGACTAAGCTACATGCCCTCTTGCTTAGAACTCATGAGTCTTTAAACATGACCCGGGTCCATTAAACATGACCCGAAAGCCCATAAGGGCCCAAACATCACACTATAAATACCCAACCACCAACATTAACTATAGGTAATGGAAATTAACTGCTACCAGGCTGCTTAATTATCTCTCTACCTTTAAACACCCTTACACTACCTTTAAACACCCTTACACTACCGTTAAACACCCATACATCACCGTTAAACACCCTTACACCACCTTGAAACTCCACTTAAAATTACTGGCCTACCCTCAGGCAATTATTATCCACACCAAATTGGCGACCACAGTGGGAGCAGAGAGGTGCCTGAATCAAGCATTCAAAACCTGCCAAGAAATTCTGTCCGTATGAATCCGGACAATCCAGAAGTGCCACCAGCTTTGCTCAAAGTGGTGGGAGAGAATGACGAGTACACTATCGAAGAGCGTGACAGGCTGAGGGCTGAAATAGAAGCTCTGAAGGCTGAGAAGGCCAAGATGGGCGTGAAAGAAAAATCCAAAGCATCAACTGCTCATCATACCGACAACCCTAGAGAGCCTGAGGCTTCGAAAACTCATGTGAGTACCAAAAAGACGCATGCCAGTTCTAAAAAGTCTCACCGGTCCAAGCCTGTGGAGAGTTCTGACTCAAGTTCAGAATCTTCAGGCAGCTCTTCGGACAGTGAGGGAAATGAAAAATCCTTGTCCTCTAGCAGCGATGAGGGTCGAACCAAGAAAAAGCAAAAGCAGGTTAAGAAATATTCAAGAAAAAGAGATCGGCATGGAAGAATGAAAAGGCATATTGGAAAGGGGTCATCTCACCACCGGAGGTATATGGACAAGATGCTGATGGATCCATTTGCTTTCCACGATGAGCCAGGTATCTTTGCAACTCCCAATGAGGATACTGTGTTCAGTCGTGGAAGGAATTGGAGGCAGTCTCCACTGTCTTCTAAAATCCTGTCCGAAAACCTCCCCAAGAGGTTTGACAGTACTAAGATGGAGAAGTACGATGGCATTACTGATCCGGACTATCATCTGGAGCAATTCAAGACCTTCATGATGAACTTTGATGACGATGATAAACTACTGTGTATGGCATTCTCCCAATCTTTTACGGGGAGTGCTCTGAAATGGTACAACAGCCTGCCTCAAGGTTGTATTAAAGATTTTGATACGTTTTGGGTGGCCTTTCGAAGGTAGTTTGTAGGGAGTAAGGAGCTGAAGGGCAATGGAGACACAATAATCCATTGTGCCCAGGAGCCAAATGAGTCTTTGAAGGAGTACATAAGTCATTTCGTAAACACAAAGAATGGGTTGGCTGATTGCTTCGAACAGGTGGCAATAGCATCCCTAAGGCAAGGTTTGAACCCAAGAAATCTGGCTGATTCGGTGACTAGAAAGAAGGCCATGACCTGGGGGGATTGCTAAATCAGGTTGGCAAACAAATAAACGTTGATGAAACAAAGAAAACCAGGGTGCACAGACAGGTGAGATCCACCCCGGTGGCACCAACTCCAAATCAAAACCAGTCCGGGAACAAAGCCAGAGAAATCGGACAGGGGCATGGTAGGGCAAAAGCTCAGTCTCAGCCAGCTGCTCCTGCTCAAAGTCAACAATCCAGAAACAAAAGAGGGCCATGGGTCGAACCGGATTGGTTCGCAGAGCTCAAAGAAAGCGTAGCCACCATTTTCGATAAAACAAAAGATGAGGTGCACTACCGGAGACCAGCAACCTTGCAGTCTCCCAAAGAGCATCGTAACAACTCCTTTTGCCAATACCACAATGATATTGGCCATACCACTGATGATTGCATAGCGTTGAAACAAGAGATTCAAAACTTGATTGAAAGGGGGAAGTTGGGTGCATACGTTAAAAGAAGAGGAGGCAACAGGCCTGACAACACTCACCGGGTTGGTCCAAGTAATGCTGCCCCAGAGGGGGCCATGGTAATAGTTGAAAGGTTTGATGTGAAATCTGAGTACTTGGATCCTGATCCAACACGAAATAGGGTGGGTTCTATAGAGGAGTGTTCTAGGACGGTCTCCGGGCTCATTAAATTCTTCGAGTCACTGACAATTTTCGGAGGGGACACAATGACTGCTCCTACTGCTTCTTCAAGAAAGAGGCATGTTCATAATTTAGCCTCCCAGCTAGAAGGAGGCATGACATCTTATCAATCACCAAACTCATTCCCATTCATAGTCTTCGATGAGGATGATTTGAGAGATATTGCTGGCCCTCATGAGGATGTTGTTGTCATAGGAGCATCTATAGGGGGCAATGAGGTAAGGCGAATTCTGGTGGATACTGGAAGCTCTGCCAATATCCTTTTCCTAACCACTTACAAGAAAATGAAAAATCCAGTTCTGATTCAAAAGTCAGATAGATCAATCGTGGGATTCACGGGCAGCTCAGCCGATGTGATCGGGGAGTTTGAAGAAGAAGTGTTATTGGGCAGGGGCCCTTTCAAGAAAATGGTTAGAATACTCTTCATCGTGGTGGATTGTCCCACTTCCTATAATGCTATTCTAGGGAGATCTTGGCTCTCTAGGATGCATGCAGTGGCTTCAACAGTCCTCAGTGTTTAAAGTATGCTGTTCAGGGACAAGTTGGGGTTGTCCGGAGCAGCCAAAAGGTTGCAAGAGAATGCTATGCCACTGCCTTGGCTCCACGAACGCTCGGGGCAGTCCGAATAAATGATCAATAGCAGTTTGAGGGCCTTTCTGGGGGTGAGGGTGAGATTGATGACCCCAGAGAGACCCCCGGAGTGTTGATCCCAATTGAAGAGGTTGAAACACACTGTTTGGAAGAAGGCAAAAGTGTCAAGATAGGGTCCAAGATGTCACCAATATTGAAACAAGAGATGTTGAAATTTTTGAAAGACCATCAGCACGTTTTTGCTTGGTGCAATGCTGATGTTACTGGAGTTCCATCAGAGGTGATATCCCATCACCTATCTGTCCGGAGAGATGTGGCACCAGTGGTTCAAAAGAGAAGAGCTTTCTCGAAAGAAAAGGCTGATGTCATAGTACAAGAGGTTGACAGACTCACAAAGATGGGGCATATTAAAGAATCTCAATACCCTTTGTGGACTGCCAATCCTGTCCTGGTAAAAAAGAAAAATGGCAAATGGCGCATGTGCATTGACTTCACAGATCTTAATATAGCTTGCCCAAAAGATTTGTATCCGGTTCCCCGGATAGATCAGTTAGTAGACTCTACTTCTGGGAACAAGCTGCTCTCCTTCATGGATGCCTTCTCCGGGTACAATCAGATCCAATTAGATCCAAAAGATCAAGAACATACCACGTTTGTCACTGATAGGAATCTACATTGCTATAAGGTGATGCCTTTTGGCTTGAAAAATGCTGGGGCTACTTATCAAAGGTTAGTCAACAAGGCATTTGCTGATCAAATTAGAAGAAATATGGAGGTTTACATTGACGATATGATGGTGAAAAGCGTGGATGAGCAGTTGCACTTGTCCGATCTCCAAGAAACTTTTGCCAACTTGGCAAAAGTGAATTTAAAACTAAACCCTGAAAAGTGTGTGTTCGAAGTGCAGTCCGGGAAGTTCTTAGGGTATATCATAAGTGAGCATGGAATATAGCCCGACCCGGACCAACTCAATGCCTTATTCCAGATGGAGCCCCCTCGAAACATTAAAGAAGTACAGCAATTAACGGGGAGGTTAGCTGCCTTGAACAGATTCATCTCCAGGTCTTCGGACAGGTGTGCTCCATTCTTTCAAACTTTGAAAGGTGCAAAAGGGTTCGAATGGACCCCGCAGTGTGGTGAGGCATTCAATGAAATCAAGAAACATCTCTCCTCTCCCAAAACTTTGTTCAAACCAGTTGACGGGGAGACTCTTATTGTGTATCTGGCCGTTTCAAGTTGTGCCATTAGTGCTGTGTTGGTAAGAGAGATCGATGGTTGTCCCTACCCAGTGTACTACATCAGCAAAAGCTTGATTGATGCTGAGAGGCGTTACTTGAAACTCGAAAAACTGGCGTTAGCTCTGGTGATAACTGCAAGAAAATGAGGCCTTACTTCCAGGCTCACCCTATCGTCGTCCGGACATCTTTCCCTTTAAAGAATGTCCTTCAAAAAGCAGACATTTCAAGTAGAATGACGAAGTGGTCAGTGGAGTTGGGGGACTTCGACATAGACTTTGCTCCCCGAACAGCAGTAAAAGCCCAAGTTGTAGCTGATTTTCTGGTTGAATTCCACTCTGATAGGGATTCAGAGCAACCTACTGATTCAAAAGACAAGAAAGTGTGGATTGTACGAACAGACGGAGGGTCTAGCACCATGGGATGTGGTGCAGGAATATGTCTCACTTCCTCATATGGGGACAACATGTACGAAGCTATTTGTTTTGCTTTCAGGGCGTCTAATAACGAGTCCGAATACGAAGCGGCTATAGCTGGGTTAAAATTGGCCCACATCTGTGGGGCTAAAAGGGTCAAGCTTCTAAGTGACTCCCAGTTACTTGTCCGCCATGCCTTAGGCCAATCTGAGGCTAGAAAGGAGCAGTTGGTAAAATATTTACTCCTCCTTAAAAATGAAGCGCTAAAGTTTAAAGCTATTGTCTATGAGCACATTCCCCGGGCAGAAAATGAGCTAGCAGACTCATTGGCAACAATAGCATATACGGAGTCCTACCCATGGATCCATGTGCTTGAAAGCCCTTCTATTCAACTTAGTGAGGGTGGAAAAGAGGAGGTTTTTGAAATACAAGTGAGCCGGCCTCAAGACTGGAGATCTCCTCTCATACAATATCTGTCCGATGGTATTATGCCCTCAGATAAGTCACAAGCCAAAACATTGAAACACAAGGCTCGTGGTTTCATTATGTTGAGAGAAGTGTTGTATAAAAAATCCTATAGTAAACCTCTCCTACGTTGTTTAGGGGATAATGAGTCACAAGTGGTCCTCTCCGAATTGCATGATGGTGAGGGATCAGCCCCATTGTGGATTCAGAGCTTTAACAAGAAGAGTGTTACTCTCCGGATACTATTGGCCATCAATCATGAAAGATGCTAAGGAGCTGGTAAGAAGGTATGACCCATGCCAGAGGTACAGCAATGAAATTCATGTACCAGCCATTCCTTTGGAGTCAATTTCTGAGCCCATCCCTTTTGCTCGACGGGGATTGGACTTGGTTGGGCCTCTCCCCGTGGCGTCCGGAGGGCGTAAAACTATAATTGTGGCCATTGACTACTTCTCAAAGTGGATAGAAGCAGCTCCCCTGGCAGGGAAAACATCGAAAGCTGTCATAAAATTCATTATGTCCAACATATGTTGCAGATTCGGTGTCCCACATAAGATAACAACAGACAATGGGCCACAGTTTGACAATAGAGAAATGGAAAGCTCCTGTGCCTCAAGGGGTATACAGCACCGCTTTTCTTCACCTTTCCACCCACAAGCCAATGGGCAGGTTGAAGTGGCTAACAGAACTATACTGTCCGGTTTAAGGAAGAATCTAGAAGGGGCTGCTGGGAAGTGGCCTAGTTATCTACAAGAGGTCTTGTGGGCCTACCGGACAACACCTGGGGTTGCGACACAAGAGTCTCCCTTTGCCTTGGTCTATGGAATGGATGCAGTAGCTCCCATAGAAAAAACACTCCCTTCCTTTCATATTCACAACTTCTCCGGACACGCTAATGAAATGGCAATTAGAAATCAACTTGATTTGATAGAAGAAAGACGGGTTAAAGCTCATCTTAGAGTGGCACACTATCAGGGCTTGATGAGAAGCAGGTTTGCTTCTAAGGTTAAAAGAAGAGATTTCCAACCAGGGGACAAAGTTTTAAGGAAGGTCTTCTTGCATACTAAGGAAAAGCTCTTCGGAAAGCTGGCCCCAACCTGGGAGGGTCCGTATACCGTAGTTGAAAGAATCAAGCCTGGGACTTATTGGTTGGAAGACAAAGATGGCAGGGTTTTAACTCACCCTTGGAATATTGAACACCTTCGAATGTACTTGGAATAACACTTGTGTAAATATTTACTTGTTTAAACATCCATGTAAATATTTGGGGGCATACCTTCCCCTCTTCGGTGGCACAGAGAGCTTTCAATGAAATTTGATGCCTTCTTCAAAATTTTCTAAGTATTTTCAAAATTCTATCTCTTGTTATACTACCCGGACTAAAAGGTCTAAGGGCTATTTAAACTCTAGCCGGAGAATCTTAAACACTCTCACAATTCAATAACTCAAAGCTACTTAAATTCCAGCTATCTAAACTAAAACAAATAATGAAAGAAGAGGATGGTTGAGCAAAATAGAAAAATTCATTCAACAACTTAAAATTGCCTTGGCCTTCCAAGGACTTTTTAAACAAGTTTGGGCACAGTACAAAAAAATATGTCCGAATAATACCGGACACCACAACAAAAATAAGTGCCTTGGCCTTCCAAGGACTTTAGTTTGAGTAAAGGATAAGTAAAGTACACAATAAATTAAGCTTGAGCCTTTGAAGATGGCTCACCCTCATCTACTTTCTTGCCTTTGATGTCGCTCCCCCCTTCGACCACTTTTTTTCCCTTGGGATCATTCTCCTCTTCACCTGGGCTCTCTCTGGTTTTCTCTTTATTATCAGAAGAGGACTCACCGGAATATCCCTCATCAACCATAGTATAATATGGAAGGTCATCATCATCCACATAGAGCCATAAGTCCCCCAGTCTCCTCTTCGGGAATTTTTCGTGAAAAATGAGAACCATGTCAGACTTCACCCTTTGAATCATTAGCTCTTCGCTTTGTGTCATCTCCCTGGCATAGGCGTTGATCTTGGCCTTGATTGTGGCCTCTTGGTCCCTTACCAAAGCAGCTTTCTCTTCAGCAGCCTGAGTCACTACATTTTCCAAAGCAATCTTGTCAGTGGTCAGGTTAGTGATGAGCTTCTCCTTTGCAGTGGTCTCTCCCCGTGAGACCGTGAGATCTTTCTCCATGCCAGACAACTTCTCCTGGAGATCTTTTATGGTCTGCTCTAGGGTGGCAACTTTTGTGTTGCTCTCATCATGAATCCTCTTCAGCTCCTCGTGTGCTTCCTTAAGTAAATCAGCATTGGTAGTAGCAATGCGGAGGTCTTCGGACAGCTTATCCTTCTCAGACTTGAGGTTTTTAATGGTGTCTGCTTGGCTCCGGACTTGTCTTTCCAGTGTAAGAACTGGCTGCACATTACTAAGCAGGGAATGGGCAATAGTGTCCTTCTCACTAGAAACCATGAAAGTCTTACCGTTAAAGTTGACCGTATTAGAGCTGCTCGGAGGGATGTAGGGCCCTGCAAACTCCTCTCTGGGCAGGCCAAGGAAATATTCACCAAGCCCGCCCAGACCGGTGATGTCCACTTCATCCAAGTTGAGCTCTCCTCCCTCGACTTCATCAGTGTGAAACTCTCTGGGGATCTCTTCGGCCAGCGTTGGGTCTGAAGGGCCAGTGGGGAAAGAGGGCTCCGGATCTCGGAGAGCGAGCTCATCCCCTTGTGAAGTCTTTTTCTTCTTAACTGCCCGGTCAGCACTTTCACTTGCTTGTTTGCGAGTCCTCTTGGGAGCCCTTGGAGGTTTTGGAAGGTCTATGTCCTGCCTCTCGGTCTCCTGCTCCACCACCTGCAAGAGGGTTGCATCAATTTGAACTTGGGCTGGCCCCTTTGGCTCTTTTGGGGCATCCTTCTCAGCATCACCTGCCACCTTATTGCCTTTTCTTCTGCCATTCATTTTGCTTGGGGCTTTGGCCCGGGCAGGCAGGTAGAGTGTCCCATCCAGTTCGTGGGACCTTCTCAGCACAACGTCTTCATCAGGCTGGGTGGTGAACTCCTCCCAAGTTAGGTCTCTTCAACCTGTGGTGTTCCACAGGTGAGACCTTGCTAGATTCCCAGGGGTTAAGGCCTTATGGAATCGATTCTCCCAATTCTCTGCGGCCCAAGCATTGATTTTGCCACAGGTAGTCTGTCCGGCCTTCAGGTAGTCCCCGAACTCCTTTGGCAGCTCTGATAGAACAGAAGAAAAATTGGTTAATATAAACTTAACTTTAAAAAAAAAAGAGAAAAACGGACAGAGACTCAAGTTGAGAAACTTACGGTCACTCCTCCACCTACTCCTGAGGAGGCTTGGGTTCTCTCCGGCCTTGATTTTCCTGCCGTTTTCCCAGGCACCACTAACGAACAGAAATTGGCTTCTCCACTTACTCTCCGATTCCAGGAGATCATCAACAGCCTTGAGATCATTCCCCATGTTGAAATGATAGAAGGGGAACTGATGATGCTTGCACAGGTTGGCCAGTGCTGCGAACTCTTCCATAGGAAGAGGGCTCCCAGATAACCTAGACGCCATGATACATGACATTAAGGTGAACCAACCATTGGGGCTTAGCTGTGTTGGGCAGAGCTTGACCAGGTGGAAGTAGCGCAGGATCTCCGGGTCTAGTGGGAACCTGAGCCCCCAGTTAAATAGCTCCGTAAAGAAGACTATCTCGTTTCGATTACAGTCCATTGGGGTCTCCGGATCAATGGGGATCCTTATCTTCACATTTTCAGGGATCCCCCATTTGGTGCGCATTCTGCCCAGATCAGAGGTATGGATGAATGCATACTTGGTCTTATGCAAGGCCAAGAGGTACTTAAACTCGACTTTATGGAAGCACGGCCCTACTCTCCCTTCAAGGCACTCCGGCAGGTCCGGACGCCTTAGGTACAAATTCTCTTTACTCTTTTTGGCAGCAACACCAGTGGTATCAGCCTGTCCGGAGGACTCGGACTCAAAAGGGACCTCTTCAGTAGAGTCCTCCATTCTCTCCTCCATAATTGTTGGAGGGACTTCTGTGGAAGTGGTTCGGGGAGGATTGAAGCTCGGCATAGCCTGCCCTCCGGACTGTTGACTGCCCGTATTCATCTGACTTCTCACCTCAAGTTGGGTTTCTGAGGCAGAAGATTCTCTAGGGGGTACTAGGCTGCTGGCCTCCGGACCAGAAAGCCTCTCCCGGGGAGCTCTAAAGGGAACTCCAGACCCAGAGTCACTATTTTTTGCCCCCGATTTCGAGGGAGTATTCTTCGAGGTTAGTCCTTTGACTAACCGGCTAGGCCTCTTAATGACTAACTTCTCCGGGGAGTGGTCAGATCAGACCCAATGGCTATAAAAGGTGAGGTTTTCCTAACACTTGTAGCAGTGACTCCTGGTTCAACAGCAAGTCTTGACTCCTGAACTGAGGATCCAGATACAATGGGAGAAAGGGTGGATTGAAAGAGCTTTTTGGGCTTGGTACCTTTGGAGGAGGATGAGCCTCGATCTGATTCTGTAACAGAAGAAACCGGTCTGTCAACTGGTGATGATGGTAGCCCTGCTGCTATTCGCCTTTCTTTTTCGACCTTCTGCGCTTTCTCCAACTATGAAAGGTTAAGCCAACCACCTTTAATCAACGCTGTTCTTGCTGTAAACATAAAACAGCCAAGGAAATTTTTGTTCTAGAGAGAGAAAGCTCTGAGTAAAATTGCAGAGTAAGGTTTGAGAGAGATAGTAAAATAGTGAAAAATGAATGTGAATTTATAGTAGATTTGAGAAAAAGGAGTTGATTCCTAGGAGAATCCGAAAAGTTGGGTAATGATTAAAAGACGGCGCTGATGTCACTATTGGGAATTAAAGAGGTTACTTGTGAAAGAAGGTGGTGCGAAATTCAAGGTGAAAAAACGGCTGGAGTGGCCAATCAGAAAGCGACACGTGTCCTACTAACTCTGGCAAAAACCGTTTGGAATTCATAATGTTTGATCTGTCCGGGTATACCCACAGCTCTGTCCGGATTAAGAACCACTTCATACATCGGACTGTTTTTCAGTTCTTTGACAAGGACACTTGCTCAAACACCTAAAAAAGGGGCTCCTGATGAGTCCGAATTCAGGATGCTCCCCGGAAGAGCAAATCAACCTAAGTCTCTCCGGGTACCGGACAGGATACAAGGACATAAATCGGACAGATGATTCGGACCGGACAGATCACTTTGAACACTGTAAACTTAAGGCTGTTCGAACTATGACTAAAGTACTAAAAAACCTAAACACTTCTTGACTAAGCTACCTGCCCTCCTGCTTAGAACTCATGGGTCTTTAAACATGACCCGGGTCCATTAAACATGACCCGAAAGCCCATAAGGGCCCAAACATCACACTATAAATACCCAACCACCAGCATTAACTATGGGTAATGGAAATTAACTGCTACCAAGCTGCTTAATTATCTCTCTACCTTTAAACACCCTTACACTACCTTTAAACACCCTTACACTACCGTTAAACACCCATACACCACCGTTAAACACCCTTACACCACCTTGAAACTCCACTTAAAATTACTGGCCTACCCTCAGGCAATTATTATCCACATTATCTATTTAAGAGCCTATGGTGAAGGATGATTGTAGAGAAAGCATTGTTTATCAAATGGGTTTCACTAATTCTGTCTCTAATTGTTCTAATAAGATTTAGGTGGCTTGGATGGATGACATTAATCTTGGGATTCTTAAGAATCATGAGCAATGTATCCACTGTGATATTACTGAGATTTTCTCAAATAATCAATTTTTATTGACTATTATATACTAAGGGTAACAGGGCCAACAGACGTTACCTTTGGGAAGAGTTAAAGACTATTTCTTTTGTTGATAAATCCTGGTTAATTTTTTGGGACTTCAATGTCATTGCATCCTCTGATGAACAACTGGGATGCTCGACTCTTTGTTAGAATGGTATGGAAGAGTTTAATGACATGAAGATTAGCTGTAGGTTGGAAGATGCTGGCTTCGTGGGATCTAAATTTACCTGGAACAAAACAAACAAATGGAAGCGTTTAGATCGTGTTTTGATTAATCAGAAGTGGTTTGACATTTTTAATAATATTCAGGTCACTCACATGGTCAGAACTTGTTCTGACCATGCTCTTTTTCTTATTTCTATTGAATTGTTAACTAACAATCTTAAGTATAACAAAAAGCATTTTAAGTTTATGAACATGTGGGTCTTTGATGCTAAATTTTTAAATATTGTTAATAAAATGGAATCTCAGGATTGAATGCTATCCTAACCAGGTCTTCTGGTACAAGTTGAAAAGATTTAAAGCTTGTCTTAAAGAATGGAATGTTTCTCAATTTGGCAATATCTTCAATAAAGTTAATGAGATTCGTGAGAATGTCAGAAAGATGGAGGAAATGCATATGGACGTAAAGGATTCTAACTCTAAGGTTGGTCTTGCTAAAGCTAACAACTTATATATCAAAGATTTGAGGAATGAAGAGATCCTTTGGAGACATAAGTGCTATAATAAATGTCTTAGTGAAGGGGATATGAACAGCAAGGCTTTTCAAGCCTATGTTGCTAAGAAAAGAAGAAAAACAGAATTCAAGGTATTAAATAGAATAATTTCTGGCTTCTGGATCAGATGGATATTGGGAATTCAGCCATCAATTACTTCAGAGAAAGCTTAACTAAAAGAGCCTTATGACTGCAAAGATGATGAAAATATGTTGTTGAGTGATTCTATTTTGGATAACATTCCTTGTTGTGTGAATAAGGAAGATAATGATAGGATCATTCAAGCCATTGAGGATAAATAAGTTTGGTTTACTATCACTAGTATATGTGTGGATAGTGCTCCAGGGATTGATGGTTATAACCTTCTTTGTTTCAAAGTTTGTTGGGATATCATCAAAGGTGACCTATGTATGGCTCTAAATTCTTATCTTAATGGTTGCAGTATCCCTCAAGACATCTTTAGCACTGGGATATGTCTCATTCTTAAAAGCCCTAACCCTATTAGCTGGTCCAACTATAGGCCCATATTTTTATGTTCTATGTTAAACAAATTTCTGTCCAAGCTCATTAACAATCGCCTTTTTGTGCTTATGCCTAAGAGTGTTTCCGATTTTCAAACTACCTTTTTCAAGGGCAGATCTATTCACGATAATATTCTTATAACTAGAGAGCTTTTTCATGATATTAATACAAGACCTAAATCTTGAAATGTTGTTATCCACTAGGATATGTCGAAAGCCTTCGACAATATGGCCCATCATTTTATCCTTAAAGTTCTTTCTCTATTTGGTTTATTAAAGCCCTTATTACTAATATCAGTATCTCTAGATTGATTAATGGTGAGGTGTTGAGTTATTTTAAACCCAAGAGGGATTTGAGACAGGGGGATCCTCTGTCCTCCAGTCTTTTTAACTTGGGTGAAGAAGTCTTAACTATAGGCCTCTTAAAGCTTTTTGAAAGTAATAATATGATAAAGTACTACTCTAAAAATGATCTAACTATTCTTTGTCTGGCCTTTGCAGACGATGTTTTGATTTTCATGAACTGTAAACCTAACTTTATTAACAGTTGAAGACCTTCTTGCCTGTAGACTGAATTGCCAACATTCAAAGGGTTAAATTTTATTGTAGTAATGATGACAAGATCATCTGGGCTCTTTCTACTAATAATAACTTTAATACTAAGCTGACTTGGGACAAATATAGAAAGCATTTTCCAAAGTCTAGTCTATTTAGCAGGATGTGGATTTGTATCTTTCCAAGGAAGTATTCTTTTCATCTTTGGAAGCTTCTAAAAAACTACATTTTTACTGACTATAACTTACAGAGAAGGAATCTGAGTTTGGCTTCAAAATACCAGCTTTGCTCAAACTCAGAAGACTCCAACCATCTCTTCGTTAACTGTCAGTTTTCTTGGAAAATTTGGATTCATTACAAAATTCTGATTAATGTTAAAATAGAGTGATACATGGTGATTTCTCACATTATTTGAACCTGGTTTTGGTTCTCTAATGCGAAAGTACACATAACTCACTCTGTTCCTGCTATAATCTGTTGCATGATTTGGAAAAACATGAATAATGCTAAAATAATGGTCGTTTTGATTATGTTTCTCAAATCATTAATAAATTTGATTCAATTATAATCGGTCTTGATATTTCTAACAAATTAAAACATAAGCATTGGTCTCAGGTGATATCAGTCTAGGATGTACCTCCGCTGTTAGGAAATCCACCAACGTTGACTACGTTAAATGGCTTGCTCCTGAGGATGGAAGATTAAAGTTGAATGTTGATGTTGCATGCTGCATGCCTCAGTAACAGTGAATCAAGCGGTGGTTTGGTCATTCGCAACAATAAGGGCGATATCCTTCACTGTTCTGGCAACACGTATGGCAAGGTGTCTCTGATGTTTGCTGAAGCCAGAGCATTGCTCGACGTCTTATTAACGTATGCTAAAAACAAATGGAATCGAATTGATGTTGAATCAGACTGCTTACTGCTAATCAACATTCTGGCAGAAGGCTCTTCTCCTTGGTAGCTTTCTCCTCTTATTAATATTGGAAGGAATTTGATTTCCTCTACCATGAAAATCAAATTCATTTCGAGAACCCAGAACCAAGCGGCTGATTTCATGGCCAAATGGACACTCAACTTTTCAACTAAGATAAGCCCTTCTAGACTCGATATTCCTAATCAGCTTATTGCCATTACTTTTCTTGAGAGTTTAGGACTTGGTTACCTAAACTCAAACTAACCTTTAGCTGATTTTGATACTTGAAGAGGATCATTGGTGAAGTTTTGGTCTGACAGGCTGTGGCTGACAATGGCTAATGATTTGATTTCTTTTCTAAGTGAGAATTTAACGAAGTGTGGTGGTATTGTTGATCTCCTTCTCTATGAAGATATCCATGGCTATGACGGATATTAGCTGATCTAAGAGTGACGAATGGTGTTTGTTATGCAATTTAGGGTTCGTCTCTCAATTTAGAATTTGAGAAGCTTTTTGCTTAATTTCGTCTTAGGGTCCCTTCTTTTCTAAAGCTCTTATTTTGAGCTTAGCTAGTGCAAAACTTTCAATTTAGTTATATATATTTTTTTTTTGCTAAAAAAAAGTAGGATAAATTATGATATTAATTTATAATATACACATAAAATTTATTAAATATGCTAAAAATTAAAAATTAAAAATAGAAAAAAAAACTCAAAACTAGATTTAAAATAAAGGATAAATTATGAGATTAATTTTTAATTTATTAATAAAAGTTATTCGATGTTTTCAGAGTAGTAATAAGTCAAAAGTATAAACAACTCAGTAATAATTAGAAGAATTGACAGTTGGCTTTTTACCTACCTTAAACACCATGAAATTATTTATATTCTACAAATGAACAAATTTTGAAATAAAAGCAACAGCAAACGTAGTCGTACAAGTATAAGTAATTAAAAGAGGTAAAATAATCCGGACTCAACGTCTCAATCATTTACACAGAAAAGGGATGATCCAAAGAGTTGTAACCCTAGGGAACGGTGTTTATCACAACCAGATGATCTATAAATCAGAGCAGGCCTCCGTCCTTGAAAAGCCACCAGATCTCTCTCACCCAAAATTTCCATCAACACATAAATGAATTCCAACATATTCTCCACCGGAAAAGCAAACACCACTACTGTTCCTCCACCTCCGATTAAGGCGTAGGGGTAGGCCCAGGAAAGAGAACAACGGCAAACAACTTATGTTTGATCAACAAGAGCCTAAATCTAAATGTCTAAAGAGATCAAGAACAACTTATGGTTGATCAACAAGAGCCTAAATCTAAATGTCTAAAGAGATCAAGACCTGACAGTGCTTCTTCCTCAACTTGTGTTTTGCCCAGATATCACTCATACATTTGCGGGAAGATATTTGAAAGGCAGTGCCATCTTTGCCGTCTAAAATGTTTTACTTATATGGGTTTCTTTTGTTGGATAAACATTGAACAGACACGTGTTATTATGTCAGTTAGTAAGGATAAGATCAAACAGTTAGTAATTTGTCTATATAAGAGACAAACCGTGTACATTTGATCTTCGGAATGACCGTTATCATTCCCATACTGATCATGGAATGACCGTTATCATTCCCATACTGATCATGGAATGACGGTTATCATTCCCATATTAATCTTTGAAATGACAGATATCATTTCCATTCTTGCTGTCTGCTTTGTTTGTTTAATCAGAGGGACCTAGTTCTTTCATTTGGTATCAGAGCCTGTGTTGCAGACGGCAAGACAGCCATTTCTCAAACGGAGAAACAGAGGCAAGGCACCCATTTCTCAAGGCGGAGAAACAGAGGCAAGGCAGCCATTTCTCAAAGCAGAGAAACAGTGGCAGTCATTTCTCAATACGGAGAAACAGAGGCAAAGCAGCAATTTCTCAAGGCGGAGAAACAGAGGCAAGACAGCCATTTCTCAAGGCGGAGAAACAGAGGCGCAGCCATTTCTCAAGGCGGAGAAACAAAGGCAGCCATTTCTCAAGGCGGAGAAACAGAGGCAAGATAGCCATTTCTCAAGACGGAGAAACAGAGGGAATGCAGCCATTTCTCAAGACCGAGAAACCGAGGCAATGCAGCCATTTCTCAAGACGGAGAAACCGAGGCAATGCAGCCATTTCTCAAGCGGAGAAACAGACGGAAACAAGATCTTCAACAACTCTTCAGATAAAGAGGAAGATCAAGCAGACGACGAAGAAGACAGGAGTCGAGTTCAATGTTAAGGGGGAGAATGTTGGATAAACATTGAACAGACACGTGTTATTATGTCAGTTAGTAAGGATAAGATCAAACAGTTAGTAATTTGTCTATATAAGAGACAAACCGTGTACATTTGATCTTCGGAATGACCGTTATCATTCCCATACTGATCATGGAATGACCGTTATCATTCCCATACTGATCATGGAATGACGGTTATCATTCCCATATTAATCATATCATTTCCATTCTTGCTGTCTGCTTTGTTTGTTTAATCAGAGGGACCTAGTTCTTTCATCTTTGACCATCTTCGGACTCACCATCAGGATTATCCAGGCGAGGATCCTTTTTCTTTAGACGAGATGGATGTCACCTTTATCTTGACCAGTTTTGCTGAGTACTCTTTACCATCATCAGTGACCAACCAAGCTAATGACAATAATTCTGTGAAGGAGGTCCCCCGAAAGGTGGCTTTGTTTGATCTTAATCTTACTCCTGAGAGAGGATTCAGAAGAAGAATTAGGTTTATAAAATGAAATGCAATCTCTCCTGAGTTCTATGTTTTGTTTTTGTCGCTATATGTAATCAGATAGTTAATTATCTCACTAGGATGTCCTTTGTTCTATTTGTATTCTATTCCTTCCTTTGGGTTATTGTTTATTAAATAAAAATTGAAAGGATTACTATACAAAAAGTGAAAAAAAATAAACAGCATTTCCAACTATATAGTGATTTTGCTATTATTTGTGAAAATTTTGAATTTGTGCAAATGATAACTATATGATTGTGATAGAACATAAATTTGGGTTTAATTTATTTCAAAAAGTAATTGTTATTTCCCTTTCTTCTTTTATATCTACGAAGGAAATGAAATATCTGAAAAGTACCAGTTTTGCATCCAACTAAAATTAACATCTAATCTTTTGACATGTCTCTGTTTCTCCAAAGGATTTTAATTATGAGGTGTTATAAATAAGTTTTTCTTTTATTTTAGAAGGGAAAGGGAAAAGAAACATCAAAGTATTTTACGGATTAATTATGAAGACTTAAATGCCTATAAACCACTCGGGTTTATTTTTGTCTTAATATTTGTCACATCCGTAAATCTATAAGTAACTGTTTTAGTAATTTTAATCCAGATTAGTTTAGTATAATCACGTGATGTCAGTTTAAAAAGAAAATATTATATTTAACAATTTCGTAATAATGAAATATTGATATCCCCGTTGTCCATCCCAGTTTAATATATAAATTGTTTTTTTTAATATAATAATTGAGTAGGAACTAATAAAGATTTTTGTATGTTTGTTAGAGGGGAAAAATATTATATACGAAAATCGTATGTATGCATGGTAATTTTGTTTTATCAAGATGAATTCTGTATAAATTTATGGGTGTTTCATGGACATCTGGACATTTACATTTTGATAAAAATATTGCACTATATTTTTTTATTGAACTAACTTTTAAATATTACATAGATGAATCTTGGATTAGTTAGTTACATAATGATAAGTGTTAGCTTTATGGTTCGAAAAATGCCATATGGCTTAACTTATAATATTATAAAAGGTAGAAACAAAATAAATTTCTTTTTTTAGTAGGAAAAGAATGTGTGAGCTAAATGAAATACCTTTACGGATGATGAAATTGACAACAATAACCTAATACAATATAGGTATTGAGTCAATTTACAAAAGATATCACAACAAGAGATAAAACCTTTTGATAAGTTTTGTTTTTCTTAAACATAATAAGATGTTGCGGACATGACTAAACAATAAATAAACTTTTAGATTTAATTGTAATCATCCGAGTCATACAAATAGTAACAAATAACTTCATATGTTATTGGATAGTAGACCAAAACATATTCCTCGGGCCATTTACACTTTTAAAGTATAGTAACAAATTAGAGCTTCGGTTTTGTGAACCTTCAAATACAAAGGTAACAATAAAAACATAAACTTAACCACGAACACCAAATATATTAAATGTGATTCCGCTTGTAAACAAATTTTATATTTAAGGCCAATATAGATAAAATTTATATAAAAGAATGTTATGCTTTGACTCCCTCGAACACAATACATATGGGGGGTGAAGAAAAAGCTATGGAAAAGATAATCGGATATTACTCTTAAAATTATTTTCAATCTTGCAAAAAATCATTATTTCAACCTAGTTTGTAGGTATTCGCATTTAATATATTATTCAAACATTCGTAGACTAAAAACATTGACTTCGTTATTAAATGATTGCTACACACAATTCGACATCTATATTATATTTGAAATGTTCACATGAGTATTTATCATGTTATAAAAATTACAAAATAAAAATATTTTCGGTCGTTTATGTTTAATAAATTGTTGCATTCAAGTATTCAATATTTTACTATGGGCAAATGAATATTTTCTTCACTTTTAAACCATTGTTGTTCGAAATTTCTCGGCCGTAGCTCTCCATGTTAAATGATACAATGTTATGCATGTATAAATAAAAAATACAGTACATAAACTAAATTTACTATACTTATACGATGTGAATCCTAAATTTGTAAAACATTCTTCTCTTTAACTAAACAAATGTAACGAAATTTTCACTAATGTGTATTTCAAAATAGTTGGTAAATCTAATTTTAATTAAGTACTTTGCTCATGATGTTTTTGATTACCCTTTTCTATCGTTGAGACTAATAACAGTCAAAATTAGTATAATTTATTTATAAATTATAACCTTATGTGTTTATTAATTAAATCATATTTATTTCATAACATAACTAAAAAATAGCTCATCTTTGGTAAGTTTGTGACTAAGTGTTTTAAATGTGTATATGTTTTCTATGTTTTTGATTCACAAGTTAAATGAGTCTCATGCTTCGTAAGTTATCTCCCGTCTAATTTGATAACTAAGAAAAACAAAACATAACATCTTTATATTTGACCATAAAAACATTATATATAAAACAAAATATGAGGATGATAAGGGTAAAATATGGTGAACAATTCAAAATGAGTGACTATAAAATTGCAAACAATATTCTTCACATTGACGGTTATCATGAGCAATTGAGTGAATTGAAGGAGAATATATTGATCGCCAAGGTACTATGGGTAATTATGAACAATGTACTGGTAAGCGAGTAGATGAGACTCTACTAAATGATAGTCTGAGGCATCTATAGAAAGGAAGAATGGAAAAAAGATTGTTTAGTTTAATACTATTTGTTTCAAGCACTATATATTGATGGGGTATGTTATGTTCTTAAAATAAAGAAAGATGACACAATGGAGAATTACTTTTCAAATTAATGATAGTAGAAAATTAGTTTAGATATAATTGAGAGTAGATTTTTGCTTAAGAAATTAAGTATAAAGTGATGAGAACTTTGACTCATAGATTCACCTATATCAATATATCCATTGAAAAATCACATACCATGAATTCAATTACACTTGACAAATTTGGAGGAAACCGTAGTCATATACTAGCAAAAGCTAAATAGGTTTTGAAGATGATGCGGAAGAGATTCTGCTGATGTCTTACATTGAAGATGATGAATTGAAAAAAAAAACGAAGGATTCTGGTCAAGACCTCGTATATACTACTAGAACATTTAACCACTATACTAGATTTATTTATTTTAACTTAGGGTTGTCCTGGGCATACCTATCTCCCCCTTAAATACGCCCCTGTTTGTAGGTATTCACATTTAATATGTTATTCCAACATTCATAGACTAAAAGCATTGATTTCGTTATTAAATGATTGCACCACACAACTGGACATCTATATTGTTTATCTTTGGAATGTTCACATGAGTATTTATCATATTACAAAAATTACAAAATAAAAATAATTTCGGTCGTTTATATTTAATAAATTGTTACATTCAAGTATTCAACATTTTACTATGGCCAAATAAATATTTTCTTTACTTTTAAACTATTATTGTTCGAAATTTCTCGGCCGTAGCTCTCCATGTTAATTTAAAGTTCCATATGAAATAATACAATGTTATGCATTAAGAAATAAATAGCATTTCTAATCCTAAAATCTTAAATGAGTAAAAATAATGGGTCTTATTTTTATCTAATATTTGTCACCACTGTAAATCCATAGTTAAAATATATAACGGGTCTTAAATAATTACATAATATCTTTATATTTGCACATAAAAAAAGTTATATATATAAAAATTATTAGTCAATAAGGGTGAAAACTTTGGAAACAAGAACAAAATTTTAAAAATATAATTAAAACAAATGATTTTTCTTATCTTTTATGTAATAAAAAAATAATACTTATCTCCGTAAATATTTTTGCTATATTTTTTGTGTGCTAAATCATGTAATAAGAGTTTAAATAAAAGTTATAGCCAACCAAATGCTTATCCACATTAAAATTTTAAAATTACCGATAAACACTTATTTAATTTATCTCATATCATAAGAATATATTAAATCTGATAATTAATTTAGAAAAAAATATAAATAAATCTTTAACAAAATATTAAATTTTTTGTAGAAAACCATTGACTTCATCGCGCCAACAGGACCAATGTGGTGAAGACGATCTACCAGCAGCTGAAGAGTAACGAGACTTTTAATCAACAATGCGAGGAAGAATAGAACTGTAGTGTTATAATTGTAATAGTATAAATTCAGGTAAACTTTGTGCCAAGCTTATAGTTTTTTATGGCTAAAAAACGAAATTTCCTTTTAATGTTGTATGGACGAAACCTCATAAAACAAATTAAGTTTGTTTGTAGAAGGATAAAAAGAATTATAGCTTTCAAAATGTTTAGAATCTTAATCAAAATTCAAAAACTTCTGAATACACAGGATGCAGCGACATGGATATATTTCACTCAACTAGGTTATGACTTTATACATTTTCTTTTCATTATGTTTTAACATATTCATTTTTGCATTTAGGACTCTTCTTCTGCGTAGTTAGAATAGTTGAAGAAGAGGCAGTTTTTGAGAAGGAGAAGGCTGATGTTTGAACTAGGGTTTGACAGGCTTTGAGAAGGAGAAGGCTGGTGTTTCGATCTAGGGTTTGGAGGAACAAGAAAGGGTGAAGCTGGTCTTAAGTGTTTTATATGTTGGGCTGTGTTTTGGACCGGATCGTGGACTGAGCTACTTGTATTGGGCTAAAGGCTTAGTCCTCTTGTTAGTTTGTGTGGGCTGAGTTAGTTGTTAGAGTCCAAATAAAATGTTAATGGTGTAACAAATTGTGTAACAAATTATAACAAATTCTGTTACATATTGAACGGACTTGTGTGACTATAAATGTCACAATTGTATGTAAAAAAATGTAGAGAAAGATTATAATAAATTGGTTACATTTTCGTCTTCTTGATTCAGTCTTCTTCTCTCAAGATTTCAACTTGGTATCAGAGCAGGATCCTTCAATGGCAGGGACTGACTCACCATGCTTCAGCTCAGGATCTGCTGAGCAGGTCACGTCTTCAATGGATCACCTGTTGACAAACAAAAACAACAGCTTGAATCAGATGAATGCCTTTACTAGTCTCAGGTTGGACAGAAACAACTTTCTTCTATGGAAGACTATGGTGTTGCCTATAATTAGAGGTAACAAGCTGGGAGGTTTCATAAGTGGTGAGAAACCTTGCCCCCCCAAGCTTATAGTTGGACCAGATGGTTCTCTAGTTGATAATGCTGAGTATGACAACTGAAATGCTAAGGACCAGTTGCTGTTGGGCTGGTTGTACAGCACCATGAGTGCTGAAGTTGCATCTCAGGTGATGGAGGAGGAGTCCTCCAAAGGACTGTGGGATGCTGTGGTAAGGCTATCTGGCTCTCAAACAAAGTCCAGAGTGACTTTCTTTAAAGCTGAATTTCAATGAACTAGGAAAGGAACTAGTTCAATGGAGGAGAACCTAGCCAAGATGAAACACATTGGTGATAGTCTGGCTCTAGCTGGTTCGCCTATTTCACTAAATGATTTGGTCTCACAGGTATTGGAAGGTCTTGAAAGTGAGTACACTCCTATTTCAGTCCATCTAGGTGACAAAGAGGTACAAAATTGGCTTGATTTACAAGCTACACTCCTTACTTACAAAAGCAGACTTCAACAACTAGGGAAAATTCAAGTTGCCATGGCTAACTTGAATCTCACTGCTGTTAACAAGCCAGAAACTAAGTCTTCTGGCAGCAGCAACTATGGTTCCAATTCAAGGTATGGAAATAAAGGTCAAGGTAGAGGTTCTAGAGGGAGGTTTTCCTCAAACTACTCTAACAATTACAGGGGTAGAGACCCTTACAGAGGCAGAGGTGGTAGGTTCAACTACTCTAACAACAAACCTACTTGTCAAATATGTGGCAAGTTTGGTCATGGGGCTGCTTATTGCTATTTTAGGGATGACCCTAATGTGATGGGACAAATACGAACTGATCAACAGAGAGCTGACCAGGATCAAAGTGTAATGACAGTCTCACAAGAGTCAGGGAATGGTGATGAAAGTTGGTATGTTGACAGTGGTGCTAGCCACCATGTCACCAACTCAGCCAAGATGCTGAACTAGAAAACACAGTACACAGGTAATAAAACAGTGATAGTAGGTAATGGTAGTAAACTGAACATTCAAAACTTAGGTAATACTTGCCTATCTACTAAAACCAACAAAAAAATCCTCCTAAACAGTGTGTTACATGTGCCCTATATCAACAAAAACCTAGTATCTGTTTCTCAATTAACTCTTCATAATAATATTTTTATTGAGTTTCACAGTTGTGAATGTTTTGTGAAGGACAAGACAACCGGGATGATTCTACTTAAAGGCAGAGTTGAAAATGGGCTTTATAAGTTGGATGACTCTTCTATTCCTAGGACTACTAAGGCATCCTTTCCTAAGTCAAATTCATCTGTGTCTCATGTGTCTGTTCTTACTTATACTTCTGATTCCCTAAAGGTTGGGTGGCATAAAAAAACTGGGCCATCCTTCTAAACGTGTCTTATCCATTGTGATGAAAAGTTGTAATCTCCCTACTATTGCTAGCAAAGAAAAGCTTTTCTGTGATGATTGTCAATTAGGCAAGTCTCATTCCTTACCATTTTCTAATTCAGTCTCACATTCTTCTAGTGTCTTAGATTTGATTCACTCTGACTTGTGGGGACCTGCCCCTGTTCTATCTAATTCTGGTTATAAATTCTACATATTGTTTGTAGATGATTACAGTAGGTTCACATGGCTATATCCTTTTAAACCTAAAAGTGAGGCTGTAACTGTGTTTAAAAAGTTTAAGACTCTAGTTGAAAATCAGTTTGATAAAAAGATTAAAGTGTTTCAGTCTGATTGGGGTGGTGAGTTCAGGTCCTTTCTATCCTTGGCTAAAGAAGCAGGGATCCAGCTCAGGACATCCTGTCCTTACATTTCTGCTCAAAATGGTAGAGCAGAAATGAAGCACAGACATGTCACTGAGACTGGTCTGACCCTCCTAGCTCAGTCAGGTCTTCCTCAAAAGTTCTGGCCATAGGCCTTTCACACTGCTGTGTTCTTGATTAACAGGTTACCTACACTCACTCTAAAAGATAAGTCTCCTTTTGAACAGCTTTTTGGCTCTAAACCTGACTACATATTTCTAAAAATCTTTGGGTGCACTTGCTTTCCGTGTCTTAGGCCCTATCAAACAAATAAGTTCCAATTTCACTCAGTCAAGTGTGTCTTTTTAGGGTATAGTGGAGTACACAAATGGTATAAGTGTCTCGGTCCTAGTGGGAGAGTTTATGTGTCAAGGAATGTCATCTTTAATAAAGATGAGTTCCCATGTATGTCTGGGTTCCTAAACACTAAGTCCTCTATGTCTGTTTCTAGAGTCTCCTGGCTGCCTAAGTTTCCTAATCGATATATGCCAACTGGGAGTTCTACACCACAAAATATCAACAGTTTTCAACACCTAAACACTAACCATTCTTTACAATCAAATCAAACCAACACAACAAATCATTATGCACCCTGTGGTAACTCACCTGATAGCTTTAACACCTCTTCACAAGCCCAAACTGATTCCCAAGATCCCACAACTGCTAAAAACTCCTTGCCCAGCACTTTACCTGAAACACAACCATCAAAACCTGGTGAGTTATTCATTGAACTTCCTTTTGACAGAATTAACAGTGCAACTACCTCTCAAACTCTACCTAACAGACATCCTATGACTACTACAGCTAAAGATGGTATTTCAAAACTTAAGCACATTTACTCAGGAACTACTATTACATCTAATATTACTGTTAAAGAACCTACTAAGTTTTCAGACGCTGTTCAGTGTCCTCAATGGGTTCAGGCCATGAAATGTGAATATGATGCATTGATGAATAATCATACATGGTCTCTTGTTCCCCACAACAGTAACATGAGTCTGGTGGGGTGCATATGGGTGTATAAGGTCAAATATAACCCAGAAGGGTCTGTTCAATGCTACAAAGCTAGGCTTGTAGCTAAAGGTTTTCATCAATAGCCTCGGATTGATTTCAATGAGACTTTCTCTCTAGTGATTAAAGCCTCTACAATAAGGTTAGTTCTTACTATTGTTGTATCCAGAGACTGGGTCATCAGGAAACTTGATATAAATAATGCCTTTTTGAATGGTCATCTCAAAGAACAGGTGTACATGGTACAACCTCAAGGTTTTGTTGATCTTAAGTATCCTAATCACGTATGCAAGCTAAAAAAGGCACTGTATGGACTGAAACAGGCACCACGAGCTTGGTATTCCAAGCTCAAGGATACACTGATCTTATGGGGCTTTCAAAATTCAAGGGCTGACTGCTCTATGTTCTTTCTACGGTCTAAAGGCATCTTTGTCATTCTACTGGTCTATGTAGATGACATAATTGTTATTGGTATCAGTCCTTCCTATATTTCTATGTTTATTCAGAAGCTAAATTCTGAATTTGCTCTAAAAGATATGGGATCTCTAAGGTTGTTTCTGGGTATTGAGGCTCATAGAGATGACTCTGGTCTCTACTTGTCTCAAACACAGTATATCAAAGACTTACTGTTAAAAGAGGGCTTGTCCAATGCTAACTCCTGTGCAACTCCAATGAAGGTGACTCCACCTCTCTCCAAATCTGATGGCAAATTACTTCAGAACCCTACAAGGTACAGAAGCTTATTAGGATCTTTACAGTACCTACTGGTGAGGATAAAAGTAGCCTGAGGGTAGGCTGGTAATTTTAAGTGGAGTTTTAAGGCGGCGTAAGGGTGTTCCACCGTGGTGTGGTGGTGTTTAAGGGTGTTTTGATATATTTCAAAGTGTTTCAAAGTGTTTTAAGGGTGGAGAGAGAATTAAGCAGCCTGGCAGCAGTTAATTTTTCTTACCCCTAGTTAATGCTGGTGGTTGGGCATTTATAGTGTGAAATTTGGGCCCTTATGGGCTTTCGGGTCAAGTTTAATGGACCTGGGTCATGTTTAAAGACCCATGAGTTTTAAGCAGGTGTACAGGTAGCTTAGTCAGATAGTGATTAGGTTTTTTAGTACTTTAGTCATAGTTCGAACTGCCTTATGTTTGCAGTGTTCAAAGTCACCTGTCCGGTTCCACCAATGTTGTTCGAACTGAAGTCATGGAGTCTGTCCGAATTTACGGGGTGACTTTACTTTGGACTACCCTTCCGGGGAGCTCTTCGAATTCGGACTCATCAGGAGCCCCTTTTTTAGGTATTTGAACAAGTGTCCTTGTTTAAAGAACTGAAAAACAGTCCGATTGAGGAAGTGGTCTTCCAATTCGAAGAGAATTGAGGTAGGCCCGGACAGTCCAACTGTTATGAATTCCAAACGGTTCTTTGTCAGAGGTAGTGGGACACGTGTCACACCCTGGCTGGTCACTTCAGCCGTTTTTTCATCTGAAAAATCGCACCACTTTATTGAACAGGTAACTTCTTTAAATGTTTTTGATGACGTCAGCGCCGTTTTTTAATCATTGCCCAACTTTTCGGATTCTCCTAGGAATCAAACTCTTTTTTACATTTACTATAAATTCCATTTGTCTTTCACAGTTTCATTTTCACTTTTACTTTGCCATTTCACTCGAAAACTTCATCTCTCTAAAACTTCAAACTTTTCTTAGTTGTTTTATGTTCACAGCAAGAACAGCTCTAATCAAGGGTGGCTGGCTCAATCTTTCAGAACTAGAAAAAGCTCAAAGGGTTGAAAAAGAGAAGAGACTTGCAACAGGGCTTCCAGCATCGCCTGTTGAAAAGCCAGCCCCTTCAATCGAAGAATCTGATAGAGGTTCGTCGTCTTCGAAAGGTACGAAACCTAGAAGACTCTTTCAATCAACACTCTCCCCAATAGTTTCTGGCTCATCAGTCCAAGAGTCAATCCCCACTGTCGAACCGGGGGTCGTTGTTACAAGTGTTAGGAAGAAAACCACTTTCATTGCTATGGGGTCCGATTCCGATCATTCTCCAGACAAGCTTATTATGAAAAGACCAAGTAGACTGGTTAAGGGACTCTCCTCAAAAAATACCAGTGAGTCGGGGTCCGGGACAACTGTTAGAACCCTCCGGGAGAGGCCGGTTGGTCCGGAGGCTAGCACTCCACTACCTCCTAAGGAAACTTCGACCTCAGAAACTCAAGCTGAGGTGAGAACTCAAAAGCCTACAACGAGCCGTCAGTCCGGAGGATCAGCTGTGCCAAGCTTCATCCCTCCCCGGGCTGTTTCTGCAGAAGCTCCCCCAACAGTAATGGAGGAGAGGATGGAAGACTCCACTGAGGAGGTCAGGTTCGAGTCCGAGTCTTCCGGACAAGCTGAAACTGCAATAGTTGTTGCCAAGAAAGGCAAAGAGGATTTGTACCTGAGCCGTCCGGATCTACCGGAGAGCCTTGAAGGGAAAGTTGGGCCCTGCTTTCACAAGGTAGAATTTAAGTATCTCTTATCTTTGTTAAAAACCAAGTATGCGTTTATTCATACTAGAGACTTGGGACGGCTTCGCACTAAATGGGGGATCCCTGAAAACGTAAAGATCCGAATTCCCATCGACCCGGAGACCCCGATGGATTGCAAGAGAAACGAGATTGTCTTTTTTACAGAGCTGTTCAATTGGGGACTCAGGTTCCCATTGGATCCGGAGATAGTGCGCTATTTCCATTTAGTCAAGCTATGTCCATCGCAGCTGAGCCCCAACGGATGGTACACCTTGATGTCATGCATTATGGCGTCCAGGCTGTCCGGAATCCCTCTTCCCATGGAAGAGTTTGCTGCCGTGGCGAGTCTATGCAAACATCACCAGTTCCCCTTTTATCACTTTAATATGGGGAACAATCTGAAAGCCGTCGATGATCTCTTGGAATCGGAGAATAAATGGAGGAGCCAATTCTTGTTTATAAGTGGCTCATGGGAGAATGGGAAGAAGATTAAGGTTGGGGAGAATCCCAGCCTTCTTCGAAGTAGATGGAGGAGCGATCGTAAGTTCTCCTTTAAACTTCTGTTCGAATTTCTCTTCTTTAAGCTTTCACTAACTAGTTATTCTTTTGTTTTGTTAGAACTGCCAAAAGAATTCGGAGACTATCTGAAAGCCGGACAGGTCACCTGTGGCAAGATAAAGGCTTGGGCTGAAGAGAACTGGGAGAACCGGTTTCACAAGGCTTTCACCTCGGGGAACTTGGCGAGATCTCACCTGTGGAACACCACAGGTCGAAGGGATTTAACATGGGAGGAGTTCTCCACCCCTCCTGATGATGACATAGTGTTGAGAAGGTCTCATGAGCTAGATGGGACCCTTTTCCTCCCTCTCCGGGCCAAAGCCCCAAGTAAAATGAAGGGCCAGAAGAAGAAAGGGAGGAAAACAGCAGTGGATACGGAGAAAAAGGCTCTAACTGACACAGAGGTGCCAGTCCTAACTCAAGTTGATGCAAACCTTCTACAGGTGGTAGAAGTGGAAAGTAAGAAACACGGAGAGACTCCCTCAAAACCTTTAAGGGCCTCCAAGCGAACTCGTAAGCAAGTAAGCGATAGTGCTGACAGAGAAGTAAAAAAGAAGAAGACTTCTCAAGAAGAAGAGTTTGCTGTCCGGGATCCGGAGCCCACTTTCCCAATTGATCCTACATTGGCTGAAGAGATCCCCGGGAACCTTAATGAAGGGATCCCAAGGGAACTCCACACTGATGAGATCGAACGGGGAGAGATCAATATGGATGAAGTGGATGTCACCGGTCTGGGTTCTCTAGGTGACTACTTTCTTGGCCTGTCTAGAGATGAGTTCGCAGGGCCATATGTTCCCTCAAGTAGCTCCAACACAGTAAACTTCAATGGTAAGACTTTCTTAGTTTCCAGTGAGAGGGATGTTATAGCCCACTCCCTCCTTAGCAACGTGCAACCCGTGCTCACCCTGGAAAGGAAAGTCCGGAGTCAGGCAGAAACCATTAAGGAGCTTAAGTCTGAGAAGGAGAAACTGTCTGATGACCTCCGGGGTTCCACTACCCAGGTTGACTTGCTTAAGGAGTCGAACGAACAGCTGAAGAAGAGTAAAAATGAAAGCAACACAAAAGTTGCCTCTTTAGAGAAAACCCTAGAAGATCTCCGGGCTAAGCTGTCCGAGTTGGAGACGGACTTGAAAACCTCAAAAGATGAGACTGCAGCAAAAGAGAAGCTTGTCACCAATCTGACTACTGACAAACTTGCTTTGGAGAATGCAGTGACTCAGGCTGTTGGTGAGAAAGCTGCCCTGGTGAAGGATCAAGAGGCCATGATCAAGGCCAAAATCAATGCTTATGCCAAGGAGATGATACGGAGTGAGGAATTATTGATTGAGAAGGTGAAGTCCGACATGGTCCTTCTATTTCATGAGAAGTTCCCGAAGAGGAGACTTGGGGACTTATGGCGTTATGTGGATGATGACGATCTCCCATATTGGACCATGGTTGATGAAGGGTACACTGATATATCCTCATCTGGTGACGAGGAGGAAACCGGAGAGAGTCCGGGTGAAGAAGAGGCTGACCCCAAAGGCAAGAAGGTCATTGAGGAAAAAAGCGATATCAAGACCAAGGGAACAGATGAGGGTGAGCCATCTTCAAAGGCTCCCCCTTAGTTGGTAATTTATTCTGCTTACTTTCTGTTCGAACCAAAGTCCTTGGAAGGCCAAGGCACCCTTTTTTTTGTGATGCTGTCCGTTTTGACCGGACATATTTTTGTATTGTGTTTAAACTTGTTTAAAAAGTCCTTGGAAGGCCAAGGAAACTTTAAGTTGATTGAATGAACGTTTTATCTCGCACATCCTTTCTCTTATTCCATAGTCTGTTTAAATATCTTGGAGTTTAAGTAATTTCAAGTTATCGTGTTGTGAGAGTGTTTAGTTTCTCTGGCTAGAATTTAAGTAGCCCTTAGATCTTTCAGTCCGGGTAGTATGGCAATCAACAGAATTTTGTAAAAACTTAGAAAATTGTTTAAGAAGGCTCCAAGTTTTATTGAAAGCTCTCCGTGGCGCCGGAGAGAGGTAGTGGTATGCCCCCAAATATTTACATGGATATTTAAACAAGTAAATATTTACATAAGTTTTATTCCAAATACATTCGAAGGTGTTCAATATTCCAAGGGTGAGTTAAAACCCTGCCATCTTTGTCTTCTAGCCAGTATGTGCCAGGCTTGATTCTTTCAACCACAGTATATGGACCCTCCCAAGTTGGGGCCAGCTTTCCGAAGAGCTTTTCCTTTGTATGCAAGAAAACTTTCCTCAATACTTTATCTCCTGGTTGAAAGTCTCTTCTTTTAACCTTAGAAGCAAACCTGCTCCTCATCAAGCCCTGATAGTGTGCCATTCTAAGATGAGCTTTTATTCGCCTTTCTTCAATTAAATCAAGTTGATTTCTAACTGCCATCTCATTAGCCTGTCCGGAGAAGTTGTGCACTCGAAAAGAGGGAAGTGTTTTTTCTATGGGGGCCACTGCATCCATCCCATAGACCAAGGCAAAAGGTGACTCTTGTGTTGCAGCCCCAGGTGTTGTCCGGTAAGCCCACAAGATTTCTTGTAAATAACTAGGCCACTTCCCAGCAGCCCCTTCCAAATTTTTCTTTAAACCGGACAGTATTGTTCTGTTAGCCACCTCAACTTGCCCATTGGCTTGTGGGTGGTAAGGTGAAGAAAAGCAGTGCTGAATACCCCTCGAGGCACAGAAGCTCTCCATTTCTCTGTTGTCAAACTGTGGCCCATTATCTGTTGTTATTCTCTGAGGGACACCAAATCTGCAACATATGTTGGATAGAATGAATTTTATAACAGCCTTTGATGTTGTTCCTGCCAAGGGGGCTGCTTCTATCCACTTCGAAAAGTAGTCAATGGCTACGATTATGGTTTTACGCCCTCCGGACGCCATAGGGAGAGGCCCAACTAAGTCTAATCCCCATCGAGCAAAAGGGATAGGCTCAGAAATTGATTCCATTGGAATGGCTGGTACACGAATTTCATTGCTGTACCTCTGGCATGGGTCACACCTTCTTACCAGTTCCTTGGCATCTTTCATTATTGAAGGCCAGTAATATCCGGAGAGAAGCACTCTTCTTGTTAACGCTCTAAATCCACAATGGGCTGATCCCTCACCATCATGTAATTCGGAGAGAACCATTTGTGACTCATGATCTCCTAAACAGCGTAGGAGAGGTTTGCTATAGGATTTCTTGTACAAGACCTCTCTAATCATGATGAAACCATGAGCCTTGTGTTTTAACGTTCTGGCTTGTGATTTTTCCAAGGGTACGACGCCATCGGACAGATATTGGATAAGAGGAGACCTCCAATCCTGAGGCTCATTCATTTGTATTTCAAAGATTTCCTCTTTCTCCCCTTCATCAAGTTGAATAGAAGGACTTTCAAGCACATGGATCCATGGATAGGACTCCGTATATGCTATTGTTGCCAACGAGTCTGCAAGCTCATTCTCTGCCCGGGGGATATGCTCATAGGCAACAGCTTTAAACTTCATTGCCTCATTTTTCAAGAGAATTAAATATTTGATCAATTGTTCCTTTCTAGCTTCTGATAAGCCCAAAGCATGGTGGACGAGCAATTGGGAGTCACTTAGTAGCTTGACCCTTTTTGCTCCACAGATGTAAGCCAACTTCAGCCCAGCTATAGCTGCTTCGTATTCGGACTCGTTATTGGATGCCCTGAAAGCAAAAAAAATAGATTGGAACATGTTATCACCATAAGGGGAAGTGAGACATATCCCTGCCCCAGATCCTATGGCACTGGATCCCCCGTCTGTTCGGACAATCCATACTTTTTTGTCTTTTGAATCAGCAGGTTGCTCTGAGTCCCTATCAGAATGGAATTCGACCAGAAAATCAGCCACAGCTTGAGCTTTTACTGCTGTTCGAGGAGCAAAGTCTATGTCGAAGTCCCCCAACTCTACTGACCACTTTATCATTCTGCTTGAAATATGTGCTTTTTGAAGGACATTCTTTAAAGGGAAAGATGTCCGGACAACGATAAGATGAGCCTGAAAATAAGGCCTCATCTTTCTTGCAGCTATCACCAAGGCCAATGCTAGTTTCTCAAGTTTCAAGTAACGGCGTTCAGCATCAATCAGGCTTTTGCTGATGTAGTATACCGGGTGAGGGTACCCATCAACCTCCCTTACTAGCACAGCACTGATGGCACAACTTGAAACAACCAGATACACAAAAAGAGTCTCTCCATCGACTGGTTTGAACAAGGTCTTGGGGGAGGACAGATGCTTTTTGATTTCATTGAATGCCTCATCACACTGTGGTGTCCACTCAAACCCCTTTGCACCCTTCAAAGTTTGAAAGAAAGGAGCACATCTGTCCGAAGACCTTGAGATGAATCTGTTCAAAGTTGCTAACCTCCCCGTTAACCGCTGCACTTCTTTAATGTTTCGAGGAGGCTCCATTTGAAATAAAGCATTGAGTTGGTCCGGGTCGGGCTGTATTCCATGCTCACTTATAATATACCCCAAGAACTTCCCGGACTGCACTCCGAACACACATTTTTCAGGATTTAACTTTAAATTTACCTTGGCCAGATTGGCAAAAGTCTCCTGGAGGTCGGACAAGTGCAGCTGCTCATCCACACTTTTCACCATCATATCGTCAATGTAAACCTCCATATTTCTTCCAATTTGATCAGCAAATGCCTTATTGACTAACCTTTGATAAGTAGCCCCAGCATTTTTCAAACCAAAAGGCATCACCTTGTAGCAGTGTAAACCTCTATCAGTAACAAAAGTGGTATGCTCTTGATCATTTGGATCCACTTGGATCTGATTGTACCCGGAGAAAGCATCCATGAAGGAGAGTAGCTTGTTCCCGGAAGTAGAATCTACCAGCTGATCTATCCGGGGAACCGAATACAGGTCTTTTGGGCAAGCTCGATTGAGATCTGTGAAGTCGATGCACATCCGTCATTTACCGTTTTTCTTTTTTACCAAAACCGGATTGGCAGTCCACAAAGGATACTGAGATTCTTTAATGTGCCCCATCTTTGTGAGTCTGTCAACCTCTTGTACAATGACATCAGCCTTTTCTTTTGAGAAAGCTCTCCTCTTTTGCACCACAGGTGCCACATCTCTTCGGATAGATAGGTGATGGGAAATCACCTCTGATGGAACTCCAGTAACATCAGCATTGCACCAAGCAAAGACATGCTGATGGTCTTTTAAGAATTTTAACATCTCTTCTTTCAACACTTGTGGCATTTTGGACCCTATCTTGACAAATTTCCCTTCTTCCAAGCAGTGTGTCTCAACCTCTTCAACTGGGATCAACACTCCGGGGGTCTCTCTGGGGTCATCAATTTCACCCTCACCCCCAGACAGGCCCTCAAACTGCTATTGGTCATTTATACGGACTGCCCCCAGCGTTCGTGGAGCCAAGGCAGTGGCATAGCATTCTCTTGCAACTTTTTGACTGCTCCGGACAACCCCAACCTGCCCCTGAACAGCATATTTTAAACACTGATGGACTGTTGAAGCCACCACATGCATCCTAGAGAGCCAAGATCTCCCTAGAATAGCATTGTAACAAGTGGGACAGTCCACCACAATGAAAAGTATTCTGACCGTTTTCTTGAAAGGGCCCCTGCCCAACAATACTTCTTCTTCGAACTCACCGATTACATCAGCTGAGCTGCCCGTGAAGCCTACAATCGATCGGTCTGACTTTTGAATCACAGCTGGATTTTTCATTTTCTTGTAAGTATCTAAGAAGAGGATATTGGCAGAGCTCCCAGTATCTACCAGGATTCGCCTTATCTCATTGCCCCCTATCGATGCTCCTATGACAACAGCATCTTCATGAGGGCCAGCAATGTCTCTCAAATCATCCCCATCAAAGACAATGAATGGGAATAAACTTGACGATTGATATGAGGTCATGCCCCCTTCTAGTTGGGTTGCCAAATTATGAACATGCCTTTTTCTTGATGAAGTGGTAGGAGCTGTTACAGTGTCCCCTCCGAAAATTGTCAAAGACTCAAAGAATTTAATGAGCCCGGAGACCGACCTGGAACGCTCCTCTATTGCACCCACTCTGTTCCTTGTTGGATCAGGATCCAAGTATTCAGATTCCACATCAAACCTTTCAACAATTACCATGGCCCCTTCTGGGGCAGCATTAACCGGTCCAGCCCGGTGAGTGTTGTCAGGCCTGTTGCCTCCCCTTCTTTTAACGTATGCACCTAATTTCCCTCTTTCAATCAGGTTCTGAACCTCTTGTTTCAAGGCTATACAATCATCAGTAGTATGGCCAATATCATTGTGATATTGACAAAAAGAACTGTTTCGATGTTCTCTGGGAGACTGCAAGGTTGCCGGTCTCCGGTAGTGTACTTCATCTTTAGTTTTCTCAAAATGGTTGCCACACTCTCTTTGAGCTCTGCAAACCACTCCGGTTGGACCCACGGCCCCCTTTTGTTTCTAGACTATTGACTTTGTGCAGGAGCAGCTGGTTGAGACTGAGCTTTTCCTCTTCCATGCCCGTGTCCGGTTTCTCTAGCTTTGTTGCCGGACTGGTTTGGATTGGGAGTTGGTGTCACCGGGGTGGATCTCACCTGCCTGTGCACCCTGGTCTTTTTTGTTTCGTCAACATTTATTTGCTTGCCGACTTGATTCAGCAATCCACCCCAGGTCATGGCTTTCTTCCTTGTTACTGAATCGGCCAGGTTGCCCGGGTTCAAACCTTGTCTCAGGGATGCTATTGCCACTTGTTCAAAGCAATCAGCCAGCCCGTTCTTTGTGTTCACAAAACGACTTATGTATTCTTTCAACGATTCATTTGGCTCTTGGGCACAATGGATTATGGTATCTCCATTGCCCTTGAGCTCCTTACTCCCCACAAATTGCCTTCGAAAGGCCACCCAAAAAGTATCAAAGTCTCTGATACAACCCTGAGGAAGGCTGTTGTACCACTTCAGAGCACTCCCCGTAAAGGACTGGGAGAATGCCCTGCAGAGTAGTTTATCATCATCATCAAAGTTCATCATGAAGTTCTTGAATTGCTCCAGATGATTGTCTGGATCAGTACTGCCATCGTACTTCTCCATCTTGGTACTATCGAACCTCTTGGGGAGGTTTCCAGATAGGATTTTAGAAGACAGTGGAGACTGCCTCCAATTCCTTCCACGACTGAACACGGTATCCTCATTAGGTGTTGCAAAGATACCTGGCTCATCATGGAAGGCAAATGGATCCACCAGCATCCGGTCTATATGTCTCCGGCTGTGAGATGATCCTTTCCCAATGTGTCTTTTCATTCTTCCATGGTGGTCTCTTTTTATGGAATACTTTTTAACTTGCTTTTGTTTTTTCCTGGTTCGCCCTTCGTCACTGCTAGAGGACAAGGACTTTTCATTCCCCTCACTGTCCGAAGAGCTGTCCGAAGATTCTGAACTTGAGTCAGAACTCTCCACAGGCTTGGACCGGTGAGACTTTTTAGAACTAGCATGTGTCTTTTTAGTGCTCACATGAGTCTTTGAAGCCTCATGCTCTCGAGGGTTATCAGAGCGATGAGCAACTGATGCTTTGGATTTCTCCTTAATGCCCATCTTGGCCTTTTCAGCCCTCAGAGCTTCTATTTCAACCCTCAACCTGTCACGCTCCTGGACAGTATATTCATCGTTCTCTTCCACCACTTCGAGCAAAGCTAGTGGAAGCTCTGGATTATCCGGATTCATTCGGACAGAATTCTTTTACTTGGTTTTGAATGTTTGATTCAGGCACCGTCGCCTCCCACTGTGGTCGCCAATTTGGTGAGGATAAAAGTAGCCTGAGGGTAGGCTGGTAATTTTAAGTGGAGTTTTAAGGCGGCGTAAGGGTGTTCCACCGTGGTGTGGTGGTGTTTAAGGGTGTTTTGATATATTTCAAAGTGTTTCAAAGTGTTTTAAGGGTGGAGAGAGAATTAAGCAGCCTGGCAGCAGTTAATTTTTCTTACCCCTAGTTAATGCTGGTGGTTGGGCATTTATAGTGTGAAATTTGGGCCCTTATGGGCTTTCGGGTCAAGTTTAATGGACCTGGGTCATGTTTAAAGACCCATGAGTTTTAAGCAGGTGTACAGGTAGCTTAGTCAGATAGTGATTAGGTTTTTTAGTACTTTAGTCATAGTTCGAACTGCCTTATGTTTGCAGTGTTCAAAGTCACCTGTCCGGTTCAACCAATGCTGTTCGAACTGAAGTCATGGAGTCTGTCCGAATTTACGGGGTGACTTTACTTTGGACTACCCTTCCGGGGAGCTCTTCGAATTCGGACTCATCACCTACTGCACACTCGACCTAACATTGCGTTTGCTGTTAACAAACTTAGTCAGTTTCAACAATGTCCTACTAAAGTTCATCTACAATGTGTAAGACGAGTTCTACGATACTTATCTGGTACAATGTCCTACTAAACCGAGCGACACTCATCAACTTACAGGCTTTACTGATGCCGATTGGGCTGCTTCGTTGGATGACCGTCGATCGGTTGGTGGTTATTGCGTTTTTCTGGGTGACTCCTTGATTTCGTGGTCTTCAAAGAAACAGGGGATTGTCTCCAGATCGAGTACAAAGTCAGAATAAAGATCGCTTGTAAATCTTGCCTCTGAACTCATATGGTTACAGTCAGTTCTTCATGACATTCGACTTGATCTTCACAGAGCTCCGGTTATCTTGTGTGATAACCTTGGAGCAAGCTCTCTTGCTTCAAACCCTGTATTTCGTGCTCGAACAAAGCATGTCGAGTTAGATTTACATTTCATTCGAGATATGGTAACTCAAAGCTTACTGGATATACGGTACGTACCTTCTCACGATCAAGTTGCAGACTTGCTCACAAAGCCTTTGTCTCAAAATCGGTTCTTGTTTCTTCGGGACAAACTGAGTCTTGGTATACCTCCGCCTCGTTTGAGGGGGGAAGTTAGAATAGTTGAAGAAGAGGCAGTTTTGGAGAATGAGAAGGCTGATGTTGGCTGATGTTTGAACTAGGGTTTGACAGGCTTGGAGAAGGAGAAGGCTGGTGTTTCGATCTAGGGTTTGGAGGAACAAGAAAGGGTGAAGCTGGTCTTAACTGTTTTATATGTTGGGCCGTGTTTTGGACCGGGTCGTGGACTGAGCTACTTGTATTCGGTTAAAGGTTTAGTCCTCTTGTTAGTTTGTGTGGGCTGAGTTAGTTGTTAGAGTCCAAATAAAATGTTAATGGTGTAACAGATTGTGTAACAAATTATAACAAATTCTGTTACATATTGAACAGACTTGTGTGACTATAAATGTCACAATTGTATGTACAAAAATGTAGAGAAAGATTATAATAAATTGGTTACATTTTCTTCTTCTTGATTGAGTCTTCTTCTCTCAAGATTTCAACTTGCGTTACAACCTATTCTTTTTATAGTGTATCTTATCTTATGTGAACAGCAGGATGTTGCAAAGCTACCCACAACTATGTCAGGATATACTCAAGGAACGACATATCCCATCCCGTAACAAATAAGATTGGTTATGTCATGTTCCAATAGGATAAAATGGTATAGTGTAAGGTAAGGGGACACTAATCCAAATATGGTTAAAGGACATTTCGTCATTTTTTATTTATTTTCAAAATGGGTATATGCTTGTCGACATTCATACGCCTTTACCCCATTTCATAACGATATCCGTTTTAGTGTTTTTATTAAGCTTAATTTCTTTATTTTTTTTACAGTTTAATTTGTTTTAGATACTTTAAATAATGTTTTACTAAAAATTATGAATAAATGTAATTAAAAAAATTAGAACATTTATCATAAATAAAATACTTAAAATATGAAAGACAACTATAAGTGTAAATAAATTTTAATAATACCGTTCAATCGACAACATAACAATAAAAATGTATAATATCCATACATATATATACACGTGTGTTTATAAATTTATTAATAAGAACCAAAAAATTGAAATTCATTCAAATCTTTTAGTCATTTCTATAGCTGTCAAACTCTCTACCTGAATATATTTTTTGTTCAAACTGCCCGGAAAATCTAGAACACCTCCTCATACTATGTCCATATTTTTCTACCATCTGGGATATCATCTATCGTAAGCTCTGTATCCCTTCAAGTCCCATATAATGGGTTTCTTGGCTTGAGGAAGCTCGCGGTTGGACTCTTTGTAACTATGGAAGAGGTTTCCTCTGGCGACTGTTTATTGCTCGACCATATACCACATATGGAGTGAAAGAAACGTGTGTATCTTCAACAACAAGCATGCGTTAAACTCCAGTATTTCTCATCATACGCTTCTGACCTCCGATGTCGCTTTTACGGAACGAGGATCACCTTTCCTATGTAATTAACTTCATTTAATGTAATATGTATGTTATTATCCGGTTACCTTTTTGAAAGGTATTGCTCACCGCTCTAATCTGGCCCCAAAAGGATCAGAATATCATGTAAACACCTTTTATATTTATAATTTTTAAAGCTTTTTATACCAAAACATATTTGTTTTAACTGTTTAGATACTTTAAATCATTTATTACTAAAATTATAAATAAATTTAATTAAAAAAAAACTAAAACATTTATCATAAATAAAATACTTGAAATCTGAAAGACATTGAAAATGTAAATAAAATTTATTTTGGATACAATTCAATCAACAATAAAACAATAAAAATGTATAATATCCATACATATATTCGTGTATGAATATAAATTTATTCGTAAGAATCAAAAAATTAAAACTCATTCAAATCTTTGTTAGCCATTTCTAAAGATGTCAAACCCAATTAATATTTTTATATAAAAAACATTTAACGCAACATCCCCAATAGAAATAATAACCCGATCATTTTGGATTTTAGGTTCTTACAAGTAACCAGTAACTTCATATGTTTCTCTAGAAACACATTCTAATTTAGCCTCGATATATCATGAATATCCGACAGCTTATTCCTCAGAAAACATGAAGATAAAAAAATTGATAACACTAGTGGAAAAAAATTAAAAAAAAACAATTGTAGATTTCTAAACTAGATGGAACTCAGCCTATTATCTTCTTCTATGTGTTTTTTTAATGCTACACGTTTTCATGCGGTGCATGTACCTAGGAACATGAATAAATATCGACCTCTCATGACTCAAAACTAGTTATATATTTGTGAAACGATACCGTTCCTAAGAACATCTCACAAATGAATATCTCCATCGAATTTGAAGATATTAAAAAATATTTGTATAGATGTATAAGTCTTATGCCGAGAAATACGGGATCAATAATTATAGGTCATCTTTAAGATCCTCGAGCTAAAGACCTTTCTATAGGGAAATCTAATAAGAATTTGCCAAAATAGTAACTTTTTATTGATTCATAGTATTGATCTTTTTATCTTTTTTGGTTCTTATTCATACGCTTACATAACAGCTACAATTTAGCCATTTATTATTAACATTATTATTCGCGCACGTAGACTATTATCAATGTTAATGTTCCTAAAATCATGACCACTACTGTAGGAGTAATGTGTTATGAAGGTTGACCAATAAATATATATGACTTCATTGATGATCCTATTTTCTAGTTATTTATCACGCACGCTCGACCCTGTTGCTTTGCTCTTGCTCGGAATACCCTCTGCTCGGTAATAGCCTTGGATGGGTTTACCTCATGTTAGGGTCTTCCTACTTCTGTTTAGTCCAACTCATCTTGACCTTGATATTCATCAGCCCGATCTCTTGGATGGGCGTGGCCCTATACTCGACTTGTTTTGGTTTGAGCTCGAGCCTTGATCAGGTTCTTTTAGTTACTTTATTTGACGTCGGTTCAGTTTGTCCTTCCCTAGGCAATCGGGAACGCTCTTATTCGAGCTTCTGCTCGGTTTCTATAACCATTTCATTGGATAATTGATATACTGCATTTGGGAAGATCCGGTGGTCTTCGGTTTTGCTTCGGTCTCTTATTCACATATTTCCAGTGATATCGATATGGATGTCATTGACCTCACCAATAACATAAATTCAAAGAAAAATGCGCCAAACTTAATTTCTTATGGATAGGAACTTAATATTCCGTTTAAGGTTGTAACCAAAGAAAAACTCATACAACAATATACCAGTATATATCGCTTTGAGGATGTTTGAATACTTAATTAAAACTTAAAATCTTGTGAATACATGAATATAATTCACTAAACTATTCTCTAGACTTGTTATCTTCTAAGTCTAATTTTCCTTCTCTTTTAAACATTGATTGCTGCATTTAAGACTTTTTTCTGCATCTCCAATGTTTTTTATATATACACTCATTTTAGGTTAGCAATGAGTTCTTCCGAAATTTCCTTATGCCATGATGACTTAGTTATTTTTCATATTTCAAAAGGACTATGGGGTTAACTATCATATACCAGTAAGTAGTCTGAAGCTCGTATGAGACACTTCCGATTCGGCTAGATGTTCTAACAAAACTACATGTTGACATATACTATTTTTTTTTAGAAAAATTAAGTTTTTGTTATCTTTAATGAAGATTTTGGTCGGCGAAGGCTTTTTAGTGTATATAGAAACATAGTCAGCACGAACCAATCTGAAAACGCTTTTGAGGTTTTGTTGAGCTACAATGAGTTGAGCTCACCACAAAGTACGACAAAGGTATCCCAATAAACTTAGAAGTCTAGTCAAATGTAGGTTTTTGTACAGTTCAGCATCAAGATCATTCATCCTCGAGCCAAAAAAAATACAAAAAGATTCGGCAACCGTGGCAAAACAAAGCTACTATGTGTCTTAGATATTGCGAAGATTTTAGTACTTCATAGACTCTCTTGCAAGGACTAAGAGGGCTACTGATAAATATGGAATCCTCTGGTAACAATTATCATGCCCGCTAGAATATAAGGCCTATTGGGCTGTTACTTGGAAACAAAGAAAGAAAGAATAAAATATTTGTATGTGTAAAGAACGTGATCTTCTACCGAATTTTGCAATTAATTGTAAAGCTAATAAATGCATCTCTTAGGTTACTTTCTTTCCGTAAATAAGAGATCCCAATATGTAATAAAGAGAGATGAGATATTTTGCAAATATTAATCGATACTCTTTTGATACGTCCAATTATCTTGATGTTATGTATCCACTTATGTGCTTTGTTTACCAATTGATATTATTTACTTATTTATCAATTATATTAACTTCAACATTTGGAACTCAGTTAATAAGAATTTGTATCATTGTCAACAATTAAAAATATTTTATTTGACACCAAATTAAACAAAATGCTTTATAAACTCAATTTACATGATTAACTAATAATAATTTAAACCATTAAACTTTGAAAATGTAGTTTTAAGGAAATACAAATGCTAAAAAATACTAACTTAAGTAAAAAATAAATATGATTCAAGTAAAAACACTAAGGAAAACTAATTAAATGTATAATAAATATTTATTTATTTTTGATTTGAAGCAATACATGTACTTAAAATTGGTGTTTTGATGTTGGAGAGTTTTTAAGAAAAATTAAAAATATGTTTAACAATTTCTTTTATTTATATTTTTTTAAGCTTTAAAAATATATAATTACTAAAAAGTATATTTAACAAATTGAAATTGAGATAACTTATAAGGGAAAAGTAGATATCAGTGAACTATGTCATTACCAGTTAGTACGTATTGTTTGGGGCCATCACTTTCATAGTGGAAAACCACAAGTAACCCTCTTCTCCATCTTTGTGTATCTTTCAAATCGTATCCCAGAAAAAATCTAAAAGTATCAACGACTTTGTCTTTTTAAGAAGAACAAAACTAGATATATTAATGATATTTTTTGAATTTTTTTTAAAATTGTTTCAAAAATATTTCGTCAGTAACATCCGAGACTACACATACCAAACATGCGAGAACATGGGTTAAAAACATCATATACCATGCATAAATAAACAAGAGAGATCATGCATGAATAAACATGTGAGACTAGACATACCAAACATTCGAGACCAGGCATAAAAAATATGCGAGACCGAGCATAAATAAACATGTGAGACCATCCATAAATAAGAATGCGATACATTTACTACTAAATGATAAAGATGCGAGACCAGGGTTAGTGGGTCGGACGAAAAAAAAAATCATCAATGTTGTTCGTCTTCAAAAAACAATGTATGGTCTCGTATGATTTATTATGCCTCGTCTCGCATGATTTATTATGCCTAGTCTTGCATATTTTTTATACTTAGTCTTGCATGTTTTTTTATGTATGGTCTCACATGTTATTTATGCTGGGTCTCGTATGTTTATTTATATATGGTGTCGCGTATTTGGTTATGTCTGGTCTCGCATGTTATGGACAAAAAAAATTCAAAAAAATTCAAAAAAATATCATTAAATGATTTAGTTTTGTTCGTCTTAAAAAATAAAATCGATCTTATTTTCGGATTTTATTTCCGAGATCTGGTTTGAAAAATATAGACCTTTTAAAAGATAAAATAAAAATAAAAATTAAAAAATAAAAGCTTTGGTTCAAGACTTAGACTTTGTTACATGGCTAATAATAAACCATGGATATTTGAGGTATTATTTACAAATTTAAAAAGTGAATCTAAATTAATTTAGAAAAATGGGTACTACGTTTTCATTATTGAAAATTGAGATATTAGATAAAAATAAAATTTGGTTTTGAATACCTTTGAAAATGTTTTTCAAGTTATAACCCTACGCATCAAACAATTAATAGTACTTACTTATTTTAAAACCTTAAAGGGAATATGTGGGGAGTATTAATTTTAACTATTTGACTAAATTTTGACTTTATTAGTCGGACTAGAGTTAACCTCTCATTTTCATCTTTAACCAAATTTGAACTTTTTTAAAATTAGAATTTCAAAATCCTCTTATTTACAATAGTTTCATTAATATAAAGTAATATTTAATATATCATAAAAAGTTATTTTTTCTATTTTTATATTTATGAGATTAAACACTATATAAGTTTATAAACTAAAAACAAAATTGAAAAACAATACTCACAACCAATTTTTTATGGATTTAGTAGCTAAACCGCGTCACACTAAAACTATAGATTTTTTTATTTTTATTTTTATTTTTTACTCTTTTACTGTTTTATCCATTTGATCATTTTAAGTTGAATCTGTCTTTTTTGGAGAATTTAGTGAAATTAGGTTTATTGTTTAAAAAAGGATTGAAAGAAAAATCATCCGCAATAATTAGATTCACCCTAAAAAAATTCAAAATTACAATTTTTTCTTGAAGATGTTTGTATAAAAAAAACAACTCCAACTCAAACCCAAAAAAATTCAATATGGAAAGCATGAAACTTATTTATGAGAGTGTTACTCCAAACGAGATATTTAACTAAACATAACATTGATTTTAGCATTTATTAGGTTTCTTCTCATTTTCAAATTTTTTTTCCATAGCGCATCAGCCGTACGGGGCACTAGGATTACGATGAACTATCTTAGTACCAACATTACTATCTTATCAAATGGCATCGCGGGTGTGTTGTGTTTTTTACTTTGACATTGGCGGTGAGTATGTATTATACCGTTGGTGTTGTAAAATTATATTGTTGGTGCATATTTGTAACTTAAATACGTTTCGGCACCATCAAATTCAACACCTACGAAATTATAGCAATACACCGTCAGTGCCGGAAGGTTATACCAATGTTTTACCGTACGGAAAAATTCATCTCCGATTCTTTTTCTCTATTTTATAGTTTTAATTTTTAATAACTTTTCATTGTATAAGATTAAGGATACTGCAAGGATACCGGTGCAATGACAAAGGATTTCGATATCGATTATAGTGATTTGTTTACAATGAAAGTTTATTCTACGCAACAACAATTGATTATTTAGGTTACGGTTACCGGAAATTATAATTATTTTGCAATTGTATTAAGATATCACGAAGATGCAAAGAACATGAACAATTATAAGTTATTTCTTAATGGGAGAGATGCGGAATGTATATAGAGTTGGTAGACCCAAAAGATCTTGTCCTAATGAAATATTAGGAAGAGTTAAAAGTTAAACCCTAAGAATTCATCATCTATGCGCAGTGCTGGTGGAAAACGAAGTGCTTGAATCATTCTTGCTTAGAGAAGAAAACCGATGTGATAGTTAGGGAAACGAACAGCGTGAGCAATATGATATAGAGAATTGGATGAATCAATTGTTAGAAAAGATAATTTTGTTGAAACAATTAGTTTGGTTCGAATAGAGCAACAAATCCAATCGGGTGTGATGAAATTCGAGGTACGACAAGTTGACGAGAAAAGAATTGGATAATATGTCTTATGAATCTTAAATGGCTCATCGAGTTCGAAGTGGCTGTATAAAAAGAAAATTTCCAGTCAGAGAGAGGATCATTCTTCACGAAAGGAAAATAAATATAAACATCAGTATATTTCAACCACCGATAGTGAATTCTCTAGTTCGACTTCTAGGGGTGATTCTTGTAAACAAGGGATATATTGGCTTTCTTCGAAGGGAGAGGGAAGTCAATGTTAGAAGTCACACAAAAAGCATAGATCTAATAGGAGGGTAGGTCTCAGAATGTGAGGGGTAACCCATTATACGAGGGTAACACGTCGAACCATTATGTCAATATTGCGGACCATAACCTATATGCAGTTATGGGAACAGCTAGAGTTGATCAGTATATGCAAGGAGTTTATTGGAGGAACTGTACTCTGTCTACTGAGATTATGTTCATACCTCTTCCTAGACGTTTTAATATTTTGAAAATTGAAATTTTTGATGGAACGCATGATCCCGATGATCATATTGAGCATTTTAAAAATTATATGAGGAACTTCGAAGATGATGATAGATTGGTGTATATAGCATTCTCGCAAACTTTCAAAGGCATAACCCTAAAGTGGTAAATATAATTCTGAATGGATCTATAACCAATTTTATGATTTTTTACACAAGTTTGAAGAAAATTCATGGGAAGAAAAGAGATGCGAGCTACTCGTGATACAATAATACAACGCAAACAGGAAGTAGGGAGAAATTAAAAGATTATACTACACAATTTGTGTTAACAAAGATAAAATTTGGAAGATTGTGAAGAGCTTGTTTTCATACCAACTTTTAGGCAAGGATTTATTCCATAATATTTAGCAAATGAGACTACGAGGAGAAATGAATTAACATTTGAAGCCTTGTCGGCTCAAGTTAAAGAACAAATTAAGGTGGAAGAGTCGACGGGAGTTCGAAGTGGGACATCCATTCAAAGAAACTTGAGGCATGCACCATTGGTCAAGGATAGCAGGGAAGCTCCTCGAATTCCCAAGTACCAGCTCATCTGAGGGAAAATACTAGTCTTCATCCTCAAATAGGAGGAGCACATTCCTTACCTACTAACTATCAACCTCATCGGGTGCGCAAACAATGGATAAGGCCATAATATTTTGTGAATTTAACTGAGAACGTGGCAATAGTCTTTGAAAGAACCAAGATCATTTTAATTTTAACAAAACCATCCCCAATAAATAGGTCATGGGAGAAGCAAAATAATAAGTTTTGTAAATACCATAACGATATTAGACATAATATTGTGGATTTTATAGCTTTGAAGAAATAAATTCAAATTTTGGTTGGAGAATGGAAAGTTGACAACTTTTGTTACACGACAGAGTGATGGTCTAAATAATCCAAGTACATCTGCACAACATAATGTGAGTACACCGTCTAAGAAATAAAACACATTAATGAGTGTGGATTTGAGGTTAGAAAAACGAGAAAGCTTCGATGCGACTTCATAATATGTTGATGTCGACCCATATAGGGAAATGGTTATGGTTTTTTGAATAAACCACCAATTTGAGGGAGGGTTTGAATTTTTTACGAGTATTTTGAGAATTTAGCCATCTTAGGAAGAGATACTATGGCCAGAAATGCAAATAGCTCAAGAAAAAGACATATAGTAAATTTGGCAACTCACATTGAAGGTAAAATATCTACCCATCTTTGTGGGAGTAATGTTACACCTTTTATTTTATTTGAAGAGGACGATTTAAGAGGTATATTTAGACCCTATGAAGGTGCAGTGGTGATTGTACTAACGGAATATCACCCTCCTAAAAAACTTGTAGAAAATCTTTGATTTCGATGACAAATTAAATTTATTTGACAAAAAACGCAAACAATATCTCTAGTTTTTCAACCAAAAAACTTTTATCAAGATCGTAAAAAAATATAAATAATATTTCATAAAATTTTGTGGTCAACAATGATACCAATAATGTCAATACCAATGGTTCAAGCATGTGAAAGAACAAAAACTAGTAACATTCCGAGGATTTGCCAGAATTTATGGTGATGACGACAAATTTTTAATGTTCTTGAAAGCTGCTTCACATTCCGATGTCCATTCGAACTTATTTGGCCCTCGCAATACTTGAAAGAAAGGAAAGCATTTATCAGAAATTCTAGAAATAAATCGATTAAGTGATGCTAAATTTCATGTCAAAATTTGCACTTCTTTGATTGACCGAGGATAATTCATAATTATGAGCTTTTAATTGTTCTGGGTCAGCTTCTATTCCTCTTTCGCTGATGATAAAACCCAAAAAATTCCCCGATCGAACGCCAAAGGTGCACTTATCGGGATTTAACTTCAACCTGATCGCCCTTAAATTCAAAAAAGCTTCCTCTAGATCATCAAGATGCACTTCATCCCTTGAGATTTTCACTACCATATCATCTATATATACCTCCATATTTCTTCCGCTCTGTGTAGCAAAAGTTTTATTCATCAATCTCTGATAAGTAGCTCCAGCATTTTTCAATCTGAAAGGCATCACCCTATAGTAATGCAGACCCCTATCAGTTATAAAAGTTGTGCATTCTTGATCCTTTGAATCCATCTGGATCTGGTTATACCCTGCAAAATCATCCATAAAGGTTAAAATTTTGTTGCTTGAAGTAGAATCAATCAACTGATTTATTTGAGGAATAGGAAACAGATCCTTGGGGAAAGCTCTGTTCAAATCTATAAAATCTACACACATCCTCCATTTCCCGTTCTTCTTTTTTACCACCACTGCATTTGTTGTCCATAAAGGATATTATGATTCCCTTATGTGTTCGACCTTAGACAACCGATCCACTTCACTAACAATCGCTTCTGCATTCTCCGAGGAAAAAGCTCTTCTTTTTTGAATCACCGGCTTGACCTCCGGATCTATAACCAAGCTATGCCGGATTATTTCTATAGGCACTTCTGTTACATCTTCTATCCTCCAAGCGAAGACATCTAAATTTTGAGATAAAAACCAAGTAATTGTTGACGTAGAAAATGGGTCAATAAAGTTCCGATTCGAATCACTTTTCCTTCCAAAAAATTAAACTCCTCTATTTCTTCACTCACCGTTAAAGACCCCAGGGTCTCCCTCGGATCGTCAACCCTTTCTTCTAACTCCAAGGGTGCCCCTTCTAATTGCTATTCTCGCATTAAATCTCCACTGCTGGATCCCTGGATCCGAAGCGCAGTGGCATATCATTCCCTGGCAACCTTTTGATCGCCTTGAACAACACCAACTCTGTCTCCAACCACGTACTTAAAGCACTGATGAACTGTAGAAACCAACCCGTATATTCTTGAAAGCCACGACCTTCCAAAAATAGCATTATAACTTGTGGGACAATCCACCACCACAAAAAGTACTTGGACATTTTTCTTGAATGGTCCGTTTTCCAAACTAACCTCACCTTCGAATTCACCAACGACACGAGCTGTTACACCCGTGAATCCGATAATTGTACGATCTGATTGATTAATCTGAGGTGGATTCGTCACACTATCATAGGTGGACTTAAAAAGGACATTGGCAGAAATGCTAGTGTCAATAAGCACTCGTCAAAGTTTGACGCCAGCCACCTCTGCCCAATCACCACACCATCTTTATGTGGTCCTACAGTTCTTCTCAAATCATCTTCATCAAACAAAATGAAGGGAATATCCTTCTTCCCATACATATGAGTATACATCGTCCCTTCAATTTGAGTTGTCAATTTGACAACATGCCTTTTCCTCGAACTGTTCGAATTTCCAATTATTGAATCACCACCAAAAATAGCCAATGATTCAAAAAACTTAAATAGATCTTGAACACGTCCTTTTTCCACAGGCTCTTCGACTGTCATCAAAAGCAACATGTTGGGATCCTTTTCAACATATTTAGAAGATGCATCGAATGATTCAACCTATGAATCCAAAATCATCAAATTCTCAGTTGGCGGTGCAACCTTCGAAGTTGATTCTCCATTATTTTTCGATGCGCTCCCATCTGACTTCACATAAGTCAGGAGCTTTCCATTCTCAATTAAATGCTGAATTTCATTCTTCAAAGCAATACAATCATTCGCATTATGACCGATATCATCATGATACCTACAAAATTTATGATTCCTCTCCTCCTCTGGTCTGCTGATAGAAGTTGGCTTCCTAAAGTTTATAGAATGCTTAGTCTTATCCCATACGACAGAAACACTCTTTGTCAAATAAAATAGTACTCTGGCTTGACCCATGTATTTGGCCTAGGCCTGTTGTAATTGTAAAATGGAGTGTGATTTGAATAACCACCAATCCGAGGAGGCAAATTGTTGTTCTTCTGCCTCGACTGCTGATTACCATTTCCATTATTCGAGGGCTGCCCCTGATTATTGGTTGCCTGTCCTAGATTTTTCGGAGTACTGACTAGTCCACCTCGGACTCTGCTTGACTCCTCCACATTTATCTGATCTTCAACCTGAGCCATCAAAGCTTAAAAAGTCAAAGCCCTTCTCTTTGTTGTTTCATTAGCCAGATCCCCTGGCAATAACCCTTGGCAAAAAGCTGCAATCGCCATATTTTCCTCACAATTGTCCAAACTAGCCTTGGTCAACACAAATCTTTTTGTGTAGTCTTTCAACTTTTCTCTCGATGCCTGCTTGCACAGAATAATAGTATCACTATTTTCTCATCTCTTTGCTTTCCACAAACTGCCTTCGAAAAGTAGTATAAAAATATCTGAAGTTCAATATGGACCCCCTCAGAATCCTGTTCTACCATTTAAGAGTTGTTCCTTTGAATTGTTCGATGTGATCATCGGGATCCTACATCCGATCGAACTTCTCCACCTTTGAAATGTCGAAGCGCTTCGGAAGCGTCATGGAGCGAATTTCATCTGTCAATGAAGAATTTCTCCAATCAACTCTTTGAACGAACTGATCAGTAGTTCTCATTGTGACATATAAATTCCTATAAGTTTCAACATACTGATTCGAAGGATTTCCTTCATGCCAAGTCGACCGAGGAGCATTCTTAGATTTGTTTTCCTTTTTATACTTCCTCTCATAATCTCTTTCTGATTCTCCTTTCGAAGAACCTCTGTACCTCTTGAAACCCAAAGCTGAACTCTCAACCTCTTCGTCACTCGAAGTCATTAATTTTTGTTTATATTTTCTTTCCTTTTGAGACGAATATCGCTCTTTAGGAGACACAAAACATGTTTTTGTGCTCATACTTAGCGCGTCGGTTATCAAAAGATCGATCCGACTGACGTTCCACTTGGGTCTTTTCTAATTCATGTCTAACCTCAGATATGAGTCATGCTGAGAGTATTTCTTACTCTCTCTGCTCATATTTTTCATTCAAAGTAGTTATTTTATCTAAGAGATGATTCATTTGTGCCTCGATGTCAGACTGAACTTGAATCAGAGACGATCCATCAGTTCTTTCCCAGTGGAGCCGTAAATTTGATGAGTTATAATTCTGATTTTGTAAATTGCTGAGGAAAGATTTCTAGAGAGAGTAACAGCTATAGAGTATTTAGAGAGAGAAACACAAGTACAAAAGAGTTTTCAAGTAAAAGTGTTGAACCCCTTTATTGGAGGTGTTTTTCCCTTTATATACAGGAGCTAAAACTTATCCTCAAACTGGAATCTGTTACAATAAATGGACTAATTGCTATTTAGTCCTCAGCAATTATACATAGTTACAAATATCTCCTAAAACTTACATCAGTCGCGAATTAAGGACAAAACTTACTTAAGTTACAATTAAACCCTTAAATTTATATTATTTACAATTTAGTTCTTAAAACTCTATTTCCATACCACTATCTACCTAATTTACAAAACAATCTGTCGACGGTAGGAAAATTGCAAGAAAAGGGTTTAAAAAAATTATGTCATAGGTATTCATCAATCACTTAATGTTCATAAATAAATTTATAAATATCACCCTCCTAAAAAACTTGTAGAAATTTTTTGATTTCCATGACAAATTAAATTTATTTAACCAAAAACGTAAACAATATGTCTAGTTTTTCAACCACAAAACTTTCATCTACATCCTAAAACCGTTAAATGGGTATTTATACAATTTCGTGGTCAGCAATGATACCATATGTCAATACCAATGGTTCAAGCATGTGAAAGAACAAAACAAATCTTCATTCCTACATATAAAATAATTCTTCAAATGGTCAAAACAATAACTAAATCTAAAACATGGGCTAATCAATATTCGTAATGCTTATCTAAACATAGTATAATCATGTTTACTGATATTTATATGGTAATTAATTTCCACATTATGGTTCGTTGTTTAAGAAAAAGAGTGGTGATATTTGGTTTTTGACCCTTCTAGAATTAAATAAGCTTTTACTCGTTTTGTGCATTTTCTTTTATGAATTTTATAAGTTTGACTCTTAATTGAGACATCGTATAGAAGACAACTTTATCTCATTCTTGAGTCTCAGAAGGAGGATGTTTAATGACATTGCCTTTTTTTCAATTATAGTAAGATATGATGAAGCGTTTCCATTTTAAAGTTAGATAAAAAATAATATATTTGATATTTCTTTTACTCTAAATTATATTTAGAGCAAACATCTCGCAAGAAATTTTGGTCTATCCTTTGTCCACATTGATTTTGGTCGAATTATTTTGGGATACATTGCATATTGGTCGATTCATTTGTCGATTATTTCAACTTGCGTCTACTCGAACTCGATAGCGGTGTGGATAAATTCAAAATCGATTAGCTCTATTTGTGGTGTTTCCCTAGTTGTGATATCCTTGTATCATTAGAAATAGATAAATTAGTAAAAAACAGTAGCATCAATGTTTAATAAGGATACCCATCCGATTTTTCGTGCCATAAGTATTTCACAAACACTTAATATTTATTTTGTCCACTTGCGAAATAAAATAGAAATATATGTAAAATGAATTCAACCGAATTGTTTGAAAAACCTAAATTTTAACTTTCGTGGATGATAGTATAGTAGTTAGTGTTCTTTTATTGGAATTATCTACGACAATAATCTATTGGATAAAGACTAAAAAATTAGTTTAATTCACCATCCTTAGTATTTCATCCAGAATATATTATATATATACAAAATAATTATTTTATAAATAAATTATATAAAAAAACATCCAAAATATATGTAAAACAAACAAAATATTAATTAACTTTTTTATAAATATTTATTAGTATTTATTGATATTTTGAGATATTAAATAATATTTAAATCTCAAAACAAATTGTTAGACCAAACCCACATCACTTGTTTTTTTTTCACTATTCTTTGGATTAATATCAAAAACTCTAACTAGATAGAAGAAAGAATTTAATTAAGGACCAATTCCCCTTCGTATTCGAACAACCTGAAATTTTCACTACCAAGCTCAAATATTTTATGATTTTACAAAAGAAAAAATTTGGACAAACATTTAATATAATAAATTATTTAATTATAAATATGAATACATTTATGATAACTCCCAACAAAAATAGACTTGTATCAAATAAAATAAAGTATTTAGTTGGTTAAAAAATTGATTAAAATATAAATTTAATTATTAATCAATCATAAAAAAAATCAATTTAACTGAAATAAAATTTAAATTTTGTAACTTTTTAATTTAGGTCCATAAGTATTTATAATAACGTTTGTTCTAATCTTATAATTTTTAACATATATGAATATTACGAAAATAGATTAGAAAAACATTTAGAGTTTGTTCATATGTTTTAAGAAAAATATATTTCTTCGTTTATTTCAAAATTTAAAATTTGAAAATTATTATTTTAAAGCAAATTTTAACTTTTTTTTATAATTTTGTAAAAATAATATCTAAGGTTAATGTCACAACTAACATGATAAAAAAATAGCCATATAGTTAATAAAAATAAAAGTACTCGTTGGCGACTAAAGACCCCGGAAATAGATTTGAAACTAAAGATAAATTATGATATTAATTTATAATTTATTAATAAATTTTATTAGTTAAAAATTGAAAAAAAAAATCAAAACTAGATTTGAAATAAAGGATAAATTATGAGATTAATTTTCAATTTATTATTAAAAGTTATTTAATATTTTATAAGTCTGGTAATAATTGAAAAGTATAAACAACTCAATATGGGAAATAATAATCACAAGAATTGAGAGTTGGCTTTTAACCTACCTTAAACACCATGACATTAATTATATTCTGCAAATGAACAAATTTTAAAATAAAAGTAACAGCAAACGTGGTCGTACAGGTATAAGTAATTCAAAAAAGGTAAAATAATCCGGACTCAACATCTCAATCATTTACACAGAAAAGGGATGATCAAAAGAGTTGTAACCCTAGGGAACGGTGTTATCCCAACCAGATGATCTATAAATCAGACCAGGCCTCCGTCCTTGAAAAGCCACCAGATCTCTCTCTCACCCAAAATTTCCATCAACACATAAATGAATTCCAACATATTCTCCACCGGAAACGCAAACACCTCTGCTGTTCCTCCACCTCCGATAAGGCGTAGGGGTAGGCCGAGGAAAGAGAACAATGGCAAACAACTTATGGTTGATCAACAAGAGCCTAAATCTAAATTTCTAAAGAGATCAAGACGTGACAGTGCTTCTTCCTCAACTTGTGTTTTGCCCAGATATCACTCATACATTTGCGGGGAGATATTCGAAAGGCAGTGCCATCTTTGCCCTCTAAAATGTTTTACTTATATGGGTTTCTTTGACCATCTTCGGACTCACCATCAGGATTATCCCGGCGAGGATCCTTTTTCTTTAGAGGAGATGGATGTCTCCTATATTTTGACCAATTTTGCTGCGTACTCTTTACCATCATCAGTGACAGTGACCAACCAAGCTAATGACAATAATTCTGTGAAGGAGGTCCCCCGAAAAGTGGCTTTGTTTGATCTTAATCTTACTCCTGAGAGAGAGGATTCAGAAGAAGAATTAGGTTTATAAAACGAAATGCAATCTCTCCTGAGTTTTATGTTTTGTTTTTGTCGCTTTGTTACGTAATCAGATAGTTTACACTAGGATGTCCTTTCTTCTATTTGTATTCTATTCCTTCCTTTGGGTTATTTTTTATTAAATGAAAAGTGAAATGATTAATATACACAACAAGTGGGAAAAAAATAAATAGCATTTCCAACTATATAGTGATTTTGCTATTATTTGTGAAAATTTTGAATTTGTGCAAATGATAACAACTATAATTAAGATTGTGATGGAACATAAATTCATGTTTAATTTATTTCCAAAAGGTAATTGTTATTTCTCTTTCTTCTTTTATATTTACGAAAGGAAAGGAAATGAAATATCTGAAAAGTACAAAACTCATCCAACTAAAATTAACATCTAACCTTTTGACATGTCAAGCGCTGTTTCTCCAAAAGATTTTAATTAGTAGATGTTATAAATAAGTTTTTCTTTAATTTTAGAAAGGATCTTTTATGTTAGAAAGGAAAGGGAAAGGATAAATAAGTTTTTGACATCAAAGTATTTTGCCGATTAACCATGAAGACTTAAATGCCTATAAACCACTCGGATTTTTTTTTTTAATATTTGTTGCATCTGTAAGTTTATAATTAACTGTTTTAGTAATTTTAATCCTGGTTAGTTTAGTATAATCACGTGATGTCAGTTTAGGCTTATTGTTTTTTAATATTTGTCGCATCCGTAAATCTATAGTTAACTGTTTTAGTAATTTTAATGAGGTTAGTTTAGTATAATCACGTGATGTCAGTTTAGAAAGAGAACATTATACTTAACAATTTCGTAATAATGAAATATTGATATCCATGTTATCCATCTCGGTTTAATATATAATTTGTTTTTTTCTTAATATAATAATTGAATAGGAACTAATAAAGATTTGTATATGTTTGTTAGAAGAGAAAAATATTATATACGGAGATCATGTGTATGTATGTATGGTAATTTTGTTTTATCAAGATGAAGTCTGTATAAATTTGTGGTTGTTTCAAGGACATCTGGACATTTACATTTTGATAAAATATTGCACCATTTTTTTTGAACTAAACCTTTAAATATTATATGGATAAATCTTGGATTAGTTAGTTGCATAATGATAAGTGTAAGCTTTATGATTTGAGGAATGCCCTGTGGCTTAACTTATAAAATTATAAAAGGTAGAAACAAAATAAATTTCGATTTTTAGTAGGAAAAGAATGTGTGAGCTAAATGAAATACCTTTACAGATGATGAACTTGACAACCATAACCTAATACAATATAGGTATTGAGTCAATTTACAAAAGATATCACAACAAGAGATAAAACCTTTTGATAAGTTTTGTTTTTCTTAAACATTATAAGATGTTGCGGACATGACTAAACAATAAATAAACTTTTAGATTTAATTGTAATCATCCGAGTCATACAAATAGTAACAAATAACTTCATATGTTATTGGATAGTAGACCAAAACATATTCCTCGGGCCATTTACACTTTTAAAGTATAGTAACAAATTAGAGCTTCGGTTTTGTGAACCTTCAAATACAAAGGTAACAATAAAAACATAAACTTAACCACGAACACCAAATATATTAAATGTGATTCCGCTTGTAAACAAATTTTATATTTAAGGCCAATATAGATAAAATTTATATAAAAGAATGTTATGCTTTGACTCCCTCGAACACAATACATATGGGGGGTGAAGAAAAAGCTATGGAAAAGATAATCGGATATTACTCTTAAAATTATTTTCAATCTTGCAAAAAATCATTATTTCAACCTAGTTTGTAGGTATTCGCATTTAATATATTATTCAAACATTCGTAGACTAAAAACATTGACTTCGTTATTAAATGATTGCTACACACAATTCGACATCTATATTATATTTGAAATGTTCACATGAGTATTTATCATGTTATAAAAATTACAAAATAAAAATATTTTCGGTCGTTTATGTTTAATAAATTGTTGCATTCAAGTATTCAATATTTTACTATGGGCAAATGAATATTTTCTTCACTTTTAAACCATTGTTGTTCGAAATTTCTCGGCCGTAGCTCTCCATGTTAAATGATACAATGTTATGCATGTATAAATAAAAAATACAGTACATAAACTAAATTTACTATACTTATACGATGTGAATCCTAAATTTGTAAAACATTCTTCTCTTTAACTAAACAAATGTAACGAAATTTTCACTAATGTGTATTTCAAAATAGTTGGTAAATCTAATTTTAATTAAGTACTTTGCTCATGATGTTTTTGATTACCCTTTTCTATCGTTGAGACTAATAACAGTCAAAATTAGTATAATTTATTTATAAATTATAACCTTATGTGTTTATTAATTAAATCATATTTATTTCATAACATAACTAAAAAATAGCTCATCTTTGGTAAGTTTGTGACTAAGTGTTTTAAATGTGTATATGTTTTCTATGTTTTTGATTCACAAGTTAAATGAGTCTCATGCTTCGTAAGTTATCTCCCGTCTAATTTGATAACTAAGAAAAACAAAACATAACATCTTTATATTTGACCATAAAAACATTATATATAAAACAAAATATGAGGATGATAAGGGTAAAATATGGTGAACAATTCAAAATGAGTGACTATAAAATTGCAAACAATATTCTTCACATTGACGGTTATCATGAGCAATTGAGTGAATTGAAGGAGAATATATTGATCGCCAAGGTACTATGGGTAATTATGAACAATGTACTGGTAAGCGAGTAGATGAGACTCTACTAAATGATAGTCTGAGGCATCTATAGAAAGGAAGAATGGAAAAAAGATTGTTTAGTTTAATACTATTTGTTTCAAGCACTATATATTGATGGGGTATGTTATGTTCTTAAAATAAAGAAAGATGACACAATGGAGAATTACTTTTCAAATTAATGATAGTAGAAAATTAGTTTAGATATAATTGAGAGTAGATTTTTGCTTAAGAAATTAAGTATAAAGTGATGAGAACTTTGACTCATAGATTCACCTATATCAATATATCCATTGAAAAATCACATACCATGAATTCAATTACACTTGACAAATTTGGAGGAAACCGTAGTCATATACTAGCAAAAGCTAAATAGGTTTTGAAGATGATGCGGAAGAGATTCTGCTGATGTCTTACATTGAAGATGATGAATTGAAAAAAAAAACGAAGGATTCTTGTTTTTAGGATGCTCCAATCATATGTGCACAAACACGAGCATGTTCACAACTTTGGATCAATTTATTCAATTGGATTAAGTTAGAAACCAACAATTGAATTGAATTCAAATAAACAACATCTTGATTGAATTCAAATAAACAATCTTTCCAAAAGCCATCCTCTTCCCCAAAGCATATCCAAATGCTTTGAGGAAGAGGCTTAGAAACATCAACCATAACCCAAGCTTTACAGTAATTATACATAGCAATATTATTCCTAGGGACCCATACTGCTAAAGGCAACCCTATTGATTTAGCAATTTTATTAACAAAATCAGAATTATATAATATTTCAGGCAATTTTGGTAGCGAAATCCAAAGAGGAGTCACAGGCGACTCCTTTTTGGGGTGAAAATCGGGTGACCACTTAAGAATTCTAAAAGACAGATTTCCTATCGATCTAACAGGTTTGCTCCAAAACGTTTTTACATCTTCTAGTTGAACAAATTCTATGAAATAATGCCTATAGTCCCACCTAGATATACTGAAAGAACCTACAAACCTAAATGCAGCAATGTACACTTTGAACTCGCTGAAAGTAGGACTCCCAAACGAGAACTTAGCGATTAATGTATGCTTAGAGATATTAGTCAGAGAAGACTTATCCGAATGTCAAAAATGCACCGACTTGTAGTCCTCATGCTCCTCGTGCACGACTCCTTTGTGAATGAACTCTTTGCTTCTTCCTCCAACCACTTCAGTAAAATACTTCTTTCCTTCAGAGCTTTTCGAATGTCAGATTCATTATCATCGTCGGAGTAGCAGCACCTTTCAGATGGGGAAAGTCTTCTTGAACCACATTCGTGCTCATCTTTCCTCAGATCCAAATCTTGAAGTAGATTTCAGAACGAAAACCAGCTTCTCAGCAAGAAGCGATTTAACCACTAGACGAACCAGCTTCAGGAGATCCTTGCTTCAGGAGATCGCTTCTGATTTGTGTTTCGATGATAATGGTTGTTTATGAATCAGCCTCTCAAAGTCTAGTTTTTTGTTTCGAAAGAAGGAAGAGAAGCTAAGAGAGAGAGAGAGATTTGAATGAGTGGAGGAGAGTCGATTGAAATCCTCGAGAAGAGGACAGCGATAAGCCTAGGGAACCACTACTTCTTGGGCCTTCTTGAAAACCCGGCAATCAAATCTTGGAGCGAACCCCATATATATATATAACATATCCAAAATATATATAAAAATAAAAATAACATATTTTATAAATATCTACTAGTAATCAGTGATCTGTTCAGATATTAAATAATATTTAAATATAATAATAAAAATTCAAACAAAAAATATCACTTTTTTTTCACTATCGTATTTAGAAGACAATATTAAAAACCCAAATTAAATAGAAGAAAAAGCTTAATTCAAGACCAACATCCGTACATATTTAAAAACTCTAAAATTCCCACTCACATGTTATAGTCTTTCAGGACTTTGGTAAAAAAAACTTTTGGACAAATATTTCATGTAATATGATTCTTCGCCGTAAATTGAAATATATCTCAGGTAACTCTCATCCCAAGTGATCGGTTAAAATAATAATTAAAATATATGTTTAATTATTAATCAACCATAATAAAATTAATTTAATTAAAGTAAGAGACAAATTATGATATCTTGTAATTTAGATCCATATGTGTTTCACAAGAAAGTTGGTTGTAATTTTATTATTTCCAATATATATATATATATATATATATATATATATATATTAGGAAAATAGATAAGAAAACCATTTATATAGTTTGTTAAAATTGTGAAAAAGAAATTTTTATTTATTCTTTCATATCAAAATTTTAAATCCTAAAACTATTATTTTAAGAAAACATTAATTCTTCGTATTATATTTTTAGGTTAATCTTAGACTACAAATTTTGATTTCGAAATTAAATGACCGCAACAAACAATTGGAGATCTATATTGTATATTTTAAAAAATTCTCATGAGTATTTTTTAGATTACAATTTTTTTAAACAATAGAAAATTTGTGATTTATTTTTAATAAATTGTTACCTTCACCATTTTAATATGCGCATATGAATATTATGTATATTTTTAAACCATTATTGCTCTAAAATTTTGGACGAAGTTCTAGATACTTATTCCAATATCCTAATGAAATGATATGATGCATGTGTAAATAAAACATACATACATAAACTAAATTAACTATACTTATATAATGTGAATTTTAACTTTGTAAAACATTTTTATCTTTAGCCTAAGAAAATAAAGAAATATACACTTATACGTACTTTCAAAATAATTAAAGAAATCTAACTGTGGATTAAGTATTTTTCTCATAATTGTTTCTATTTCTATTTGCGATTGTTCTGACCGAGGATAGTCAGAATTAACTATAATTTATTTAGTTATTAAAATTTTATATGTTTAACCATTAATTAAGATTTATTTCTTATCTAATTTCATGTCATAGTTAAAAGCACTCGTGTTGGACGTTTATGACTAAAGTTTTAAAATAAGTTGATGATTCGCAAGTTGTCGATTCAGAAGTTAAATGAGTATCATGTTTCTTAACTTATCACCAATCTAATTTGATCGCTAAAAAAATGAAACATAACATATTTATATATCCATGTAAGAAACGTTATATATATAAAAATCATATGGTGATAAGGGTAAAAACTTTGCGAACAAGAACCAAATTCTAAAAAATAAATGTTAAACAAATGAATTTGTTTATCTTCTTTTATGTAATTACGAAAATAAGATTTATTTTCGTAAATATCTCTGATATATAGCACACGTTTCGAGTACTAAATCATATAAGAGGAGTTTCAATCATAGTTATATTCAACCAAATATTTACCCTCATATATTTTTAAAGTCATGAACCTACTCGAATTTCTGATTTTCTCGTTAAATCTCCATAGACAGTTGGTAGCTTTTTTATCTCAAAATAAACACTTATTTAATATATCTCATAATGTGAGTACACCGTCGAAACAAGAGAACAAATTAATGATTGTGAATTTGAGGTTAGAATAGCAGGAACGTTTTAATGCGGCTTCAGGATATGTTGATGTCGACCCATATAGGAAAATGGTTATGTTTTTTTTTAATAAACCAGCAATTTAAGGGAAGGTTCGAAGTTTGTACGAGTATTTTGAGTATTTAGCCATCTTATGAAGATATACTATAGCCAGAAATGCAAATAGGTCAAGAAAAAGACATGTAGTAAGTTTGGCAACTCACATAGAAGGTAAAATACATACCCTTCTTTATGGGAGTCATGTTACACCTTTTATTTTATTTGACGAGGACGATCTAAGAGTCGTAGCTGGACCCTATGAGGGTGCAGTGGTGATTGGTGTAGAAATAGCATGGACAGAGATCTGAAGAATATTAATTGATACAAAGAGTTCAGCGAATGTATTGTTTAAATCAACATGTGATAAGGTGTGTAATCCCCCTAAAATTCTCTAATATGAGCATACCATAATTGGATTCCCAGAGGTAACAACGCAAGTTATCAGGGAATTAGAGGGAGATTTTTTATTAGGGAGAGGTCCTTTCAGGAAAAGAGGTTCGCGTTTTGTTAATGTTAGTATAATTTCCGACCATCTACAATGTTATCTTTTGGAGGTCACGGTTGTCAATGATGTACGATATTTTTTCAATTGTCCACCAATGTTTGAATTATATCATTGGTGATCACGTTAGAGTAGTTTGAAGTGGTCAACAAGTAGCAAGAAAGTGTTATGCAACCACTTTTCCTTCTAAAAGGGCCGTTTCTGGTGGTCAAATGACTGAATAGCAATTAAGAGAGATTGACTTCGGATGAGGAATGTGTAGATGATCAGAGGGTAACCCCGGGGTCCCTTAGTAGTGGGAGAAAATATTGAGAAGTATAAGTTCCCAAACGGGAAAAATTTGCAAATATAAATGTTAGTCTCACCTACTTTACGTTACCAATTGTTAAGGTTTTTATCTGACAACCTGGATGTTTTTGCTTGGAAACTTGAGGATGTACTAGGGGTTCCATGTTAGTTAATATGTCACAGATTGGCCTTAAAATCGAAGGTCAAGCATATTATTTAAAAGAGGAGAGATTTTTCTGTAGAGAAATCATAGGCAATTGTGGGTGAAGTAGATCATATACCCAAAGTCAGACATAGAAAGGAGGCACAATACCCATTATGGACTACAAATCCAATATTAATAAAAAAGAAGAACGCAAAATGGAGAATATGTGTGACTTCACGGATTTAAATAGGACGTATCCTGAAGAACTTTTTCCTATACCAAGAATTGATAAGCTTGTTGATTTAACACAGGGGAATATGGAAGTTTATAATGATGATATGTTAGTTAAGACTTCAACAGATGACGAAGATTTGTGAGATTCGGAAGAAAAGTGTTTTAATCTAAAGGCCATTCAATTGAATTTAACTCTAGAGAAATGTCTCTTCGATGTTAGGTCAAGCAAATTATTGGGATATATCATAAGGGAAAAGGGAATAAAAGCCGATCCTGACCAATTAAAGGCTTTAGTATCAATGACTTCACCTCAGACAATCAAAGAAGTGAAAATTTTGACAAAGAGGTTGGCTGCTCTTAATAGATTTGTCTCTCAATTTTCTAACACATGTGCTTATTTTTTTTCAAGTTTTGCATCGACCAAAGGAAGTTAATCGGACATCAAAATGTGAGGTGGTATTTTCAAATATTAAAGATTATTTGTTATCACCTGAAATTATATCCAAACCTCGAATAGGAGAACAACTATTTCTATATGTAGTTGTATCGGATTTCACTGTTAGTGCTGTGCTGATAAGGGAATAGGGTGGAGCTTCTTGGTAAGTTTATTATGTGATGAAATGTTTATTGGTGTAGGAGAAAAAGTGCTTAAGGCTTGAGAAGTTAGCTCTGGCTTTGGTGGTGGCTGCTAGGAAAATGCACCCTTATTTTCAAGCTCATACAATTGTTGTCCGAACTTTTTACATTAAAAAATGTATTACAACAATCAAATATTTCTGGAAGAATGACTACTAAGTGGTCTGTTGAGTTATAGGATTTTGATATAATTTTCTCTCCTCGAACAGCTATTAAGGCTCAAGATTTAGCCAATTGTTTGGTTAAATTTCATTCAAGCTGATCTGATGAGAAATGTTTAGACCATTGTTACCAGTAGACTCAACGTGGGTGGTTCGAACAAATAGAGGTTCTAGTATATTAGTATCAAGTGCGAGAGTACAATTTATTGCTTCTTCTGGAGAAGAAATGTATCAGATCATTCGGTTTGGATTTCATGCGTCGAATAACGATGTGAATACCATGTTGCTTTAGCTGGTTTAAAGCTTGCAAGTATTTTTGGGGCAAAAATAATTCGGTTGGAGACAAATTCTCCAATCTAATTTGATCACTAAAAAAATGAAACATAACATCTTTATATTTGCAGGTAAAAAACGTTATATATATATATATATAAAAATAATAGGACGATAAGGGTGAAAACCTTGCGGACAAGAACCAAATTCTAAAAAATAAATTTAAACAAAAGAATTTTTAGGATGCTCCAATCATATGTGCACAAACATGAGCATCTACGCAACTTTTGATCAAAATTTATTTTATTGGATTAAGTTAGAAACCAACAATTGAATTGATTCAAAGATAAATGGATAGTTTAGTTAAGAATCAAGCGCATCATTTATGGAATAAGGGAGGTATATTATCTACCCGATCTACAAAACAATCTGTCGATGGTAGGCAAATTGCAAGAAATGGGTTAAAACATTTATGTCATAAGTATTCATCAATCACTTAATGTTCATAAACAAATTTATAAATATTACCCTCTTAAAACACTTGTAGAAAATCTTTGATTTCCATGACAAATTAAATTTATTTGACAAAAACGTAAACAATATGTTTAGTTTTTCAACCACAAAACTTTCATCTACATCCTAAAAAACTTAAATAATATTTCATACAATTTCGTGGTCCGCAATGATACCAATAATGTCAATACCAATGGTTCAAGCATATGAAAGAACAAAACAAATCTTCATTCCTACATATAAAATAATTCTTCAAATGGTCAAAACAATAACTAAATCTAAAACATGGGCTAATCAATATTCGTAATGTTATCTAAACATAATATATTCATGTTTAATGATATTTATATGGTCTTTAATTTCGGCATTATGGTTCGTTGTTTGAGAAAAAGGGGTGATATTTGGTTTTTGACCCTTCTAAAATTAACTAAGCTTTTGCTCTCCTTGTGCATTTTCTTTTTTGAATTTTATAAGTGTGAGTCTTATTTCAGACATAGTATAGAAGACAACTTGATATCACAATTATAGTAAAATATGATGAAACATTTCCATTTTAAAGTTTGATAAAAAATAATATCTTTGATATTTCTTTTGTTCTAAATTATATTTAGAGCAAACATCCCGCAAGAGACTTTGGTCTATCCCTTTATCCACATTTATTTTGGTCGAACTATTTTGGGATACATTGCATATTGGTCGATTCATTTTGTCGATTTTTCCAACTTGCGTCTACTCAAACTCCATGGCGGTGTGGACAAATTCAAAATCGATTAGCTCTATTTATGGTGTTTCCGTGTGATATCATTGTATCCTTGGAAATACATAAATTAGTAAAAAAACAGTACCATCAACGCTTAATAAGGATATCCATCCGATTTTCCGTGCCATAAGTTTTTCTCAAAACACTTAATATTTATATTGTCCACCTGCGAAATAAAATAGAAAAATATATAAAATGAATTCAGGCGAATAGTTAAGAAAACATAAATTTTAACTTTCGTGGATGATGGTATAATAGTTAATGTTCTTTTAGTAGAATTATCTACAACAATAATTTATTGGATATAGACTAAAAAATTAGCTTGGTTCACCATCTTTAGTATTTCATCCAGGATATATTATATATATACAAAATATATTGTTATAAAAAATTATATAAAAAAACATCCAAAATATATATAAAACAAACAAAATATTAATTAAATTTTTTTATAAATATTTATTAGTATTTATTGATATTTTGAGATATTAAATAATATTTAAATCTAAAAACAAATTGTTAGACCAAACTGATATCGCTTGTTTTTTTCACTATTCTTTCGAGAAATATCGAAAACCCTAATTAGATAGAAGAAAAAATTAAATTAAGGACCAACTTCCCTACGTACTTGAACAACCTGAAATTTTCACTATCAAGCTCAAATATTACAAAACAAAAGATTTGGACAAACATTTAATATAACAAATTATTTAATTATAATCCTACGAGTAAATATGAATACATTTATGATAACTCCTAACAAATATAGACTTGTATCAAATAAAATAAAGTGTTTAGTTGGTTAAAAGTTTGATTAAAATATAATTTTAATTATTAATCAAACATAAAAAAATCAATTTAAGTGAAATAAAATTTAAATTTTGTAATTTTGTAATTTATGTTACTTATGATAATGTTTGTTGCAATCTTATAATTTTTAAAATATATGAATATTATGAAATTAGATTAGAAAAACTTTTACAGTTTGTTCATATATTTTAAGAAACATATATTTCTTCGTTTATTTCAAAATTTAAAATTTAAAAATTATTATTTTGAAGTAAATTTTAATTTTTTTTTTATAATTTTGTGAGGATAATATCTAAGGTTAATGTGACAACTAACATGATAAAAAAAAAGCTAAATAGTTAATAAAAATAAAAATAAAAATACTGGTTCGAGAATAAAAATACCAAAAGAAGGTTTGAAACTAAAGATAAATTATGATATTAATTTATAATTTATTAATAAATTTAATTAGTTAAAAATTTGAAAAAAAAACTCAAAACTAGATTTGAAATAAAGGATAAATTATGAGATTAATTTTTAATTTTTAAATAAAAGTTATTTAATATTTTCAAAGTGGTAATAATTGAAAAGTATAAACACGCCAACATGGGAAATAATACTCACAAGAATTGAGAGTTTGCTTTTTACCTACCTTAAACACCATGAAATTCATTATATTCTGGAAATGAACAAATTTTAAAATAAAAGTAACACCAAACGTCGTCGTACAGGTATAAGTAATTCGAAAGAGGTAAAATAACCCAGACTTAACGTCTCAAACTCTCAATCATGTACACAGAAAGGGGATGATCAAAAGAGTTGTAACCCTAGGGAACGGTGTTTATCACAACCAGATGATCTATAAAGCAGACCAGGCCTCCGTCCTTGAAAAGCCACAAGATCTCTCTCTCACCCAAAATTTCCATCAACACATAAATGAATTCCAACATATTCTCCACCGGAAACGCAAACACCTCTACTGTTCCTCCACCTCCGATAAGGCGTAGGGGTAGGCCGAGGAAAGAGAACAATGGCAAACAACTTATGATTGATCAACAAGAGCCTAAATCTAAATTTCTAAAGAGATCAAGACGTGACAGTGCTTCTTCCTCAACTTGTGTTTTGCCCAGATATCACTCATACATTTGCGGGGAGATATTCGAAAGGCAGTGCCATCTTTTCCCTCTAAAATGTTTTACTTATATGGGTTTCTTTGACCATCTTCGGACTCACCATCAGGATTATCCCGGCGAGGATCCTTTTTCTTTAGAGGAGATGGATGTCTCCTATATTTTGACCAATTTTTCTGCGTACTCTTTACCATCATCAGTGACAGTGACCAACCAAGCTAATGACAATAATTCTGTGAAGGAGGTCGCCCGAAAGGTGGCTTTGTTTGATCTTAATCTTACTCCTGAGAGAGAGGATTCAGAAGAAGAATTAGGTTTATAAAATGAAATGCAATCTCTCCTGAGTTTTATGTTTTGTTTCTGTCGCTAATGTGATTAGATAGTTTATCTCACTAGGATGTCCTTTGTTCTATTTGTATTCTATTCCTTCCTTTGGGTTATTGTTTATTAAATAAAAATTGAAAGGATTACTATACAAAAAGTGAAAAAAAATAAACAGCATTTCCAACTATATAGTGATTGTGCTAGTATTTGTGAAATTTTTGAATTTGTGCAAATGATAACAACTATAAGATTGTGATAGAACATAAATTTGGGGTTAATTTATTTCAAAAAGTAATTGTTATTTCCCTTTCTTCTTTTATATTTACGAAGGAAGTGAAATATCTGAAAAGTACAAGTTTTATATTTACGAAGAAAATGAAATTATCTGAAATATCTTGTAATTTAGATCCACATGTGTAACAAGAAAGTTGGTTGTAATTTTATAATTTCCAATATATATATATATATATATATATATATATATATATATATATATATATATAAATAAGGAAAATAGATAAGAAAACTATTTATATAGTTTGTTAAAATTGTGAAAAAGAAATTTTGTATATATTCTTTTATATCAAAATTTTAAATCCTAAAACTATTATTTTAAGAAAAAATCGATTTTTGGTATTATATTTTTAGGTTAATCTTAGACTACAAATTTTGATTTCGAAATTAAATGACTGCAACAAACAATTGGACATCTATATTATATATTTTAAAAAATTCTCATGAGTATTTTTTAGATTACAATTTTTTTTTAAACAATAGAAAATTTGTGATTTATTTTTAATAAATTGTTACCTTCACCATTTTAATATGCGCAAATGAATATTATGTATATTTTTAAACCATTATTGCTCTAAATTTTTGGATGAAACTCTAGATACTTATTCCAATACCCTAATGAAATGACATGATATGATGCATGTGTAAATAAAACATACAATACATAAACTAAATTAACTATACTTATATAATGTGAATTTTAAATTTGTAAAATATTATTATCTTTAACCTAAGAAAATAAAAAAATATACACTTATACGTACTTTCAAAATAATTAAAGAAATCTAATTGTGGATTAAGTATTTTGCTCATAATTGTTTCTATTTCTATTTGCGATTGTTGAGACCGAAGATAGTCAAAATTAACTATAATTTATTTAGTTATTAAAAGTTTATATGTTTAACCATTAATTAAGATTTATTTCTTATCTAATTTCATGTCATAGTTAAAAACACTCGTGTTGGACGTTTGTGACTAAAATTTTAAAATAAATCCATGATTCGCAAGTTTTCGATTCAGAAGTTAAATGAATCTCATGTTTCGTAACTTATCTTCAATCTAATTTTATCACTAAAAAATGAAACATAACACATTTATATATGCAGGTAAAAAACGTTATATATATAAAAATCATATGGTGATAAGAGTGAAAACTTTGCGAACAAGAACCAAATTCTAAAAAATAAATTTTAAACTAATGAATTCTTTTTATCTTCTTTTATGTAATTAAAAAAATAAGATTTATTTTCGTAAATATCTCTGATATATGGCACACTTATCGAGTACTAAATCATATATAAGAGGAGTTTAAATCATAGTTATATTCAACCAATATTTACCCTCGTATATTTTTAAAGTCATGAACCTACTCGAATTTCTGATTTTCTTGTTAATTCTCCATAGACAGTTGGTAGTTTTTTTATCTTAAAATAAACACTTATTTAATATATCTCATAATGTAAGTACATCGTAGAAGATCCATTCGGAAGGCAGCCAATGCTACATTGTCTTCGTAAAACTCCATGTCCGTCTTGACCTAGATGAATCGCTTGGTGTATTCTTTCAAGCTCTCACCAATTTTTTGTCGACAATAAATGATGGTATCTCCGTTGGCACGAAACCTTTTGTTTCCGACGAAGTGCTGCCGAAACATACTCCAAAACATATCGAAATTCTTTATGCACCACTGAGGCAGACGATTGTACCACTTAGAGACAACGTTCTTGACCGTATGAGAGAAAGCTCTACACAATAACTTGTCTATTATGGCTCAACATCTAGCCATTTTTTTGGTTGAATTTCATTTAAGCCGATCTGATGAAAATGATTAGAGCATTGTTACCAGTAGACTCAACGGGGGTGGTTCGAACAAATGAAGGTTCTAGTATATTAGTATCAAGTGCGGGAGTACAATTGATTGGCGTAGATATAATTGTTTTCCGAACGTTTTTCAGTTAAAGAATGTATTACAACAATCAAATATTTCTGGAAGAATGACTACTAAATGGTCGGTTGAGTTATAGGATTTTGATATAATTTTCTCTCCTCGAACAGCTATTAAGGCTCAAGATCTAGCAATTGTTTTGGTTGAATATCATTCAAGCCAATCTGATGAGAAATGTTTAGAGCATTATTACTAGTAGACTCAACGTTGGTGGTTCGAACAAATTAAAGTTCTAGTATATTAGTATCAAGTGCGGGAGTATAATTTATTGCTTCTTATGGAGAAGAAATGTATCAGATCATTCGGTTTGGATTTCATGCGTCGAATAACGAAGCTGAATACCATGTTGCTTTAGCTAGTTTAACGCTTGCATGTATTTTTTGGGCAAAAATAATTCAGTTGGAGACAAATTCTTCATTGGTAGCGAATAACAAGATGGGGTATCTTACGCTAAGAAATTCCAACTTGTTTTATATATTTGTGAGCTTCGAGGATTAACTCTTTTGTTTGATGAAATGGTTGTGGAACACATTAGAGAATGGTTTGAAATGTAAAGTTGAGTGGTAATGAAATTGGAGGTGGTAAACATTTGATGAAGTATTTTTCAATTATACGAGGTCTATAAAAAAGGGATAGTGATACTTAGCATTTTTCAACCACACAAAAAGTGACAACAAGTGTTGCATGTTTAACATTTGTGAACATAAACACTTTATCCAACAAAGTAAACATACATACCTCGGACAACGAAACAAGAACAGAAAATAATAATAAAACAAGAATGATGACCACCAACCATATTGATCACAAAAAATGACCAAATGCAGTACCTATTTCTAGTTACCCTCGCCACCATTGGGAGCATTATCTGAGCTTCCTTCTGAGGAACTTTTTCCTTGATCAGAAGAGCCTGATGTACTATCTTTATTATCCTCAGAATCGGATTCTTTAGATGATTTATTTGTGACAGTGACAAATGCCTATTTAGAGCTTCACTATAGTAGATTAAATTCCACAATTATGCTAAATTTTCCCTCGGAAATACATGATAGAATTCGCGAAGCAAAGAGATTATTGTTTGTTCTTTGGTTAATTTTATGGCAACAAGGCTATCGGTTCAACTTTTATTCATCGTGGCTTTGATGGAGATGCGTTTTTGTTCCTCAGTTTTCATACTAAATGATTCCAAATCCTTAAGAGCTTTCTTTCTTTCTTATTCGTTGTTATCAAATCATTCCTTGAGGGATGAATATTTTGATTGTTCTTAGTTTAACTCAACATCCTATTTTTCCTTAAGTTTGTCTAGTTCAGTCTTATGATGAGACTTAAGTTTTCCTTTTTCTTGGTGATTAATTGCGACCAATGGTATTTGATTTGGATGGTTCTCTTAAGGAATTATGATATGTCGGCCTTAAAGGCTTGGAATTATTGGATGAGGTTTTGGTTACAAATATCTCTTAATTTATTTATGTAAGTATCCTCTTTTCCACGAGATTACATCATTTACAAGATTCTACAAAAAAATTCACGCATATTTGACCTCTTCGCATAATTTCTTGGATGTATCTTCGAGGTCGAAGAAAGTTTGAAGTATATTTAACACTCCTTAGGAGGTTTTCCTGGAAAGATGTGGAGGATAGTTTTCGTATACAACAAGGGTACCTGAGGAAGAAACCTGATGAGGAGATAAACTCAGACTTTGAGGTAAATTAGCTTCCGTAATTTGGTCACGGATTTGTACGATATAGTCTTAGATTTATTAAATTTTCAGGGTCCATGTCCCTGTACAAATCTTGGATTTGATCCTCGCCAATTATGTCTTTGGGAACCATATTCTTTATTCCTTGATTGTCTGTTTCAAGAGCTTCGTATCTTTCTTCTACCTTTTTAACATCTGCTGTCGAATTTGGATAATGCACAAAACTATATCTTCTGTCACGGTTGTTGGAGGACTTTTTGAAGAATTGTTATTTTTCTTTAAAGTAATAGTTTTCTTTCTTTTTTTCGAAGACTCGGTTGAGCCTTATTCTGTGTTAGGGGGGATAACTTCATTGGTTTTTCTTTTTCATTTCCTTTCATGACTTTTTCTTTTCGGATTTTTGGATGAGTTAGTTTGGTATCTTTTCTTATTTTTCTTTGGAAGCAAGTGGCTATGTGCTCTGTTCCGAACATGAAGTATGACGAGTGTGTGTCAGGAGCAGCTAGAATTGTCATGACATCTCCTGGATATAGGGGCTCCATTAGTTCATCAGTTGGGACAACAGAACCCATAGAGATCTTCTATAGATATCTTAAGATAAAATTCAGAGGCTGGAAAGCCTTGTGAAATTCATTACACTTTGTTTTTTCTACTCACTTAGATAGTTTGAAAAATGTGTCTTTAGCACCAACTTGGTGGATTTTGTACCGCCTCAAAAATCTACTAGGAACAATAATAGATAAAATATTTGAAACAAAATTACAGTTAAAATAAAAAGACTTTGTATCACTTACTGGTACTTTTCCATTTGAGGTTCAGCTTCGAAGGATTTTCATCAAAAATCTTTTTCCCATTCTCCCAAGCTCCAGAGATAAAGAATTATCTCTTCTTCTAAAACTAGTCAGCTTCGAGGATATCATCAATCAATTTGAATAGGTCTCTGAGCGTGGATAATAGAAGGGTAAAACCGGATTTTTGTAAAGGTCAATCGGCGTGATAAATTGTTCGAATGAAAGTGGTGTGTGGCCAAGTCTTGAGGCCATTATGCTAGATAGTAATGTGAACCACGAGTTTGGACTTTCTTGCGCCGGACATAAATCGATAATATCGAAATAATCTACTATGATTGGGTCCAACGGAAACCAAAGGCCCCAATTTATAATCGCAAGATAGACCACGATTTATTTTCTCCTCAATAAAGTGGAGTCTCTCCTACGCTGGAACCGAAAAGCGACGTTATCTGAGATAGTCCATTGCTTCTTGAGGGATTCAACTTCGAATTGGTCTTAATACTCATATAGTACGTTTTTCAGTGCAACAAGATATTGAGGGATGACAACTTAAGATATACGCTTAGGTTAGCAGAGATGTCATCATGCAGACAAATTTTTTCTTTGTTCTTTTCTCATTCTTCTTTGGAGCTGTTTTCTTTGAGATATTATCCTCAGATTATGAGGGACAAGTGTTGTCTGTATTCTGAGTATTTCAGTTAGTCTCTGCTTAGATTCTGACTCAACAATTTTCTTGGAGGCTTCATCTCAAAGTTGAGGAGGGGCAGTGTTGGTAGTAGCAACTTGTGAATTATTAAGAGGAATTTTAGTGGTTTGTTGGTTAATCTACGAAGGAATTGCCTATGACTCTTTTTTTGTCACAACCTTTTCGTTCAAGGGAAAAGAAGATGTAGGGTTTTGTGAAGTTTCGATATCTTCGGCATCTCTCATTGCTACAAATTCACTTCTTCAAAGAATTTTATTTTTTTAGAAGAAGTTTCTGAATGTAATTAAGATGTTTGTTTGCCAGTTGATTTTATAAGGAGTTAGAGTTGGAGTATTGGAAGACAACTCTCTCTTTGTATCCATATATTTTATGTGTGATAAGGAAAATGGGAGTTGAGAGAGTATTGATAGAAGAATTAGTTGATAACGAATTGGGTTGCTCTGAAAATGGAGATGAAAGGTTGACAAGGGTCTGATAGGTTGAAATGTGAATCGAAAAATGGTTGCCTAGTCTAAACGTAGGATGATACGTGTAGGATGTAAGATTTAAATAGCATGTTGCACGTGTACTAGGGTATTCTATAAAGTTCTAGCCCATTGTAGGTGAATGATTGAGAACTCCATGAGTGTTTCTAAAGTAAAACTACACTGAGTTTTGAGGTAAGTTCTTGTGGTATTGATAGAAAGTTTTCGAGGCTGACAAAGAAAGTGTTAGAGGCGGTTATTAAAACGTTTTCGATGAGGACATGAAGAACAAAAATAGATTTCCGAGGGAGATTAGACGTTATGTTCAAAGTAATCCAAAATATGTTTAGTCTTTGTTCAGCAATCTTCACGGAGACCATAAGGGATACTGATAAGGATATAAATAATCAATGAGTAAAAAAAATTTGAAAAAGTGTTTATTGTTTAAGAATTCTATAGTTAGAGGATAAGTTTAACATTTAATACAGATAATAAGGGCTAAAATTGAAATTTTCTATAAGTTATAACTCATTTTGTTACTCATCATTTTTTCCTATAAATAGTAGAGGGGATTGAGAAATAAAGGACTAATTGACACTTTATATTCATATTCGATTATTGTCTGCTTCTCTCTCTAAAAGACTTATAGGTTTATTTCTCTTTAATATAATTTTTATTATTTTATCTTTACTGTGAAAGTCTATTACTTAACAGGGGCCACTTATACTGATAAGAATTTTTACATCATATTTTTTTTATGTCCATGGATAAAGTTGACAACTACAAGTGGGTATTATAATATTTGTAATCATTTATGGTAACTAACTAGATTGAACAACCTTTTATTATGCTAACGGGTAGAGACTTCGCATTGGAGAATACGGCAAAAGAAGTGTTCTCTAAAGCAACCCACGTGTGTGAATATAAATTTATTAATTAGAATAAAAAAATGAAAACTCATTCAAATCTCTGTTATCAATTTTTAAAGATGTCAAACCCGGTTAATATTTCTATATAAAAAAAAATTAACGTAACATCGCCAATAGAAATAATAACTCGATCCTCTCGGATTTTAGGTTCCTATTTAGCCAAGTAACCAGTAACTTCATATGTCTCTCTACAAACACATTCTAATTTAACGTCAATATATCATGAATATCCAAGATCTCATTCCTTAGAAAACATGAAGATAAAATAATGGATAACACTAGTGGAAAGAAAATATAAAAAACAATTGTCGATGTCTAAACTAGATGGAACTTAGCTTATTATCTTCTTGTATGAACTTATTTTTTTAAAGAAAATGTTACACGTTTTCATGCAGTTCATATACCAAGTCTAAGGGAAATATGCTAATTTCCTGTCAAATCAAAAAAAAAAAAGAAGGAAAGCACAAAACAAAAGTGAAATCAAAGATACAATTGTTAACGGAGTTCAGCAAATTATGCTTACGTCTTCGGACCTGCTGCAGATCGATTTTATTAGGAAGAACACAGTGACTGCCGTTTCTTGTGAATACACCAAAAAACCCTAACCCTAACACAAGGTTTTATAGAGACTGTAACACTTAAAAAAGGGAAAAAAATATTACAGTCCTTAATGTGTAATTTATAACCCCCTAAAATTACACTGTCTTTTCAATTCACTCCAGTTCTCTTTAATGTGCTTAGCACTTGCCTCATCTCCACTGTCTTCACATTCTACTTGAAGGTTATGATACATTTTACTCAGGTGATGGCAAACTGGCTTCATTGGAAATGCAGATAAGTTCAGAAAAACTTAACAATCTCCCACTTGAAGACTGGTTTTAACCTGTCTTCACACCTTGATCTATGTAGCAGATCTTTCTGGTCTTATTACTCTTGTAGACCAACTGAAGTTGAACACAACTTCAGTTTTTCAATGGCTACTGTCTTTGTCAACATATCAGCTGGATTCTTGCTTCCTTGGATCTTTTCCAGTATTAGCACCTCATCTTCCAATAAAGATCTAATGAAATGATAACGAAGACTGATGTGCTTGGTTCTTGAATGAAATGTTGAATTCTTCGCCAATTGAATTGCACTTTGACTATCAGTATGCAGAACGTTGTTCTTCTGTTTGAATCCCAACTCGGTTAACAAACCTTGAAGCCATATCATCTCTTTACTGGCTTCGGTCACTGCTACATACTCAGCCTCTGTAGTTGATAAAGTGACAATTTTCTGTAATTTTGACATCCAACTAACAACTGTAGTTCCAACAGTAAATATATAACCGGTAGTGCTTTTCCGGTGATCAACTTCACCTCTAAAATCTGCATCTACGTAGCCTTGTACCTTTAACTCTCCCTTACCAAAGTACAAACACTTTTCTATGGTACCTAGCAGGTACCTCAAAATCCATTTGACAGCTTCCCAATGATTTTTTCCTGGGTTTGACATAAACCTACTCACAACTCCCACTGCATAACTAATGTCTGGTCTCGTACAGACCATTGCATACATCAAACTTCCAATAGCTGAGGCGTAAGGAACCTTAGCCATGAAGTATTTTTCTTCATCCGTCTTAGGGGATTGATCCTTGGATAAACGAAAGTGACCTGCCAATGGTGTACTAACTGGCTTTGCAACACACATGTTAAATCTCTTCAAAACGCGATCGATGTACTCTGACTGAGATAACTGCAAAACTTTTCTATGCTTATCTCTTATGATTTGCATTCCAATAATCTTCTTCGCCGGACCCAAGTCCTTCATGTCAAATTCTTTTGACAATTGTAGCTTTAGTCTTCTAATATCATCCATATCTGAACCTGCTACTAACATATCATCAACATACAGTAGCAAAATGATATAACTGGACTTACATCTTTTAAAATAGCAACAGTGGTCCGCATTACACTTCTGAAAACTCTCTTTGTGCATAAAACCGTCAAATTTCTTGTACCACTGTCTTGGAGCTTGTTTTAAACCGTACAAACTTTTCTTAAGTCTGCATACCATGTTTTCTTTCCCTTCTTTTAAGAAACCTTCTGGTTGATACATGTATATCTCCTCATCCAAATCCCCGTGAAGAAATGCTGTCTTCACATCTAACTGTTCAAGATAAAGGTCTTCAATGGCAACAATACTCAACACTGATCTAATAGTATTAAGCTTCACAACTGGAGCAAAAATATCGGTGTAATCAATTCCTTCCTTTTGCTGGAACCCTTTGACAACTAGTCGTGCTTTGTATCTCTTAGAGCCATCATGCTCATCTTTCACCCGATACACCCATTTGTTATGAAGTGCCTTCTTACCCATTGGTAACTCAGTTAGATCCCATGTATCATTTGAGATTAAAGACTTCATCTCATTTTTCATAGCACACTCCCACTTACTAGCATCACTGGTCTGGCAAGCTTCATCATAGCATTCAGGTTCTCCTCCATCGGTAAGTAACAGATAGTTCAAGTATCTCCTGTTGGGTACATGGGGTCGGGAAGCTCTTCGCAAAACAGGAACTGCCTCGGTCGGCTGTAAGGTATCGGATTGCTGTCGATCGGTTTGTCCAACGGACTCTCCTTGTTGAGGGGTTAATCTGATCAGCTCTAATTCTTGACTATCTGGGACTCCTTCGATATCTGCAAATACTGATTCATACGGCTTTGAGTCATTTGCTTCAGTTTTATGTCTGTCCTTGTACATCACTGTTTCATTGAAGATCACATCTCTGCTTCGTATCATCTTCTTGTTCTCCTCATCCCAAACACGATAAACGAACTCATCTTCGCCATAGCCGATCAGGAAACATTTTTTCGATTTCGAATCAAGCTTGTTCCTGCCTTGGTCACTTATATGAACATATGTTGTACAACCAAAAACTCTTCGATGTGATAATTTTATATCCTTACCACTCCATACCTCCTCGGGTATTCGATGTTCTAAGGGAACCGACGGGCCTCGGTTAACCAGGTAAGCCGATGTGTTGATTGCTTCTGCCCAGAACTGCTTCGGTAAACCAGACTGTATTCGAATGCTTCTGGCTCTTTCTGTCAACATTCTATTCATACGTTCGGCAATACCATTATGTTGAGGCGTACCTGGAACGGTTCTCTCCATCCTGATACCATGCTCATAGCAAAAGTTCTTGAATTTGGTGTCCTCATATTCACCACCATTATCAGTTCTCAGCTTTTTAATCTTCAGACCTGTCTCATTCTCAACCATAGATTTCCATCTTCTAAAAACATCAAACACTTTAGATTTATGCTTCAGAAAATAAACCCATATCTTTCGAGAATGATCATCGATAAAGGTCACAAAATAGTGTTTCCCTCCTATAGATGAAACAGCTGTTGGCCCCCAAACGTAAGAGTGAACAAGCTCCAGCCTTTCTTTCTTTGGGGTTCTACCACTCGTCTGAAAACTAACCCTTTTCTGTTTTCCAAGTATGCAATCTTCACACATGTCTATATCGACTGACTTTAGACCTGGAAGCTTCCCATTCGAGTACATAATTTTCATACCCTTCACACTCATATGGCCAAGCCTCTGGTGCCAAACATTTGGATTTTCGTTTCCTGCTGCTATTGAAATTGAACAGCTCGTCTCTGCTGTCTTGTAAAGAGTACCACTCTTCTTTCCGCGAGCAATCGTCATTGCTCCCTTTGAAATTTTCCAATTGTCGCCATAGAAGATCGTACTATAGCCTTCGCTAGCCAACTGACCTACTGAGATTAAGTTCTTTCTCAGACTGGGGATATGTCTGACATCTTTCAGTTCCCATACAGACCCATTCAACTTAATCTTCACAGTACCTTTACCAATAATATCACAAGTTTGATCATCACCAAGATATACTTTTCCAAGGTTACCAGGGACATACCTCTCGAAGGATTCTTTCTTCGAAGTCGCGTGAAACGATGCTCCGGAGTCTAATATCCAAGACTCTTCCCTGCTTTCTAAGGAGCATATTAACGCATCATCTCCTTCTGAAGTGATATTTTCCTCTGTCTTCTTCTCTTGTTCCTTTGGTTCTCTCTTGCACTGATATTTTAAGTGCCCTGTCTTCCCACAATTCCAACACTCCTTGTTTCTCAACCCTGGGAATTTTTAGGATTACTAGACTTAGACCTCCAGTCTCTTGATTTGCCTCGGTAGTTCGACTTACCACGTCCATATACTCTGGTTGAATTTCTTCCTCTCGATTCTGTATGTAAGACTGAGGAGATTGATGACTCACCTGATTCTCTCCTTCGAATCTCTTCACTGAGAACTAGGTCACGAACATCATCAAATTTCAACTTATTGCTTCCTGATGAGCTACTCACCGCAGTGACAGTAGCATTCCAACTATCTGGTAGTGAAGACAACAGTATCAATGCTCGTATTTCTTCATCAAAATCAATTCCAACTGAACTCAACTGGCTTGTGATTGTATTAAGTTCATTGAGGTGTTGAGCTACCAAAACACCTTCCATCATTCGCAAATTGAATAAACGCCTCATCAAGTGAACTTTGTTAGACGCTGATGGCTTCTCATACATACTGGAGAGAGCCTTCGTAAGACCCGCCGTGGTTGTTTCCTTTATGATGTTAAAAGCAACGTTGCGGGATAACGTCAATCGGATGACTCCAAGAGCTTGTCTATCAAGAAGTGTCCATTCTTCATCTTTCATACCTTCTGGTTTCTTTTCTGAGAGGGGTTGATAAAGTTTTTTCTGGTACAGATAATCTTCAATCTGCATCTTCCAGAACCCAAAATCTACACCATCGAATTTTTCGAGTCTCACCTTTCCTTCGTCTGTAGCCATTGCTCCCACTCAAATCTGATTTCCTTTGGATCGCTGCCAACTTGGCTCTGATACAAGTTCTAAGGGAAATATGCTAATTTCCTGTCAAATCAGATCAAAAGAAAAAAAGAAGAGAAGGAAGCACAAAACAAAAGTGAAATCAAAGACACAATTGTTAACGGAGTTCAGCAAATTATACTTACGTCTCCGGACCTGCTGCAGATCGATTTTATTAGGAAGAACACAGTGACTGCCGTTTCTTGTGAATACACCAAAAAACCCTAACCCTAACACAAGGTTTTATAGAGACTGTAACACTTAAAAAATGGAAAAAAATATTACAGTCCTTAATGTGTAATTTATAACCCCCTAAAATTACACTGTCTTTTCAATTCACTCCAGTTCTCTTTAATGTGCTTAGCACTTGCCTCATCTCCACTGTCTTCCCATTCTACTTGAAGGTTATGATACATTTTACTCAAGTGATTGCAAACTGGCTTCATTGGAAATGCAGATAAGTTCAGAAAAACTTAACACCTAGGACAATGAACTAATATTGACCTCTCACAACTCAAAATTGGTTTTATATTTGTGAAACGATACTGTTCGTAAGAATATCTCGCAAATGAATATCTTCATTAAATTTGGAGATATTAAGAAATATTTGTATACGATGTATAAATCTTGTGACGAGAAATACGGGATCAATAATTATAGGTCATCCTCGAGATCCTCGAGCTAAAGACCATTCTAATAGGAAATCTAACAAGAATTTTCCAAAGTAGTAACTTTTTATTAATTCAAGAATATAGATCATTTTACATGTTTTGGTCCTTATTTATACTCTTACATAACAATTACAATTTAGCCATTTATTACTAGCATTATTATTCGCACACGTAGACCATTATCAATGTTAATGGTCCTAAAATCACGACCATTACTGTGGGAGTAATGTGTTATGCAGGTTGACCAATAAATATATTAGACTTCATTGATGACCCTATTTTCTAGTTATTTATCATGCACATCGACCCTTTTGCTTTGCTCTTGCTCAAAATACCCTTTGCTCGGTAATAGCCTCGGCTGGGTTTACCTCACGTTTGGGTCTTCCGACTTCTGTTTGGTCCTTCTCGTCTTGACCTTGATATTCATCAGCCCGAGCTCCTGGCTGCGCGTGGCCCTATGCTCAACTTGTTTTGGTTTGAGCTCGAGCTTTGGCCGAGTTCTTTTAGTTATTTTATTTGACTTTGGTTCAGTTTGTCCTCCCTAGGTGATCGAGAACGCTCTTTTTTGAGCTTCTACTCGGTTTCTATATCCATTTCATTGGATAAATGATATACTGCATTTGGGAAGATCCGGTGGTCTTCGGTTTTGCCTCGGTCTCTTATTTACATCTTTCCAGTGATATCGATATGGATGTCATTGACCTTATCAATAGTGTAAATTCAAAGAAATGATGTGCCCATCGTAATTTCTTATGGATAGGAACTTAATATTTCACTTTGAGGATGTTTGGTTAATTAAAATTTAAAATCTTGTGAATACATGGATATGATTCGCTCAACTATTCTCTAGACTTGTTATCTTCTAAGTCTATTTTCCTTCTATTTTAAACATTAATTGCTGCATTTAAGACTCTTTTTCTACATCTCCAATATTTGTTTTATAGACACTCATATTGGTTTTGCAATGGGATCTTACGAAGTTGCCTTCTGCCATGGTGAGTTAGTTATTTTTTCATATTTCAAAAGGACTATGCGGTTAACTATCATATACCAATAAGTAGTCTGAAGCTCATATGAGATCTTCCGATTCGGCTAGATGTTCTAACAAAACTACATGTTGGCATATACTATTTTATTTTTATAAATATTAAGTTGTTGTCATCTTCAATGAAGGTTTTGGTCGGCGAAGGCTTTTTAGTGTATATAGGAACATGGTCAGCACGAACCAATCTGAAAACGCTTTTGAGGTTGTGTTCAGATGCAGTGAGTTGAGCTCGCCACAAGGTACGACAAACGTATCCCAATACACTAAGAAGTCTAGTCAAATGTAGGTTTTGGTACAGTTCAGCATCAAGATAATTCGACCTTATGCCAAAAGGATACAAAACAAATCGCCAACCGTGGCATACAAAGATACTATGTGTCTCAGATATTGTGAAGATATTAATACTTCATCAAATATCTTGCAAGGACTAGGAGGGATACTGATAAACATGGAATACTCTGGTAACAATTATCATGCCTACTAGAATATAAGGCCTATTGGGCTGTTACTTGGAAATAAAGAAAGATAATTGAAGATTTGTATGTGTGAAGAACATGATCTTCGACAGAATTTTGCAATTAATGGTAAAGCTAATAAATGTAATAAATGTGTTTTTTCGGTTATTTTCTTTGTTTAATAAAAGATATCAATATGTAATAAATAGAGATGAGATACGAAGCAATAATAATTGATATTTTTTCGATATGTACAATTATCTTGGTTGTATGTATCCAATATGTGTCTTATGTTCTTTGGTTACTATTGATTTTATTTACTTATTTATCAACTATATTATCTTCATCCTTCCGAACTCAATTTACATGATTAACTAATAATAATTTACAAATTATAACTAATTTAAACCATTAAACTTTAAAAATGTAGTTTTAAAGAAATAAAAATACTAACTTAAATAAAAAATAAATATGATTCAAGTAAAAATACTAAAGAAAACTAATTAAAGATATAATAAATATTTATTTATGTTCGATTTGAAGGAATACATTTACTTAAAATTGATGTTTTTGGAGAGCATTTAAGAAAATTAAAATAAATTAAAATAAATGTTTAACAATTTCTTTTATTTATACTTTTTAAGATTTAAAAAATATATAATTACTAAAAACTATGTATAACAAATTGAAATTGAGATGGAAAAGTACCATAAGTATCCTGTAAACTATGCTATTACCGGTTAGTACCCATTGTTTGGAGCCATTACTTTCATAGTGGAAAACCATAAGTGAACATATTTTCATCTTTGAGCCAATTATTTTTTTTCATTTTTTTTAAATTTAAAAAGTTTGTATCTTTCAAACCGTAGGCGGAAAACATCTGAAAGTATCATCTGCTTTGTCTTTTAAAAAAAAAGAAAACTCGATCCATTAATGATATTTTTTGAATTTTTTTAAATTTTTTTTGTCAGTATCATGCGAGACTAGACATATCAAATATACAAGACCATGCGTTAGAAACATCATATATCAGGCATAAATAAACATGCGGCACTAGACATACCAAACATATGAGACCAAGCATAAAAAACATGCGAGACCGAGCATAAATAAACATGTGAGACCATACATAAATAAACATGTGATACATGTACTACTTAATGATAAAGATGTGAGACCATGGTTACTGGGTCTGACGGAAAAAAAAATCATCAATATATTTTTTTTGTTCGTCTTCAAAAAACAATGTATGTTCTCGCATGATTTATTATGCATTGTCTCGCATGATTTATTAAACATTGTATTGCTTATTTTTTATACCTAGTCTTCCATGTTTTTTTATGTATAGTATCGCATGTTATTATGTCTGGTCTCGTATTTTTATTTATATATGGTATCACGTGTTTGGTTATGTCTGGTCTCGCATGTTACTGACAGAACAAATTTTAAAAAATATTATTTAGAAAAACGATGTTATTTTCAAATTTTATTTTTGAAATCCGGTTTGAAAAATATAGATCTTTTAAAAAATAAAATAAAAAATAATAAAACAAAAATATTTGAAATATTATTTAAAAATTTGGATAGTTAATAGGCGTTAATTTAGAAACATGAAAATTAGATTTTTATTATTTTGTATGGATTTAGCTCAACATTTCACACTAAAACTGTAAGTTCTTCCAAAAAAAAATATTTTTTACTCTTTTATTATTTTATTCATTTGATCATTTTAAGTTGAATGTGATTTTTTTTGGAAAAACTTAGTGAAATTAGGTTTATTGTTTTAAAAACAAAAGATTGATAGCAAAATCATCCACAGTAACTAGATTCAACCTACAAAAATTCAAAATCACAAATTGTTTCTGAAGAAAAACTTCATATTTGTATAAAAAAACAACTCCAACTCAAATCCTAAAAAAATCATGAAACTTATTTATGAAAGTGATACTCCAAAAGATATAATCAACTAAACCTAACTCATTAATTTTAACATTTATTAAAAAAATTCCATTTTTCAGATTTTTTTTAACATAGCGCATCGGCGGTACAGTGCACTAGTAATAAGATACACTATCTTAGTAACAACATTATTGCTCAAAACCTATAGCAAATGGCACCGCTTGTGTGTTTTTTACTTTGACATCGACGGTGAGTATGCACTATATCGTCGGTGTTGTGAAATTATATTGTTGGTGTATATTTGTAACCTCGATGCGTTTTGGCACCGTCAAATTCAACAGCTACAATATTACGGCATTATACCGTCGGTGCAGTGGCAAAGGTACCTGAAATTATAATGGTTTCGCAATTGTATTAAGATATCGCGAAGATGCAAAAAACATGAACACTTCTAGATTATTTTTTAATGTGAGAGATGCAGAACATATAAAGAGTTGGTAGACCCAAAATATCTTGCCCAAATGAAATATTAGGAAGAGTTAAAAAGTTAAACCCTAAGAATTCATCATCCATGCGCATTATATACGGATAAGGGAAGGAAATTTTAGGTCATTAACATGTAATATAGCTCACAAATAAGACCAAGGTATATGTATTTAATGATTATGGACCAAAGTAAAACAAGCATACGAAATAGAGGGGTCAAATTATATACCACAAGAACTTGTTTGTAAATAGTCAAATAGTGGAGAAAGGAATCCACTCTCACGGTGGTAATTATGTAATTTTACCATACACCTAATTTACTATATAAAAGACATTCCCTTTTGGGAAAATGAGCCAATGATTAGTCAATGATTGTGACATTTATTCCTTTTGTCTCTTTCCTTTTCTAGTAATTCAATGTTTGTTATCACATCATATGAATATTCCCTTGTCCAATCCTCACCTACGAGTATCTTCGCTTCTGAATCTCACTAAATATTCTCTGGGCTCATCAGTGGCGCCGTCTCTGGGAACCGTTTGGTACCCATAATTAATTTTCTAAAACCTTGAAAACAAAAGTTAAAAAATCATTGATACAGAAGCTCGTGGAGATATCAAGACTAATCTGACTAGAGATCTAGTCGGTGTTGAGTCTGGAAACCATCTAATGGAAGAACAGGTCACGAACGAAGGCAATGCTCTGAATCGATATGCGGAAGAACTTTTAGAGGAATCAGTTTTGGTCGCTAGACGAAAAGAGTTACTAAAAGACATCAAAAGGTTAAATGCTGAAAGGGATGCCATGATGGCGAGTTCCAAGAGGGTAAGATTTGAGGTCCGACAAGAAATGATCAAGGCTGATCAAACCCAAGATGTTGTTCCACCCAAAGAGAAGCGACACAGGAAAAGCCGTCGACAATCTAAAAGACGCGCTAGATCGGAGCAAAGATATGAGCCTTCCGAGTCTAGCGAGTATACCTCTTTGATATCTGATAAGTCTTCCTCTTCGAGGACAGATTTGAGGTACAAGGTGGATCGAAGGCACAGAGATTCAAGAACACGCAAGCATGCTCATCGGACTAGTCGGGAAAGGAACGATTCGAGGAAGAAAGCGGATGTTGGTAAGCGGAAAGAATACTGTAAGGAACATGATAAAACGGGAAATCTACGAGGAAAACATGTCACCACTCGGAGACAACCTCAGTATGATAACTATCATAAAGATTACCGAGTGAGTAATCACTTCACTTCTCTGACTGAGGAAAGGTTGTACTTATCCACTAATAATGGTTTGGGGGGAGCGCTTACAAGGTTGGACGCAACTGGAGGTCATCTCCATTTTCCCTGAAGATCTTCTATGGGCATCTTCCTAAATGGTTTGATATTTCCAAACTAGAGAAATTGGATGGGACCCAGGACCCGGATAACCATATTGAGCAATTTAAGAACTTTATGATTAACTAAGATGATAAAGACAAGTTATTGTGTAGAGCTTTCTCTCAGACGTTCAAGAACGCTGTCTCTAAGTGGTACAATCGTCTGCCTCAGGGGTGCATAAAGAATTTCGATATGTTTTGGAGTATGTTTCGGCAGCACTTCGTCGGAAACAAAAGGTTTCGTGCCAACGGAGATACCATCATTTATTGTCGACAAAAAATTGGTGAGAGCTTGAAAGAATATACCAAACGATTCATCTAGGTCAAGACAGACATGGAGTTTTACGAAGACAAGGTAGCATTGGCTGCCTTCCGAATGGGTCTTCTACAGGGGGGTCTACTCAAACTCCATCGCGGTGTGGATAAATTCAAAATCGATTAGCTCTATTTGTGGTGTTTTCCTAGCTGTGATCACCATCAACACTTAATAAGGATATTCATCCGATTTTTTGTGCCATAAGTATTTCTCAAACACTTAATATTTATATTGTCCACCTACGAATTAAAATAGAAAAATATGTAAAATGAATTCAGCTGAATCGTGAAAAAAAAAACTTAAATTTTAACTTCCGTGAATGATAGTATAACAAATAATGTTTTTAGTGGAATTATCTACGACAATAATCTATTGGATATAGACTAAAAAATTAGTTTGGTTCACCATCGTTAATATTTCATCCAGAATATATTATATATATACAAAATATATTTTTATAAAAAAAGTATATAAAAAAACATCAAAAATATATGTAAAACAAACAAAATATTAAATAATTCTTTTATAAATATTTATTAGTATTTCTTGATATTTTGAAATTAAATAATATTTAAATTTGAAAACAAATTGTTAGATCAAACAGATATCACTTGTTTTTTTACTATTCTTTTGAGCAATATTAATAACCCTAACTCGATAGAAGAAAAAAATTAATTAGGGACCAACTTCCCTACGTACTTGAACAACCTGAAATTTTCACTACTTTTATGATTTTACTAAAAAAACATTTGGACAAACATTTAATATAATAAATTCTTTAATTATAATCTTACCAGTAAATATGAATACATCTATGATAACTTCCAACAAATATAGACTTGTGTCAAGTTGACAACCTACCAGTAAAATTCAGAAGTTAAACGAGTCTCATGGTTCGTAACTTATCTCCAATCTAATTTGATCACTAAAAAAATGAAACATAACATCTTTATATTTGCGGGTAAAAAATGTTATATATATAATCATAGGACGATTATATAGTTTATTTAAATTATTAAAATAAATTTTTTATCTATTCTTTCATATCAAAATATTAAATTCTAAAACTATTATTTTTTAAAAACATTAATTCTTGATATTATTTTTTAGGTTAATCGTAGACAACAAATTTTGGTTTCGACTAGACCAAATGATCAGACATCTATATTGTATACTTTTAAAAATTCTCATAAATATTTTTTAGATTACAATATTTTTTTAACAATAGAAAATTTTGTAATTTATTTTTAATACATTGTTACCTTCAACATTTTACTATAAGATGTTAGTGGTCGGAGTTTACTTCAATAAAACTCAAATTGAATGATTATATTGTCAGAAAGTGAGACATTTCAGCTAAAAATATCATGAGATACAAAAGGAGTTTATTCCATTTAAATCATTGATAATGCGGAGGAGATTATGATAATGTCTTACATTGAAGATGATAAATTGAAAAAAAATGAAGGATTCATGTTTTTAGGATGCTCTAATCATATGTGCACAAACACGAGCATGTTCACAACTTTGGATAAAAATTTATTTTACTGGATTAAGTTAGAAACCAACAACTGAATTGAATTCAAAGATAAATGCATATTAGCGGTAAACCACCCTTACTATTTCATCCAAAATAATATATATTATAAAAAATATCCAAAATATATATAAAAAGAAAAAAAAATTTATAAATATCTGCTAGTAATAGTGATCTGTTTAGATATTAAATAATATTTAAATATAATAATAAATATTTAAACAAAAAAATAACACTTTTTTTTTTCAGTATCGTATTTAGAGGACAATATTAAAAACCCAAATTAAATAGAAGAAAAAGCTTGATTCAAGACCAACATCCGTACATATTTAAAAACTCTAAAATTCCCACTCATAGGTTATAGTCTTTCAGAAATTTGATAAAAAAAAAACTTTTGGACAAATATTTAATGTAATAAATCATGTAATATGATTCTTCGTCGTAAATTAAAATATATCTCAGGTAACTCTCATCCCAAGTGATTGGTTAAAATAATAATTAAAATATATGTTTCATTATTAATCAACCACAAGAAAATCAATTTAATTAAAGTAATAGATAAATTATGATATCTTGTAATTTAGATCCACATGTGTTTCACAAGAAAGTTGGTTGTAATTTTATAATTTCCAATATATATATATATTAGGAAAATAGATAAGAAAACCATTTATATAGTTTTATAAAATTGTGAAAAAGAATTTTTTTATCTATTCTTTCATATCAAAATTTTAAATCCTAAAACTATTATTTTAATAAAACATTAATTCTTTGTATTATATTTTTAGGTTAATCTTAGACTACAAATTTTGATTTCGAAGTTAAATGACTGCAACAAACAATTGGAGATCTATATTGTATATTTAAAAAAATTCTCATGACTATTTTTCAGATTACAATTTTTTTAAACAATAGAAAATTTGTGATTTATTTTTAATAAATTGTTACCTTCACCATTTTAATATGCGCAACTGAATATTATGTATATTTTTAAACCATTATTGCTCTAAATTTTTGGACGAAGCTCTAGATACTTATTCCAATATCCTAATGAAATGATAAATAATGTGATATGATGCATGTGTAAATAAACATACAATACATAAACTAAATTAATTAAACTTATATAATGTGAATTTTAAATTTGTAAAACATTATTATCTTTAACCTAAGAAAATAAAAAAATATACACTACTTTAAAAATAATTAAAGAAATCTGACTCTAGATAAAGTATTTTGCTCATAATTGTTTCTATTTCTATTTGCGATTGTTGAGACCGAGGATAGTCAGAATTAACTATAATTTATTTAGTTATTAAAAGTTTATATGTTTAACCATTAATTAAGATTTATTTCTTATCTAATTTCATGTCATAGTTAAAAACACTCGTGTTGGATGTTTCTGACTAAACTTTTAAAATAAGTTCATGGTTCGCAAGTTGTCGATTCAGAAGTTAAATGAGTCTCATGTTTCGTAACTTATCTCCAATCTAACTTGATCACTAAAAAAATGAAACATAACATACTTATATATGCATTTAAAAACGTTATATATATAAATCATATGGTGATAAGGGTGAAAACTGTGCGAACAAGAACCAAATTCTAAAAAATAAATTTTAAACTAATGAATTTTTTTTATCTTCTTTTTATGTAATTAAAAAAATAAGATTTATTTTCGTAAATATCTCTGATATATGGCACACTTGTCGAGTACTAAATCATATAGGAGGAGTTTAAATAATAGTTATATTCAACCAAATATTTACCCTCATATATTTTTAAAGTCATGAACCTACTCGAATTTCTGATTTTCTCGTTAAATCTCCATAAACAGTTGTAGCTTTTTTATCCCAAATTAAACACTTAATTAATATATCTCATAATGTGAGTACACCGTCGAAGCAAGAGAACACATTAATGATTGTGAATTTGTGGTTAGAAAAACAGAAAAGCTTCGTTGCGGCTTCAGGATATGTTGATGTTTACCCATATAGGAAAATGGTTATGGTTTTTTTAATAAACCATCAATTTAAGGGAAGGTTCGAAGTTTGTATGAGTATTTTGAGTATTTAGCCATCTTAAAAATAGATACTATGACCATAAATGCAAATAGCTCAAGAAAAAGACATGTAGTAAGTTTGGCAACTCACATAGAAGGTAAAATGCATACCTCTCTTTATGGGAGTAATGTTACACCTTTTATTTTATTTGACGAGGACGATCTAAGAGGCATAGCTGGACCCTATGAAGGTGCAGTGGTAATTAGTGTAGAAATAGCATGGGCAGAGATCTGAAGAATATTAATTGATACAAAGAGTTCGACGAATGTATTGTTTAAATCAACATGTGATAAGGTGTGTAATCCCCCTAAAATTCTCTAATATAAGCATACCATAATTGGATTCACAGAGGTAACAACGCAAGTTATCAGGGAATTAGAGGGAGATTTTTTATTACGGAGAGGTCCTTTCAGGAAAAGAGGTTCGCGTGTTGTTAATGTTAGTATAATATCTGACCAGCTACAATGTAATCTTTTGGAGGTCACGGTTGTCAATGATGTACGATATTTTTTTAATTGTCCATCAATGTTTGAATTATATCATTGGTGATCACGTTAGAGTAGTTTGAAGTGGTCAACAAGTAGCAAGAAAGTGTTATGCAACAACTCTTCCTTCTAAATGGGTCGTTTCTGGTGGTCAAATGACTGAATTGCAATTAAGGGGGATTGACTTCGGATGAGGAATGTGTAGATGATCAGAGGGTAACCCCGGGGTCCCTTAGTAGTGGGAGAAAATATTGAGAAGTATATGTTCCCAAACGGGAAAAATTTGCAAATATAAATGTTACTCTCACCTACTTTACGTTACCAATTGTTAAGGTTTTTATCTAGACAATCTGGATGTTTTTTGCTTAGAAACTTGAGGATGTACTAGGGGTTCCATGTTAGTTAATATGTCACAGATTAGCCTTAAAATCGAAGGTCAAGCCTATTATTCAAAAGAGGAGAGCTTTTTCTGTAGAGAAATCTGAGGCAATTGTGGGTGAAGTAGATCATATACCCAAAGTCAGACATATAAAGGAGGCACAATACCCATTATGGACTACAAATCCAATATTAATAAAAAAGAATAACGCAAAATGGAGAATATGTGTGACTCCACGGATTTAAATAGGACGTGTCCTAAAGAACTTTTTCCTATACCAAGAATTGATAAGCTTGTTGATTTAACACAGGGGGCCGGATATGGAAGTTTATAATGATGATATGTTAGTTAAGACTTCAACAGATGACGAAGATTTGTGAGATTCGGAAGAAAAGTGTTTTAATCTAAATGCCATTCAATTGAAGTTAACTCTAGAGAAATGCCTCTTCGATGTAAGTTCAAGAAAATTATTGGGATATATCATAAGGGAAAAGGGAATAAAAGCCGATCCTGACCAATTAAAGGCTTTAGTATCAATGACTTCACCTCGGACAATCAAAGAAGTGAAAATTTTGACAAAGAGGTTGGCTACTCTTAATAGATTTGTCTCTCAATTTTCTAACACATGTGCTTATTTTTTTTCAAGTTTTGCATCGACCAAAGGAATTTACTCGGACACCACAATGTGAGGTGGTATTTTCAAATATTAAAGATTATTTGCTATCACCTGAAATTATATCCAAACCTCGAATAGGAGAACAACTATTTCTATATATAGTTGTATCGGATTTCACTGTTAGTGCTGTGTTGATAAGTGAATAGGGTGGAGCTTCTTGGTGAGTTTATTATGTGAGCAAAAGTTTATTGGTGTAGGAGAAAAAGTGCTTAAGGCTTGAGAAGTTAGCTCTAGCTTTGGTGGTGGCTGCTAGGAAAATGCACCCTTATTTTCTAGCTCATACAACTGTTGTCCGAAGTTTTTCCGTTAAAGAATGTATTACAACAATCAAGTATTTCTGGAAGAATGACTACTAAGTGGTCTGTTGAGTTATAGGATTTTGATATAATTTTCTCTCCTGGAATGGCTATTAAGGCTCAAGATCTAGCCAATTATTTGGTTAAATTTCATTCAAGCTGATCTGATGAGAAATGTTTAAAGTATTGTTACCAGTAGACTCAACGTGGGTGGTTCGAACAAATAGAGGTTCTAGTATATTAGTATCAAGTGCGAGAGTACAATTTATTGCTTCTTCTGGAGAATAAATGTATCAGATCATTCGGTTTGGATTTCATGCATCGAATAACGATGTGAATACCATGTTGCTTTAGCTGGTTTAAGGCTTGCAAATATTTTTAGGGCAAAAATAATTCGGTTGTAGACAAATTCTCCAATATAATTTGATCACTAAAAAAATGAAACATAACATCTTTATATTTGCAGGTAAAAAACGTTATATATAAAAATAATAGGACGATAAGGGTGAAAACCTTGCGGACAAGAACCAAATTCTAAAAAATAAATTTAAACAAATGAATTTTTAGGATGCTCCAATCATATGTGCACAAACATGAGCATCTACGCAACTTTTGATCAAACTTTATTTTATTGGATTAAGTTAGAAACCAACAATTGAATTGAATTCAAAGATAAATGGATAGTTTAGTTAAGAATCAAGCGCATCATTTATGGAATAATGGAGGTATACTATCTACCCAATCTACAAAACAATTTGTCGATGGTAGGCAAATTGCAAGAAAGGGGTTAATACATTTATGCCATAAGTATTCATCAATCACTTAATGTTCATAAACAAATTTATAAATATTACCCTCCTAAAACACTTGTATAAAATCTTTGATTTCCATGACAAATTAAATTTATTTGACAAAAACGTAAACAATATGTCTAGTTTTTCGACCAAAAAACTTTCATCTACATCCTAAAAAACTTAAATAATATTTCATACAATTTTGTGGTCAGCAATGATACTAATAATGTCAATACCAATGGTTCAACCATATGAAAGAAAAAAAAAACTTCATTCCTACATATAAAATAATTCTTCAAATGGTCAAAACAATAACTAATTCTAAAACATGGGCTAATCAATATTCGTAATGTTTATCTAAACATAATATATTCATGTTTAATGATATTTATATGGTCTTTAATTTCGGCATTATGGTTCGTTCTTTAAGAAAGAGGGGTGATATTTGGTTTTTGAACCTTCTAAAATTAACTAAGCTTTTGCTCTCCTTGTGCATTTTCTTTTTTGAATTTTATAAGTGTGAGTCTTAATTCAGACATAGTATAGAAGACAACTTGATATCACAATTATAGTAAAATATGATGAAACATTTCCATTTTAAAGTTTGATAAAAAATAATATTTTTGATATTTACTTTGCTCTAAATTATATTTAGAGAAAACATCCCGCAAGAGACTTTGGTTTATCTCTTTATCCACATTTATTTTGGTCGAACTATTTTGGGATACATTGCATATTGGTCGATTCATTTGTCGATTATTCCAACTTGCGTCTACTCAAAATCCTTGGCCGTGTGGATAAATTCAAAATCGATTAGGTCTATTTATGGTCTTTCCCTAGCTATGATATCATTGTATCCTTGGAAATACATAAATTAGTAAAAAACAGTACCATCAACGCTTAGTAAGGATATCCATCCGATTTTTCGTGCCATAAGTATTTCTCAAACACTTAATATTTATATTGTCCACATGCGAAATAAAATAGAAAAATATATAAAATGAATTCAGGTGAATAGTTAAGAAAACCTAAATTTTAACTTTTGTGGATGATGGTATAATAGTTAATGTTCTTTTAGTGGAATAATCTACGCCAATAATCTATTGGATATAGACTAAAAATTAGCTTGGTTCATCATCTTTAGCATTTCATCCAGGATATATTATATATATACAAAATGTATTGTTATAAAAGTAATTATATAAAAAACATCCAAAATATATATAAAACAAACAAAATATTAATTAATTTTTTTATAAATATTTATTAGTATTTATTGATACTTTGAGATATTAAATAATATTTAAATCTGAAAACAAATTGTTAGACCAATACGATATCGCTTGTTTTTTTCACTATTCTTTCGAGAAATATCAAAAACCCTAACTAGATAGAAGAAAAAAATTTAATTAAGGATCAACTTCCCTACGTACTTGAACAACCTGAAATTTTCACTATCAAGCTCAAATATTACAAAACAAAAAGATTTGGACAAACATTTAATATAATATAGACTTGTATCAAATAAAATAAAGTGTTTAGTTGGTTAAAAATTTGATTAAAATATAATTTTAATTATTAATCAAACATAAAAAATCAATTTAAGTGAAATAAAATTTAAATTTTGTAATTTTGTAATTTAGGTCCATAAGTATTTATAATAACTTTTGTTGCAATCTTATAATTTTTAAAATATATGAATATTATGAAATTAGATTAGAAAAACTTTTACAGTTTGTTCATATATTTTAAGAAACATATATTTCTTCGTTTATTTCAAAATTTAAAATTTAAAAATTATTATTTTGAAGTAAATTTTAATTTTTTTTATAATTTTGTGAGGATAATATCTAAGGTTAATGTCACAACTAACATGATAAAAAGAGTAGCTAAATAGTTAATAAAAATAAATATACTGGTTCGAGAATAAAAATACCAAAAAGAGGTTTGAAACTAAAGTTAAATTATGATAATAATTTATAATTTATTAATAAATTTTATTAGTAAAAAATTTGAAAAAAAAAACTCAAAACTAGATTTGAAATAAAGGATAAATTATGAGATTAATTTTTACTTTTTTAATAAAAATTATTTAATATTTTCAAAGTCTGGTAATAATTGAAAAGTATAAACACGTCAATATGGGAAATAATAATCACAAGGATTGAGAGTTTGCCTTTTTACGTACCTTAAACACCATGAAATTCATTATATTCTGGAAATGGACAAATTTTAAAATAAAAGTAACACCAAACGTTGTCGTACAGGTATAAGTAATTCGAAAGAGGTAAAATAACCCGGACTCAACGTCTCAATCATGTACACAGAAAGGGGATGATCAAAAGAGTTGTAACCCTAGGGAACGGTGTTTATCACAACCAGATGATCTATAAAACAGACCAGGCCTCCGTCCTTGAAAAGCCACCAGATCTCTCGCTCACCCAGAATTTCCATCAACACATAAATGAATTCCAGCATATTCTCCACCGGAAACGCAAACACCTCTGCTGTTCCTCCACCTCCGATAAGGCGTAGGGGTAGGCGGAGGAAAGAGAACAATGGAAAACAACTTATGGTTGATCAACAAGAGCCTAAATCTAAATTTCTAAAGAGATCAAAACGTGACAGTGCTTCTTCCTCAACTTGTATTTTGCCCAGATATCACTCATACATTTGCGGGGAGATATTCGAAAGGCAGTGCCATCTTTGCCCTCTAAAATGTTTTACTTATATGGGTTTCTTTGACCATCTTCGGACTCACCATCAGGATTATCCCGGCGAGGATCCTTTTTCTTTAGAGGAGATGGATGTCTCCTATATTTTGACCAATTTTGCTGCCTACTCTTTACCATCATCAGTGACAGTGACCAACCAAGCTAATGACAATAATTCTGTGAAGGAGGTCCCCCGAAAGGTGGCTTTGTTTGATCTTAATCTTACTCCTGAGAGAGAGGATTCAGAAGAAGAATTAGGTTTATAAAATGAAATGCAATCTCTCCTGAGTTTTATGTTTTGTTTCTGTCGCTAATGTGGTTAGATAGTTTATCTCACTAGGATGTCCTTTGTTCTATTTGTATTCAATTCCTTCCTTTGGGTTATTGTTTATTAAATAAAAATTGAAAGGATTACTATACAAAAAGTGAAAAAAAAACAAACAGCATTTCCAACTATATAGTGATTGTGCTATTATTTGTGAAATTTTTGAATTTGTGCAAATGATAACAACTATAAGATTGTGATAGAACATAAATTTGGGGTTAATTTATTTCAAAAAGTAATTGTTATTTCCCTTTCTTCTTTTATATTTACGAAGGAAATGAAATACCTGAAAAGTACAAGTTTTGCATCCAACTAAAATTAACATCTAATCATTTGGCATGTCAAGCTCTTTCTCTAAAAATTATAATCAGGTGTTAGAAAGCTTTTGTTTTATTTTAGAGAAAAAAGGAAAAAAAATCAAAGTATTTTACCCACTAACCATGAAGACTTAAATGCCTATAAACCACTTGGGTTTATTTTTGTCTTAATATTTGTCACATCTGTAAATCCATAGTTTAACAAGGTTTAGTAATTTTAATCCATATTAGTTTAGTATAATCACGTGATGTTAGTTTAAAAAGAAAATATTATACTTAATAATTTCGTAATAATGAAATAGTGATATCCACGTTATCCATCTCGGTTTAATATATAAATTGTTTTTCTTTTTAATATAAGGACTAATAAAGATTTTTGTATGTTTGTTAGAGGGGTAAAATATTATATATGGAGATCATGTATATGTATGGATAGTAATTTTGTTTTCTCAAGATGAAGTCTGCGTAGATTTATGGATGTTTCAAGGACATCTGGATATTTACATTTTGATAAAAATATTGCACCATATTTTTTTTAAACTAACCTTTAAGTTTTACATAGATTGAATATTCGATTAGTTAGTTACATAATTATAAATGTAAGCTTTATGATTTAAGAAATACCATAGTAATTTCCTATGGCTAAACCTATAAGGAAAGCTTTTGTTTTATTTTAGAGGAAAAAGGAAAAAAATCAAAGTATTTTACCCACTAACCATGAAGGCTTAAATGCCTATAAACCACTAGGGTTTATTTTTGTCTTAATATTTGTCACATCTGTAAATCCATAGTTTAACAGGTTTAGTAATTTTAATCCATATTAGTTTAGTATAATCACGTGATGTCAGTTTAAAAAGAAAATATTATACTTAACAATTTCGTAATAATGAAATAGTGATATCCACGTTGTCCATCTCCGTTTAATATATAAATTGTTTTTCTTCTTAATATAAGGACTAATAAAGATTTTTGTATGTTTGTTAGAGGGGTAAAATATTATATGTGGAGATCATGTATATGTATGTATAGTAATTTTGTTTTCTCCAGATGAAGTTTGCGTAGATTTATGGATGTTTCAAGGACATCTGGATATTTACATTTTGATAAAAATATTGCACCATATTTTTTTGTTGAACTAACCTTTAAGTTTTACATAGATTGAATATTCGATTAGTTAGTTACATAATTATAAATGTAAGCTTTATGATTTAAGAAATACCATAGTAATTTCCTATGGCTTAACGTATAAGATTATAAAGGGTAGAAACAAAATAAATTTCTTGTTTTAGTAGGAAAAGAATGTGTGAGCTAAGTGAAATACCTTTACGGATGAATGAACTGGACAACAATAACCTAATACAATATAGGTATTTTGGTCAACTTACAAGAGATAACACAACAAGAGATAATATTTGTTGGTAAGTTTTGTTTTTCTTAAACATAATAAGATGTTGCGGACATGACTAAACAATAAATAACCTTTCAGATTTAATTTTAATCATCTGAGTCATACAAAAAGTGACAAATAACTTCATATGTTATTGGATAGTAGACCAAAACATATTCCTCGTGTCATTTACACTTTTCAAGTATAGTAACAAATAATTAGAGCTTCGGTTTTGTGAACTTTCAAACACAAAGTTAACAATAAAAATATAATGGTGAAATATGGTGAACAATTCAAAATGAAAGAATATAAAATTGTAAACAATATTCTTCACATTGACGGTTATTATGAGCAATTGAGTGAAATGATGGAGAATATATTGATGGCCATGTGGCGGTTATTATGAGCAATTGAGTGAAATGATGGAGAATATATTTATGGTCAAGGTACTGTGTTGAATTATGAAGAAGGTATTGGTAAGCGAGTAGATGAGACTCTACTAAATGATAGTCTGAGGCATCTATAAAAAGGAAGAAAGGCAAAAGATTATTTAGTGAAACACTACTTGTTTCAAGCACTATCTATTGAGGCGGTATGTTGATGTTCTTAAAATAAAAAGAGATGACACAATGGAGAATTATTTTTTCAAAGTAATGATAGTAGCAAATTAGTTTAGAACTAATTGAGAGAATATTTTTGCCTAAAAAATTAAGTATAAAGTGATGAGAACTTTGACTCATAGATTCACCTATATCAATATATCCATTTACGAATCACATACCATGAATTCAATTACACTTGACAAATTGGAGGAAACTGTAGTCATACATTAGCACAAGTAAAATAGGTTTTTAAAGTAGAAGAAAGATCAAGTTGGGCTAGATAGGGAAGTAGTGGTCGCAGTCTGCTTCAATAAAAGTCAAATTGAATGCTCATATTGTCAGAAAGTGAGACATTTCAGCTAAAAATATCATGAGAAACAAAAGGAGTTTATTCCATTTAAATCATTGATGATGCGGAGGAGATTCTGATGATGTCTTACATTGAAGATGATAAATTGAAAAAAAAAACGAAGGATTCATGTTTTTAGGATGCTCTAATCATATGTGCACAAACACGAGCATGTTCACAACTTTGGATCAAAATTTATTTTATTGGATTAAGTTAGAAACCAACAATTGAATTGAATTAAAAGATAAACGCATATTAGCGGTAAACCACCCTTACTATTTCATCCAAAATAATATATATATATATTATAAAAAAATATCTAATATATATTTAAAAATAAAAAAACATATTTTATAAATATCTACTAGTAATCAGTGATTTGTTCAGATATTAAATAATATTTAAATATAATAATAGATATTTAAACAAAAAAATATCACTTTTTTTAAGTATCCTATTTATAGGACAATATTAAAAACCCAAATTAAATAGAAGAAAAAACTTGATTCAAGACCAACATCCGTACATATTTAAAAACTCTAAAATTCCCACTCATAGGTTATAGTCTTTCAGGACTTTGGTAAAAAAAACTTTGGACAAATATTTAATGTAATAATTCATGTAATATGATTCTTCGTCGTAAATTAAAATATATCTCAGGTAACTCTCATCCCAAGTGATTTGTTAAAATAATAATTATAACATAGGCTTAATTATTAATCAACTATAAGAAAATCAATTTAATTAAAGTAAGAGAAATTATGATATCTTGTAATTTAGATCCATATGTGTTTCACAAGAAAGTTGGTTGTAATTTCATAATTTCCAATATATATATATATATATGGAAAATAGATAAGAAAAGCATTTATATAGTTTGTTAAAATTTTGAAAAATTAATTTTTTATGTAATCTTTCATATCAAAATTTTAAATCCTAAAACTCTTATTTTAATAAAACATTAATTCTTGGTATTATATTTTTAGTTAATCTTAGACTACAAATTTTGATTTCGAAATTAAATGACTGCAACAAACAATTGGAGATCTATATTGTATATTTTAAAAAATACTCATGAGTATTTTTTAGATTACAATTTTTTTTAAACAATAGAAAATTTGTGATTTATTTTTAATAAATTGTTACCTTCGCCATTTTAATATGCACAAATGAATATTATGTATATCCTAATGAAATGATATGATATGATGCATGTGTAAATAAAACATACAATACATAAACTAAATTAACTAAACTTATATAATGTGAATTTTAAATTTGTAAAACATATTATCTTTACCTTAGAAAATAAATAAATATACACTTAGACATACTTTCAAAATAATTAAAGAAATCTAACTGTGGATTAATTAATTTGCTAATAATTGTTTCTATTTTTATTTGCAATTGTTGTGACCGAGGATAGTCAGAATTAACTATAATTTATTTAGTTATTAAAAGTTTATATGTTTAACCATTAATTAATATTTATTTTTTATCTAATTTCATGTCATAATTAAAAACACTCGTGTTGGATGTTTGTGACTAAACTTTTAAAATAAGTTCATGATTCGCAAGTTGTCGATTCAGAAGTTAAATGAGTCTCATGTTTCGTAACTTATTTCCAATCTAACTTGATCACTAAAAAATGAAACATAACATATTTATATATGCACGTAAAAAAACGTTATATATATAAAAATCATATGGTGATAAGGGTGAAAACTTTGCGAACAAGAACCAAATTCTAAAAAATAAATTTTAAAGAAATGATTTTTTTTATCTTCTTTTTATGTAATTAAAAAAATATGATTTATTTTTGTAAATATATCTGATATATGGCACACTTGTCGACTACTAAATCATATAGGAGGAGTTTAAATCATAGTTATATTTAACCAAATATTTACCCTCATATATTTTTAAAGTCATGAACCTACTCGAATTTCTGATTTTCTCGTTAAATCTCCATAAACAGTTGTAGCATTTTATCTCAAATTAAACACTTAATTAATATATCTCATAATGTGAGTACACCGTCGAAGCAAGAGAACACATTAATGATTGTGAATTTGAGGTTACAAAAACAGAAAAGCTTCGATGCGGCTTCAGGATATGTTGATGTTTACCCATATAGGAAAATGGTTATGGTTTTTTTAATAAACCATCAATTTAAGGGAAGGTTCAAATTTTGTACGAGTATTTTGAGTATTTAGCCATCTTATGAATAGATACTATAACCATAAATGCAAATAGCTCAAGAAAAAGACATGTAATAAGTTTGGCAACTCACAGAGAAGGTAAAATACATACCCCTCTTTATGGGAGTAATGTTACACCGTTTATTTTATTTGACGAGGATGATCTAAGAGGCGTAGCTGGACCCTATGAAGGTGCAGTGGTGATTGGTGTAGAAATAGCATGGTGAGAGATCTGAAGAATATTAATTGATACAAAGAGTTCAGCAAATATATTGTTTAAATCAACATGTGATAAGGTGTGTAATCCCCCTAAAATTCTCTAATATGAGCATAACATAATTGGATTCACAGAGGTAACAACGCAAGTTATCAGGGAATTAGAGTGAGATTTTTTATTATGGAGAGGTCCTTTCAGGAAAAGAGGTTCACGTTTTGTTAATATTAATATAATTTCTGACCAGCTACAATGTAATCTTTTGGAGGTCACGGTTGTCAATGATGTACGATATTTTTTCAATTGTCCACCAATGTTTGAAGTATGTCATTGGTGATCACGTTGGAGTAGTTTGAAGTGGTCAACAAGTAGCAAGAAAGTGTTATGCAACAACTTTTCCTTCTAAAATGGTCGTTTCTTCTGGTCAAATGACTGAATAGCAATTAAGGGGATTGACTTCGGATGAGGAATGTGTAGATGATCAAAGGGTAACCCCGGGGTCCCTTAGTAGTGGGAGAAAATATTGAGAAGTATAAGTTCCTAAATGGGAAAAATTTGCAAATATAAATGTTACTCTCACCTACTTTACGTTACCAATTGTTAAGGTTTTTATCTGAAAACCTGGATGTTTTTGCTTGGAAACTTGAGGATGTACTAGAGTTTCCATGTTAGTTAATATGTCACAGATTGGCCTTAAAATCGAAGGTCAAGCCTATTATTCAAAAGAGGAGAGCTTTTTCTGTAGAGAAATTTGAGGCAATTATGGGTGAAGTAGATCATATACCCAAAGTCAGACATAGAAAGGAGGCACAATACCCATTATGGACTACAAATCCAATATTAATAAAAAATAAGAACGCAAAATGGAGAATATGTGTTGACTCCATGGATTTAAATAGGACGTGTCCTAAAGAAATTTTTCCTATGACAAGAATTGATAAGCTTGTTGATTTAACACAGGGGAATATGGAAGTTTATAATGATGATATGTTAGTTAAGACTTCAAGAGATGACGAAGATTTGTGAGATTCGGAAGAAAAGTGTTTTAATCTAAAGGCCATTCAATTGAAGTTAACTCTAGAGAAATGCCTCTTCGATGTTAGGTCAAGCAAATTATTGGGATATATCATAAGGGAAAAGGGAATAAAAGCCTATCATGACCAATTAAAGGCTTTAGTATCAATGACTTCACCTCGGACAATCAAAGAAGTATCAATTTTGACAAAGAGGTTGGCTGCTCTTAATAGATTTGTCTCTCAATTTTCTAACACATGTGCTTATTTTTTTTCCAAGTTTTGCATCGACCAAAGGAATTTACTCGGACACCAAAATGTGAGGTGGTATTTTCAAATATTAAAGATTATTTGTTATCATCTGAAATTATATCCAAACCTCGAATAGGAGAACAACTATTTCTATATGTAGTTGTATCGGATTTCACTATTAGTGCTGTGCTGATAAGGGAATAGGGTGGAGCTTCTTGGTGAGTTTATTATGTGAGCAAAAGTTTATTGGTGTATGAGAAAAAGTACTTAAGGTTTGAGAAGTTAGCTCTGGCTTTGGTGGTCGATGCTAGGAAAATGCACCCTTATTTTCAAGCTCATACAATTGTTGTCCAAACCTTTTCCGTTAAAGAATGTATTATAACAATCAAATATTTCTGGAAGAATGACTACTAAGTGGTCTGTTGAGTTATAGGATTTTGATATAATTTTCTCTCCTCGAACAGCTATTAAGGCTCAAGATCTAGCCAATTTTTTGGTTAAATTTCATTCAAGCCGATCTGATGAGAAATGTTTAGAGTATTGTTACCAGTAGAATCAACGTGGGTGGTTCGAACAAATAGAGGTTCTAGTATATTAGTATCAAGTGTGGGAGTACAATTGATTGCTTCTTATGGAGAAGAAATGTATCAGATCATTCGGTTTGGATTTCATGCGTCGAATAACGATGTGAATACCATGTTGCTCTAGCTGGTTTAAGGCTTGCAAGTATTTTTGGGGCAAAAATAATTCGGTTGGAGACAAATTCTCCATTGGTAGCGAATCACAAGATGGGGTATCTGACGCTAAGAAATTCCAACTTGTTTTATATATTTGCGAGCTTCGAGGATTAACTCTTTTGTTTGATGAAATGGTTGTGGAACACATTAGAGAATGGTTTGAAATGTAAAGTTGAGTGGTAATGAAATAGGAGGGGCTAAACATTTGATGAAGTATTTTTCAATTATACGAGGTCTACCAAAAAGGGGTAGTGATACTTAGTATGTTTCAACCACACAAAAAGTGACAACAAGTGTTGCATGTTTAGCATTTGTGAACATAAACACTTATCCAACAAAGTAAACATACACATCTCAGAAAATGAAACAAGAACATAAAATAATAATAAAACAACAAGGATGACCACCAACAATATTGATCATAAAAATTGACCAAATGCAGTACCTATTTCTAGCTACCCTCGCCATCATTGGGAGCATTATCTGAGCTTCCTTCTGAAGAACTTCTTTTTTGATCAGAAGAGCCTGATGTACTATATTTATTATCCTCAGAATCAGATTCTTTAGATGATTTATTTGTGATAGTGACAAAGGCCTATTTAGAGCTTCACTATACTAAAATTAAATTCCACAATTATGCTAAATTTTCCCTCGGAAACACCTAATGGAATTCGCGAAGCAAAGAGATTATTGTTTGTTCTTTGGTTATTTTAATGGCAACAATGCTATCGGTTCAACTTTAATTCATCGTGGCTTTGATTGAGAGGCATTTTTATTCCTCAGTTTTTACACTAAATGATTCCAAATCCTTAAGAGCTTTCTTTCTTCTTTATTCGTTGTTGTCAAATAATTCCTTCAGGGATGGATATTTTGATTGTTCTTAGTTTAACTCAATTCCTATTTTTCCTTAAGGTTGTCTACTTAGTCTTATGATGAGACTTAAGTTTTTCTTTTTCTTTGTGATTAATTGCGACCAATGGCATTTGATTTGGTAGGCTCTAGTTTTTACACGACAAATTAAATTTATTTGACAAAAAACGTAAACAATATATCGATTTTTTCAACCACAAAGCTTTTATCAACATCCTAAAATAATATAAATAATATTTCATACTATTTCGTGGTCAACAATGATACCAATAATGTCAATACCATTGGTTCAAGCATGTGAAAGAACAAAAACTAGTAACATATCTACAAAATTTTCATTCTTACATGTAAAACTAATTCTTCAAATGGCCAAAACAATAACTAAATCTAAAACATGGGCTAATCAATATTCGTAATGTTTAATGATATTTATATAGTCTTTAATTTTGGCATTATGGTTCGTTGTTTGAAAAAAAGAGTGGTGGAATAATATATATTTTTTGGAGCGACCCTTCTAAAATTAGATAAGCTTTGGCTCTCCTTTGGTATTTTACTTAAGAATTTTATAGGTGTGAGTCTTAATCGAAACGTTTAGCGGCCTTTTTCAATTATAGTAAAATATGATGAAACATTTTCATTTTAAAGTTAGATAAAAAAAATATCTTTGATATTTTTTTTGCTCTAAATTATATTTAGAGCAAACATCCCGCAAGAGACTTTGATCTATTCCTTTATCCACATTGATTTTGGTCGAACTATTTTGGGATACATTGCATATTGGTCGATCGTTTGTTGATTATTCCAACTTGCGTCTACTCAAACTCCATCACGGTGTGGATAAATTCAAAATCGATTAGCTCTATTTGTGGTGTTTTCCTAGCTGTGATATCCATCAACACTTAATAAGGATATCCATCCGATTTTTTATGTCATAAGTATTTCTCAAACATTTAATATTTATATTGTCCACCTGCGAATTAAAATAGAAAAATATGTAAAATGGATTCAGCTGAATCGTGAAAAAAAACCTAAATTTTAACTTTCGTGAATGATAGTATAATAAAAAATGTTTTTTTTAGTGGAATTATCTACGACAATAATCTATTGGATATAGACTAAAAAATTAGTCTGGTTCACCATCGCTAATATTTCATCCATAATATATTATATATACAAAATATATTTTTATAAAAAAGTATATTAAAAAACATCCAAAATATATATAAAAGAAACAAAATAATAAATAATTCTTTTATAAATATTTATTAGTATTTATTGATATTTTGAGATTAAATAATATTTAAATCTGAAAACAAATTGTTAGACCAAGCAGATATCACTTGTTTTTTTTACTATTCTTTTGAGCAATATTAAAAACCCTAACTCGATAGAAGAAAAAATTTAATTAGAGACCAACTTCTCTACGTACTTGAACAACCTGAAATTTTCACTACCAAGCTCAAATATTTTATGATTTTACTAAAAAACTATTTGGACAAACATTTAATATAATAAATTCTTTAATTATAATCCTACCGGTAAATATGAATACATCTATGATAACTTCCAACAAATATAGACTTGTGTCAAGTTGACAACCTACCAGTAAAATTCAGAAGTTAAACCAGTCTCATGATTAGTAACTTATCTCCAATCTAACTTGATCACTAAAAAATGAAACATAACATCTTCATATTTGCGGGTAAAAACGTTATATATATAAATCATAGGATGATAAGGGTGAAAACCTTGCGAACAAGAATCAAATTCTAAAAAATAAAATTTAAACAAATGAATTTTTAGGAGGCTCCGATCATATGTGCACAAATATGAGCATGTTCACAACTTTGGATCAAAATTTATTTTATTAGATTAAGTTAGAAACCAACAATTGAATTGGATTCAAAGATAAATTGATGGTTTAGTTAAGAATAAAGCGCATCATTTATGGAATAAGGGAGGCATACTATCTACCCGATTTATAAAACAATCTGCTGACGGTAGGCAAATTGCAAGAAAGAGGTTAAAAAACTTTACGCCATAAGTATTCGTCGATCACTTAATGTTCATATTATCAATCAACGAAGTAAAATGAAAATAATGGATACAATAGATCTACCCAAAGGAAAAAAAACCTAAATTACCACTTTAATGGATCGTGTTGGAATAGATAATGTTCTTTTGGTGGAATTACATATGATAATTGATCAATCTGATAGAGAGTAAAAAATAAGTTTGGTTCAACCACCCTTAATATTTTATCCAAAATAATATCCAATATATGTATAAAAAAATTATCTATTAGTAACCATTGATCTGTTTTGATATTAAGTAATATTTAAATATAATAATAAATATTTAAACCAAAAAATATTACTTTTGTGTATCACATTAAGAGGACAATATTAAAAAACCAAATTAAATAAAAGAAAAATCTTAATTCAAGACCAACATCCGTCCATACTCGTAAACTTTAAAATTCAGGTTATAGTCTTTCAGGATTTTGGTAAAAAACACTTTTGGACAGATATTTAATGTAAAAAATCATCTAATACAATCCAACGCGTAAATTAAAATATACATTAGGTAACTCTCATCCCAAGATGCATAGACTTCTATAAAAAAATTTAAAAAATTGATTGGTTAAAATAATAATTATAACATAGGCTTAATTATTAATCAACTATAAGAAAATCAATTTAATTAAAATAAGAGATAAATTATGATATCTTATAATTTAGATCCATATGTGTTTGACAAGAAAGTTGGTTGCAATTTTATAATTTCAAAAATATATAAATATTAGGAAAATAGATAAGAAAAATGTTTATATAGTTTATTTAAATTATTAAAATAAATTTTTTATCTATTCTTTCATATCAAAATATTAAAGTCTAAAACTATTATTTTTTAAGAAATTAATTCTTGATATTATTTTTTAGGTTAATCTTAGACAACAAATTTTGGTTTCGACTGGACCAAACGATTAGACATTTATATTGTATACTTTTAAAAAAATTCATAAATTCTTTTTAGATTACAATTTTTTAGAACAATAAAAAAATTTGTAATTTATTTTTAATACATTGTTACCTTCAACATTTTACTATGCGGAAATTAATATTATGTATATTTTTAAACTATTATTGTTCTAAATTTCTCGACGAAGCTCTTCATTCTTATTCCAAGATCCAAATGAGATGATAAATTAACTATACTTATATAAATTCTAAATTTGTAAGATATCATTATCTTTAACCAAAGAAAATAAGGAAATATACACTTCCAACTAGTTGGATAAATCTATTTTTGGATAAGTATTTTTCTCATAAGTTTTTCCATGTCTATTTGCTATCGTTGAGACCGAGGATATTCAGAGTTAACTATAATTTATTTAGTTATTAAAACCTTATATGCTTGACCATTAATTAAGATTTATTTTTTATTTAATTTCGTGTCATAATTAAAAACGTTCGTGTTGGACGTTTGGGACTAAAATTTTAAAATAAGTTCATGACTTGCAAGTTCTTGATTCAGAAGTTAAACGAGTCTCATGTTTCGTAACTTATCTCCAATCTAATTTGATCACTAAAAAAATGAAACATAACATCTTTATATTTGCAGGTAAAAAACGTTACATATATATATAATAGGACGATAAGGGTGAAAACCTTGCGGACAAGAACCAAATTCTAAAAAATAAATTTAAGCAAATGAATTTTTAGGATGCTCCAATCATATGTGCACAAACATGAGCATCTACGCAACTTTGAATCAAACTTTATTTTACTGGATTAAGTTAGAAACCAACAATTGAATTGAATTCAAATATAAATGGATAGTTTAGTTAAGAATCAAACGCATCATTTATGGAATAAGGGAGGTATACTAACTACCCGATCTACAAAACAATCTGTCGATGGTAGGAAAATTGCAAGAAAGGGGTTAAAACATTTATGCCATAAGTATTCATCAATCACTTAATATTCATAAACAAATTTATAATTATTACCCTCCTAAAACACTTGTAGAAAATCTTTGATTTCCATGACAAATTAAATTTATTTGACAAAAACGTAAACAATATGTCTAGTTTTTCAACCACAAAACTTTCATCTACATCCTAAAAAACTTAAATAATATTTCATACGATTTCGTGGTCAGCAATGATACCAATAATGTCAATACCAATGGTTCAAGCATCTAAAAGAACAAAACAAATCTTCATTCCTACATATAAAATAATTCTTCAAATGGTCAAAACAATAACTAAATCTAAAACATGGGTTAATCAATATTCGTTATTTTTATCTAAACATAATATATTCATGTTTAATGATATTTATATGGTCTTTAATTTCGGTATTATGGTTCGTTTTTTGAGAAAGAGTGGTGAAATTTGGTTTTTGACCCTTCTAAAATTAAATAAACTTTTGCTCTTCTAGTGCATTTTCTTTTAAGAATTTTATAAGTGTGAGACTTAATTCAGACATAGTATAGAAGACAACTTGATATCATTCTTGAATCTCAAAAGGAGTCGAGACGTTTAGTTACATTTCCTTTTTTCAATTATAGTAAAATATGATGAAACATTTCCATTTTAAAGTTTGATAAAACATAATATCTTTGATATTTGTTTTGCTCTAAACTATATTTAGAGCAAACATCCCGCAAGAGACTTTGGTTTATCTCTTTATCCACATTTATTTTGGTCGAACTATTTTGGGATACATTGCATATTGGTCGATTCATTTTGTCGATTATTCCAACTTGCGTCTACTCAAACTCCATGGCCGTATGGATAAATTCAAAATCGATTAGGTCTATTTATGGTGTTTCCCTAGCTATGATATCATTGTATCCTTGGAAATACATAAATTAGTAAAAAACAGTACCATCAATGTTTAATAAGGATATCCATCCAATTTTCCGTGCCATAAGTATTTCTCAAACACTTAATATTTATATTGTCCACCTGCGAAATAAAATAGAAAAATATATAAAATGAATTCAGGCGAATAGTTAAGAAAATCTAAATTTTAACTTGTGTGGATGATGGTATAATAGTTAATGTTCTTTTAGTGGAATAATCTACGACAATAATCTAATGGATATAAACTAAAAAATTAGCTTGGTTCATCATCTTTAGTATTTCATCCAGGATATTATATATATATATATACAAAATATATTTTTATAAAAAAATTATATAAAAAAACATCCAAAATATATATAAAACAAACAAAATATTAATTAAATTTTTTATAAATATTTATTAGTATTTATTGATATTTTGAGATATTAAATAATATTTAAATCTGAAAACAAATTGTTAGACCAAACTGATCTCGCTTGTTTTTTTCACTATTCTTTCGAGAAATATCAAAAACCCTAACTAGATTGAAGAAAAAATTTAATTAAGGACCAACTTCCCTATGCACTATCAAGCTCAAACATTACAAAACAAAAAGATTTGGACAAACATTTAATATAATAAATTATTTAATTATAATCCTACCTTTGTATCGAATAAAATAAAGTGTTTAGTTGGTTAAAAATTTGATTAAAATATAATTTTAATTATTAATCAAACATAAAAAAATCAATTTAAGTGAAATAAAATTTAAATTGTGTAATTTTGTAATTTAGGTTCATAAGTATTTATAATAACGTTTGTTGCAATCTTATAACTTTTAAAATATATGAATATTATGAAATTAGATTAGAAAAACTTTTACAGTTTGTTCATATATTTTAAGAAACATATATTTCTTCGTTTATTTCAAAATTTAAAATTTAAAAATTATTATTTGGAAGAAAATTTTAATTTTTTTTTATAATTTTGCGAGGATAATATTTAAGGTTAATGTCACAACTAACATGATAAAAAAATAGCTAAATAGTTAATAAAAATAACTAAAAATACATAAAGGAGATTTGAAACTAAAAATAAATTATGATATTAGTTTATAATGTATTAATAAATTTTATTAGTTAAAAATTGAAAAAAAAAAACTCAAAACTAGATTTGAAATAAAGGATAAGTTATGAGATTAATTTTTAATTTTTTAATAAAAGTTATTTAATATTTTCAAAGCCTGGTAATAATTGAAAAGTATAAACACGTCAATATGGGAAATAATAATCAAGAATTGAGAGTTTGCTTTTTACCTACCTTAAACACCATGAAATTCATTATATTCTGGAAATGAACAAATTTTAAAATAAAAGTAACACCAAACGTTGTCGTACAGGTATAAGTAATTCGAAAGAGGTAAAATAACCCGGACTCAACGTCTCAATCATGTACACAGAAAGGGAATGATCAAAAGAGTTGTAATGAAAAGCCACCAGATCTCTCTCTCACCCAAAATTTCCATCAACACATAAATGAATTCCAACATATTCTCCACCGGAAACGCAAACACCTCTACTGTTCCTCCACCTCCGATAAGGCGTAGGGGTAGGCCGAGGAAAGATAACAATGGCAAACAACTTATGATTGATCAACAAGAGCCTAAATCTAAATTTCTAAAGAGATCAAGACGTGACAGTGCTTCTTCCTCAACTTGTGTTTTGCCCAGATATCACTCATACATTTGCGGGGAGATATTCGAAAGGCAGTGCCATCTTTGCCCTCTAAAATGTTTTACTTATATGGGTTTCTTTGACCATCTTCGGACTCACCATCAGGATTATCCCGGCGAGGATCCTTTTTCTTTAGAGGAGATGGATGTCTCCTATATTTTGACCAATTTTGCTGCCTACTCTTTACCATCAGTGACAGTGACCAACCAAGCTAATGACAATAATTCTGTGAAGGAGGTCCCCCGAAAGGTGGCTTTGTTTGATCTTAATCTTACTCCTGAGAGAGGATTCAGAAGAAGAATTAGGTTTATAAAATGAAATGCAATCTCTCCTGAGTTCTATGTTTTGTTTTTGTCGCTATATGTAATCAGATAGTTAATTATCTCACTAGGATGTCCTTTGTTCTATTTGTATTCTATTCCTTCCTTTGGGTTATTGTTTATTAAATAAAAATTGAAAGGATTACTATACAAAAAGTGAAAAAAAATAAGCAGCATTTCCAACTATATAGTGATTTTGCTATTATTTGTGAAAATTTTGGGTTTGTGGAAATGATAACAACTATAAGATTGTGATAGAACATAAATTTGGGTTTAATTTATTTCAAAAAGTAATTGTTATTTCCCTTTCTTTTTTTATATTTACGAAGGAAATGAAATATCTGAAAAGTACAAGTTTTGCATCCAACTAAAATTTGCATCTAATCTTTTGACATGTCAAGCTCTTTCTCCAAAAATTATAATTAGGTGTTAGAAATAATTTTTTCTTTTATTTTAGAGGGGAAAGGAAAAAACTATCAAAGTATTTTATCCACTAACCATGAAGACTTAAATGCTTATAAACCACTATGGTTTATTTTTGTCTTAATATTTGTCACATCTGTAAATCCATAGTTAACAGGTTTAGTAATTTTAATCCATATTAGTTTAGTATAATCACGTGCGGTCAGTTTAAAAAAAATATTATACTTAACAATTTCGTAATAATGAAATAGTGATATCCACATCGTCCATCTCGGTTTAATATATATATATATATATATATATATATATATATATATATATATATATATATATATATATATTGTTTTTCTTCTTAATATAAGAACTAATAAAGATTTTTGTATGTTTGTTAGAGGGGTAATATATTATATATAGAGATCATGTATATGTATGTATAGTAATTTTGTTTTCTCAAGATGAAGTCTGTGTAGATTTATGGATGTTTCAAGGACATCTGGATATTTACATTTTGATAAAAATATTGCACCATATTTTTTTGTTGAACTAACCTTTAAGTTTTACATAGCTAGTTTAACGCTTGCATGTATTTTTTGGGCAAAAATAATTCAGTTGGAGACAAATTCTCCATTGGTAGCGAATAACAAGATGGGGTATCTTACGCTAAGAAATTCCAACTTGTTTTATATATTTGTGAGCTTCGAGGATTAACTCTTTTGTTTGATGAAATGGTTGTGGAACACATTAGAGAATGGTTTGAAATGTAAAGTTGAGTGGTAATGAAATTGGAGGTGGTAAACATTTGATGAAGTATTTTTCAATTATACGAGGTCTATAAAAAAGGGATAGTGATACTTAGCATTTTTCAACCACACAAAAAGTGACAACAAGTGTTGCATGTTTAACATTTGTGAACATAAACACTTTATCCAACAAAGTAAACATACATACCTCGGACAACGAAACAAGAACAGAAAATAATAATAAAACAAGAATGATGACCACCAACAATATTGATCACAAAAAATGACCAAATGCAGTACCTATTTCTAGTTACCCTCGCCACCATTGGGAGCATTATCTGAGCTTCCTTCTGAGGAACTTTTTCCTTGATCAGAAGAGCCTGATGTACTATCTTTATTATCCTCAGAATCGGATTCTTTAGATGATTTATTTGTGACAGTGACAAATGCCTATTTAGAGCTTCACTATAGTAGATTAAATTCCACAATTATGCTAAATTTTCCCTCGGAAATACATGATAGAATTCGCGAAGCAAAGAGATTATTGTTTGTTCTTTGGTTAATTTTATGGCAACAAGGCTATCGGTTCAACTTTTATTCATCGTGGCTTTGATGGAGATGCGTTTTTGTTCCTCAGTTTTCATACTAAATGATTCCAAATCCTTAAGAGCTTTCTTTCTTTCTTATTCGTTGTTATCAAATCATTCCTTGAGGGATGAATATTTTGATTGTTCTTAGTTTAACTCAACATCCTATTTTTCCTTAAGTTTGTCTAGTTCAGTCTTATGATGAGACTTAAGTTTTCCTTTTTCTTGGTGATTAATTGCGACCAATGGTATTTGATTTGGATGGTTCTCTTAAGGAATTATGATATGTCGGCCTTAAAGGCTTGGAATTATTGGATGAGGTTTTGGTTACAAATATCTCTTAATTTATTTATGTAAGTATCCTCTTTTCCACGAGATTACATCATTTACAAGATTCTACAAAAAAATTCACGCATATTTGACCTCTTCGCATAATTTCTTGGATGTATCTTCGAGGTCGGAGAAAGTTTGAAGTATATTTAACACTCCTTAGGAGGTTTTCCTGGAAAGATGTGGAGGATAGTTTTCGTATACAACAAGGGTACCTGAGGAAGAAACCTGATGAGGAGATAAACTCAGACTTTGAGGTAAATTAGCTTCCGTAATTTGGTCACGGATTTGTACGATATAGTCTTAGATTTATTAAATTTTCAGGGTCCATGTCCCTGTACAAATCTTGGATTTGATCCTCGCCAATTATGTCTTTGGGAACCATATTCTTTATTCCTTGATTGTCTGTTTCAAGAGCTTCGTATCTTTCTTCTACCTTTTTAACATCTGCTGTCGAATTTGGATAATGCACAAAACTATATCTTCTGTCACGGTTGTTGGAGGACTTTTTGAAGAATTGTTATTTTTCTTTAAAGTAATAGTTTTCTTTCTTTTTTTCGAAGACTCGGTTGAGCCTTATTCTGTGTTAGGGGGGATAACTTCATTGGTTTTTCTTTTTCATTTCCTTTCATGACTTTTTCTTTTCGGATTTTTGGATGAGTTAGTTTGGTATCTTTTCTTATTTTTCTTTGGAAGCAAGTGGCTATGTGCTCTGTTCCGAACATGAAGTATGACGAGTGTGTGTCAGGAGCAGCTAGAATTGTCATGACATCTCCTGGATATAGGGGCTCCATTAGTTCATCAGTTGGGACAACAGAATCCATAGAGATCTTCTATAGATATCTTAAGATAAAATTCAGAGGCTGGAAAGCCTTGTGAAATTCATTACACTTTGTTTTTTCTACTCACTTAGATAGTTTGAAAAATGTGTCTTTAGCACCAACTTGGTGGATTTTGTACCGCCTCAAAAATCTACTAGGAACAATAATAGATAAAATATTTGAAACAAAATTACAGTTAAAATAAAAAGACTTTGTATCACTTACTGGTACTTTTCCATTTGAGGTTCAGCTTCGAAGGATTTTCATCAAAAATCTTTTTCCCATTCTCCCAAGCTCCAGAGATAAAGAATTATCTCTTCTTCTAAAATTAGTCAGCTTCGAGGATATCATCAATCAATTTGAATAGGTCTCTGAGCGTGGATAATAGAAGGGTAAAACCGGATTTTTGTAAAGGTCAATCGGCGTGATAAATTGTTCGAATGAAAGTGGTATGTGGCCAACTCTTGAGGCCATTATGCTAGATAGTAATGTGAACCACGAGTTTGGACTTTCTTGCGCCGGACATAAATCGATAATATCGAAATAATCTACTATGATTGGGTCCAACGGAAACCAAAGGCCCCAATTTATAATCGCAAGATAGACCACGATTTATTTTCTCCTCAATAAAGTGGAGTCTCTCCTACGCTGGAACCGAAAAGCGACGTTATCTGAGATAGTCCATTGCTTCTTGAGGGATTCAACTTCGAATTGGTCTTAATACTCATATAGTACGTTTTTCAGTGCAACAAGATATTGAGGGATGACAACTTAAGATATACGCTTAGGTTAGCAGAGATGTCATCATGCAGACAAATTTTTTCTTTGTTCTTTTCTCATTCTTCTTTGGAGCTGTTTTCTTTGAGATATTATCCTCAGATTATGAGGGACAAGTGTTGTCTGTATTCTGAGTATTTCAGTTAGTCTCTGCTTAGATTCTGACTCAACAATTTTCTTGGAGGCTTCATCTCAAAGTTGAGGAGGGGCAGTGTTGGTAGTAGCAACTTGTGAATTATTAAGAGGAATTTTAGTGGTTTGTTGGTTAATCTACGAAGGAATTGCCTATGACTCTTTTTTTGTCACAACCTTTTCGTTCAAGGGAAAAGAAGATGTAGGGTTTTGTGAAGTTTCGATATCTTCGGCATCTCTCATTGCTACAAATTCACTTCTTCAAAGAATTTTATTTTTTTAGAAGAAGTTTCTGAATGTAATTAAGATGTTTGTTTGCCAGTTGATTTTATAAGGAGTTAGAGTTGGAGTATTGGAAGACAACTCTCTCTTTGTATCCATATATTTTATGTGTGATAAGGAAAATGGGAGTTGAGAGAGTATTGATAGAAGAATTAGTTGATAACGAATTGGGTTGCTCTGAAAATGGAGATGAAAGGTTGACAAGGGTCTGATAGGTTGAAATGTGAATCGAAAAATGGTTGCCTAGTCTAAACGTAGGATGATACGTGTAGGATGTAAGATTTAAATAGCATGTTGCACGTGTACTAGGGTATTCTATAAAGTTCTAGCCCATTGTAGGTGAATGATTGAGAACTCCATGAGTGTTTCTAAAGTAAAACTACACTGAGTTTTGAGGTAAGTTCTTGTGGTATTGATAGAAAGTTTTCGAGGCTGACAAAGAAAGTGTTAGAGGCGGTTATTAAAACGTTTTCGATGAGGACATGAAGAACAAAAATAGATTTCCGAGGGAGATTAGACGTTATGGTCAAAGTAATCCAAAATATGTTTAGTCTTTGTTCAGCAATCTTCACGGAGACCATAAGGGATACTGATAAGGATATAAATAATCAATGAGTAAAAAAAATTTGAAAAAGTGTTTATTGTTTAAGAATTCTATAGTTAGAGGATAAGTTTAACATTTAATACAGATAATAAGGGCTAAAATTGAAATTTTCTATAAGTTATAACTCATTTTGTTACTCATCATTTTTTCCTATAAATAGTAGAGGGGATTGAGAAATAAAGGACTAATTGACACTTTATATTCATATTCGATTATTGTCTGCTTCTCTCTCTAAAAGACTTATAGGTTTATTTCTCTTTAATATAATTTTTATTATTTTATCTTTACTGTGAAAGTCTATTACTTAACAGGGGCCACTTATACCGATAAGAATTTTTACATCATATTTTTTTTATGTCCATGGATAAAGTTGACAACTACAAGTGGGTATTATAATATTTGTAATCATTTATGGTAACTAACTAGATTGAACAACCTTTTATTATGCTAACGGGTAGAGACTTCGCATTGGAGAATACGGCAAAAGAAGTGTTCTCTAAAGCAACCCACGTGTGTGAATATAAATTTATTAATTAGAATAAAAAAATGAAAACTCATTCAAATCTCTGTTATCAATTTTTAAAGATGTCAAACCCGGTTAATATTTCTATATAAAAAAAATTAACGTAACATCGCCAATAGAAATAATAACTCGATCCTCTCGGATTTTAGGTTCCTATTTAGCCAAGTAACCAGTAACTTCATATGTCTCTCTACAAACACATTCTAATTTAACGTCAATATATCATGAATATCCAAGATCTCATTCCTTAGAAAACATGAAGATAAAATAATGGATAACACTAGTGGAAAGAAAATATAAAAAACAATTGTCGATGTCTAAACTAGATGGAACTTAGCTTATTATCTTCTTGTATGAGCTTATTTTTTTAAAGAAAATGTTACACGTTTTCATGCAGTTCATATACCAAGTCTAAGGGAAATATGCTAATTTCCTGTCAAATCAAAAAAAAAAAGAAGGAAAGCACAAAACAAAAGTGAAATCAAAGATACAATTGTTAACGGAGTTCAGCAAATTATGCTTACGTCTTCGGACCTGCTGCAGATCGATTTTATTAGGAAGAACACAGTGACTGCCGTTTCTTGTGAATACACCAAAAAACCCTAACCCTAACACAAGGTTTTATAGAGACTGTAACACTTAAAAAAGGGAAAAAAATATTACAGTCCTTAATGTGTAATTTATAACCCCCTAAAATTACACTGTCTTTTCAATTCACTCCAGTTCTCTTTAATGTGCTTAGCACTTGCCTCATCTCCACTGTCTTCACATTCTACTTGAAGGGTATGATACATTTTACTCAGGTGATGGCAAACTGGCTTCATTGGAAATGCAGATAAGTTCAGAAAAACTTAACAATCTCCCACTTGAAGACTGGTTTTAACCTGTCTTCACACCTTGATCTATGTAGCAGATCTTTCTGGTCTTATTACTCTTGTAGACCAACTGAAGTTGAACACAACTTCAGTTTTTCAATGGCTACTGTCTTTGTCAACATATCAGCTGGATTCTTGCTTCCTTGGATCTTTTCCAGTATTAGCACCTCATCTTCCAATAAAGATCTAATGAAATGATAACGAAGACTGATGTGCTTGGTTCTTGAATGAAATGTTGAATTCTTCGCCAATTGAATTGCACTTTGACTATCAGTATGCAGAACGTTGTTCTTCTGTTTGAATCCCAACTCGGTTAACAAACCTTGAAGCCATATCATCTCTTTACTGGCTTCGGTCACTGCTACATACTCAGCCTCTGTAGTTGATAAAGTGACAATTTTCTGTAATTTTGACATCCAACTAACAACTGTAGTTCCAACAGTAAATATATAACCGGTAGTGCTTTTCCGGTGATCAACTTCACCTCTAAAATCTGCATCTACGTAGCCTTGTACCTTTAACTCTCCCTTACCAAAGTACAAACACTTTTCTATGGTACCTAGCAGGTACCTCAAAATCCATTTGACAGCTTCCCAATGATTTTTTCCTGGGTTTGACATAAACCTACTCACAACTCCCACTGCATAACTAATGTCTGGTCTCGTACAGACCATTGCATACATCAAACTTCCAATAGCTGAGGCGTAAGGAACCTTAGCCATGAAGTCTTTTTCTTCATCCGTCTTAGGGGATTGATCCTTGGATAAACGAAAGTGACCTGCCAATGGTGTACTAACTGGCTTTGCAACACACATGTTAAATCTCTTCAAAACGCGATCGATGTACTCTGACTGAGATAACTGCAAAACTTTTCTATGCTTATCTCTTATGATTTGCATTCCAATAATCTTCTTCGCCGGACCCAAGTCCTTCATGTCAAATTCTTTTGACAATTGTAGCTTTAGTCTTCTAATATCATCCATATCTGAACCTGCTACTAACATATCATCAACATACAGTAGCAAAATGATATAACTGGACTTACATCTTTTAAAATAGCAACAGTGGTCCGCATTACACTTCTGAAAACTCTCTTTGTGCATAAAACCGTCAAATTTCTTGTACCACTGTCTTGGAGCTTGTTTTAAACCGTACAAACTTTTCTTAAGTCTGCATACCATGTTTTCTTTCCCTTCTTTTAAGAAACCTTCTGGTTGATACATGTATATCTCCTCATCCAAATCCCCGTGAAGAAATGCTGTCTTCACATCTAACTGTTCAAGATAAAGGTCTTCAATGGCAACAATACTCAACACTGATCTAATAGTATTAAGCTTCACAACTGGAGCAAAAATATCGGTGTAATCAATTCCTTCCTTTTGCTGGAACCCTTTGACAACTAGTCGTGCTTTGTATCTCTTAGAGCCATCATGCTCATCTTTCACCCGATACACCCATTTGTTATGAAGTGCCTTCTTACCCATTGGTAACTCAGTTAGATCCCATGTATCATTTGAGATTAAAGACTTCATCTCATTTTTCATAGCACACTCCCACTTACTAGCATCACTGGTCTGGCAAGCTTCATCATAGCATTCAGGTTCTCCTCCATCGGTAAGTAACAGATAGTTCAAGTATCTCCTGTTGGGTACATGGGGTCGGGAAGCTCTTCGCAAAACAGGAACTTCCTCGGTCGGCTGTAAGGTATCGGATTGCTGTCGATCGGTTTGTCCAACGGACTCTCCTTGTTGAGGGGTTAATCTGATCGGCTCTAATTCTTGACTATCTGGGACTCCTTCGATATCTGCAAATACTGATTCATACGGCTTTGAGTCATTTGCTTCAGTTTTATGTCTGTCCTTGTACATCACTGTTTCATTGAAGATCACATCTCTGCTTCGTATCATCTTCTTGTTCTCCTCATCCCAAACACGATAAACGAACTCATCTTCGCCATAGCCGATCAGGAAACATTTTTTCGATTTCGAATCAAGCTTGTTCCTGCCTTGGTCACTTATATGAACATATGTTGTACAACCAAAAACTCTTCGATGTGATAATTTTATATCCTTACCACTCCATACCTCCTCGGGTATTCGATGTTCTAAGGGAACCGACGGGCCTCGGTTAACCAGGTAAGCCGATGTGTTGATTGCTTCTGCCCAGAACTGCTTCGGTAAACCAGACTGTATTCGAATGCTTCTGGCTCTTTCTGTCAACATTCTATTCATACGTTCGGCAATACCATTGTGTTGAGGCGTACCTGGAACGGTTCTCTCCATCCTGATACCATGCTCATAGCAAAAGTTCTTGAATTTGGTGTCCTCATATTCACCACCATTATCAGTTCTCAGCTTTTTAATCTTCAGACCTGTCTCATTCTCAACCATAGATTTCCATCTTCTAAAAACATCAAACACTTTAGATTTATGCTTCAGAAAATAAACCCATATCTTTCGAGAATGATCATCGATAAAGGTCACAAAATAGTGTTTCCCTCCTATAGATGAAACAGCTGTTGGCCCCCAAACGTAAGAGTGAACAAGCTCCAGCCTTTCTTTCTTTGGGGTTCTACCACTCGTCTGAAAACTAACCCTTTTCTGTTTTCCAAGTATGCAATCTTCACACATGTCTATATCGACTGACTTTAGACCTGGAAGCTTCCCATTCGAGTACATAATTTTCATACCCTTCACACTCATATGGCCAAGCCTCTGGTGCCAAACATTTGGATTTTCGTTTCCTGCTGCTATTGAAATTGAACAGCTCGTCTCTGCTGTCTTGTAAAGAGTACCACTCTTCTTTCCGCGAGCAATCGTCATTGCTCCCTTTGAAATTTTCCAATTGTCGCCATAGAAGATCGTACTATAGCCTTCGCTAGCCAACTGACCTACTGAGATTAAGTTCTTTCTCAGACTGGGGATATGTCTGACATCTTTCAGTTCCCATACAGACCCATTCAACTTAATCTTCACAGTACCTTTACCAATAATATCACAAGGTTGATCATCACCAAGATATACTTTTCCAAGGTTACCAGGGACATACCTCTCGAAGGATTCTTTCTTCGAAGTCGCGTGAAACGATGCTCCGGAGTCTAATATCCAAGACTCTTCCCTGCTTTCTAAGGAGCATATTAACGCATCATCTCCTTCTGAAGTGATATTTTCCTCTGTCTTCTTCTCTTGTTCCTTTGGTTCTCTCTTGCACTGATATTTTAAGTGCCCGGTCTTCCCACAATTCCAACACTCCTTGTTTCTCAACCCTGGGAATTTTTAGGATTACTAGACTTAGACCTCCAGTCTCTTGATTTGCCTCGGTAGTTCGACTTACCACGTCCATATACTCTGGTTGAATTTCTTCCTCTCGATTCTGTATGTAAGACTGAGGAGATTGATGACTCACCTGATTCTCTCCTTCGAATCTCTTCACTGAGAACTAGGTCACGAACATCATCAAATTTCAACTTATTGCTTCCTGATGAGCTACTCACCGTAGTGACAGTAGCATTCCAACTATCTGGTAGTGAAGACAACAGTATCAATGCTCGTATTTCTTCATCAAAATCAATTCCAACTGAACTCAACTGGCTTGTGATTGTATTAAGTTCATTGAGGTGTTGAGCTACCAAAACACCTTCCATCATTCGCAAATTGAATAAACGCCTCATCAAGTGAACTTTGTTAGACGCTGATGGCTTCTCATACATACTGGAGAGAGCCTTCGTAAGACCCGCCGTGGTTGTTTCCTTTATGATGTTAAAAGCAACGTTGCGGGATAACGTCAATCGGATGACTCCAAGAGCTTGTCTATCAAGAAGTGTCCATTCTTCATCTTTCATACCTTCTGGTTTCTTTTCTGAGAGGGGTTGATAAAGTTTTTTCTGGTACAGATAATCTTCAATCTGCATCTTCCAGAACCCAAAATCTACACCATCGAATTTTTCGAGTCTCACCTTTCCTTCGTCTGTAGCCATTGCTCCCACTCAAATCTGATTTCCTTTGGATCGCTGCCAACTTGGCTCTGATACAAGTTCTAAGGGAAATATGCTAATTTCCTGTCAAATCAGATCAAAAGAAAAAAAGAAGAGAAGGAAAGCACAAAACAAAAGTGAAATCAAAGACACAATTGTTAACGGAGCTCAGCAAATTATACTTACGTCTCCGGACCTGCTGCAGATCGATTTTATTAGGAAGAACACAGTGACTGCCGTTTCTTGTGAATACACCAAAAAACCCTAACCCTAACACAAGGTTTTATAGAGACTGTAACACTTAAAAAATGGAAAAAAATATTACAATCCTTAATGTGTAATTTATAACCCCCTAAAATTACACTGTCTTTTCAATTCACTCCAGTTCTCTTTAATGTGCTTAGCACTTGCCTCATCTCCACTGTCTTCCCATTCTACTTGAAGGTTATGATACATTTTACTCAAGTGATTGCAAACTGGCTTCATTGGAAATGCAGATAAGTTCAGAAAAACTTAACACCTAGGACAATGAACTAATATTGACCTCTCACAACTCAAAATTGGTTTTATATTTGTGAAACGATACTGTTCGTAAGAATATCTCGCAAATGAATATCTTCATTAAATTTGGAGATATTAAGAAATATTTGTATACGATGTATAAATCTTGTGACGAGAAATACGGGATCAATAATTATAGGTCATCCTCGAGATCCTCGAGCTAAAGACCATTCTAATAGGAAATCTAACAAGAATTTTCCAAAGTAGTAACTTTTTATTAATTCAAGAATATAGATCATTTTACATGTTTTGGTCCTTATTTATACTCTTACATAACAATTACAATTTAGCCATTTATTACTAGCATTATTATTCGCACACGTAGACCATTATCAATGTTAATGGTCCTAAAATCACGACCATTACTGTGGGAGTAATGTGTTATGCAGGTTGACCAATAAATATATTAGACTTCATTGATGACCCTATTTTCTAGTTATTTATCATGCACATCGACCCTTTTGCTTTGCTCTTGCTCAAAATACCCTTTGCTCGGTAATAGCCTCGGCTGGGTTTACCTCACGTTTGGGTCTTCCGACTTCTGTTTGGTCCTTCTCGTCTTGACCTTGATATTCATCAGCCCGAGCTCCTGGCTGCGCGTGGCCCTATGCTCAACTTGTTTTGGTTTGAGCTCGAGCTTTGGCCGAGTTCTTTTAGTTATTTTATTTGACTTTGGTTCAGTTTGTCCTCCCTAGGTGATCGAGAACGCTCTTTTTTGAGCTTCTACTCGGTTTCTATATCCATTTCATTGGATAAATGATATACTGCATTTGGGAAGATCCGGTGGTCTTCGGTTTTGCCTCGGTCTCTTATTTACATCTTTCCAGTGATATCGATATGGATGTCATTGACCTTATCAATAGTGTAAATTCAAAGAAATGATGTGCCCATCGTAATTTCTTATGGATAGGAACTTAATATTTCACTTTGAGGATGTTTGGTTAATTAAAATTTAAAATCTTGTGAATACATGGATATGATTCACTCAACTATTCTCTAGACTTGTTATCTTCTAAGTCTATTTTCCTTCTATTTTAAACATTAATTGCTGCATTTAAGACTCTTTTTCTACATCTCCAATATTTGTTTTATAGACACTCATATTGGTTTTGCAATGGGATCTTACGAAGTTGCCTTCTGCCATGGTGAGTTAGTTATTTTTTCATATTTCAAAAGGACTATGCGGTTAACTATCATATACCAATAAGTAGTCTGAAGCTCATATGAGATCTTCCGATTCGGCTAGATGTTCTAACAAAACTACATGTTGGCATATACTATTTTATTTTTATAAATATTAAGTTGTTGTCATCTTCAATGAAGGTTTTGGTCGGCGAAGGCTTTTTAGTGTATATAGGAACATGGTCAGCACGAACCAATCTGAAAACGCTTTTGAGGTTGTGTTCAGATGCAGTGAGTTGAGCTCGCCACAAGGTACGACAAACGTATCCCAATACACTAAGAAGTCTAGTCAAATGTAGGTTTTGGTACAGTTCAGCATCAAGATAATTCGACCTTATGCCAAAAGGATACAAAACAAATCGCCAACCGTGGCATACAAAGATACTATGTGTCTCAGATATTGTGAAGATATTAATACTTCATCAAATATCTTGCAAGGACTAGGAGGGATACTGATAAACATGGAATACTCTGGTAACAATTATCATGCCCACTAGAATATAAGGCCTATTGGGCTGTTACTTGGAAATAAAGAAAGATAATTGAAGATTTGTATGTGTGAAGAACATGATCTTCGACAGAATTTTGCAATAAATGGTAAAGCTAATAAATGTAATAAATGTGTTTTTTGGGTTATTTTCTTTGTTTAATAAAAGATATCAATATGTAATAAATAGAGATGAGATACGAAGCAATAATAATTGATATTTTTTCGATATGTACAATTATCTTGGTTGTATGTATCCAATATGTGTCTTATGTTCTTTGGTTACTATTGATTTTATTTACTTATTTATCAACTATATTATCTTCATCCTTCCGAACTCAATTTACATGATTAACTAATAATAATTTACAAATTATAACTAATTTAAACAATTAAACTTTAAAAATGTAGTTTTAAAGAAATAAAAATACTAAAAAATACTAACTTAAATAAAAAATAAATATGATTCAAGTAAAAATACTAAAGAAAACTAATTAAAGATATAATAAATATTTATTTATGTTCGATTTGAAGGAATACATTTACTTAAAATTGATGTTTTTGGAGAGCATTTAAGAAAATTAAAATAAATTAAAATAAATGTTTAACAATTTCTTTTATTTATACTTTTTAAGATTTAAAAAATATATAATTACTAAAAACTATGTATAACAAATTGAAATTGAGATGGAAAAGTACCATAAGTATCCTGTAAACTATGCTATTACCGGTTAGTACCCATTGTTTGGAGCCATTACTTTCATAGTGGAAAACCATAAGTGAACATATTCTCCATCTTTGAGCCAATTATTTTTTTTCATTTTTTTAAATTTAAAAAGTTTGTATCTTTCAAACCGTAGGCGGAAAACATCTGAAAGTATCATCTGCTTTGTCTTTTAAAAAAAAAAGAAAACTCGATCCATTAATGATATTTTTTGAATTTTTTTAAATTTTTTTTGTCAGTATCATGCGAGACTAGACATATCAAATATACAAGACCATGCGTTAGAAACATCATATATCAGGCATAAATAAACATGCGGCACTAGACATACCAAACATATGAGACCAAGCATAAAAAACATGCGAGACCGAGCATAAATAAACATGTGAGACCATACATAAATAAACATGTGATACATGTACTACTTAATGATAAAGATGTGAGACCATGGTTACTGGGTCTGACGGAAAAAAAAATCATCAATATATTTTTTTTGTTCGTCTTCAAAAAACAATGTATGTTCTCGCATGATTTATTATGCATTGTCTCGCATGATTTATTAAACATTGTATTGCTTATTTTTTATACCTAGTCTTCCATGTTTTTTTATGTATAGTATCGCATGTTATTATGTCTGGTCTCGTATTTTTATTTATATATGGTATCACGTGTTTGGTTATGTCTGGTCTCGCATGTTACTGACAGAACAAATTTTAAAAAATATTATTTAGAAAAACGATGTTATTTTCAAATTTTATTTTTGAAATCCGGTTTGAAAAATATAGATCTTTTAAAAAATAAAATAAAAAATAATAAAACAAAAATATTTGAAATATTATTTAAAAATTTGGATAGTTAATAGGCGTTAATTTAGAAACATGAAAATTAGATTTTTATTATTTTGTATGGATTTAGCTCAACATTTCACACTAAAACTGTAAGTTCTTCCAAAAAAAAATATTTTTTACTCTTTTATTATTTTATTCATTTGATCATTTTAAGTTGAATGTGATTTTTTTTGGAAAAACTTAGTGAAATTAGGTTTATTGTTTTAAAAACAAAAGATTGATAGCAAAATCATCCACAGTAACTAGATTCAACCTAAAAAAATTCAAAATCACAAATTGTTTCTGAAGAAAAACTTCATATTTGTATAAAAAAACAACTCCAACTCAAATCCTAAAAAAATCATGAAACTTATTTATGAAAGTGATACTCCAAAAGATATAATCAACTAAACCTAACTCATTAATTTTAACATTTATTAAAAAAATTCCATTTTTCAGATTTTTTTTTACATAGCGCATCGGCGGTACAGTGCACTAGTATTAAGATACACTATCTTAGTAACAACATTATTGCTCGAAACCTATAGCAAATGGCACCGCTTGTGTGTTTTTTACTTTGACATCGACGGTGAGTATGCACTATATCGTCGGTGTTGTGAAATTATATTGTTGGTGTATATTTGTAACCTCGATGCGTTTTGGCACCGTCAAATTCAACAGCTACAATATTACGGCATTATACCGTCGGTGCAGTGGCAAAGGTACCTGAAATTATAATGGTTTCGCAATTGTATTAAGATATCGCGAAGATGCAAAAAACATGAACACTTCTAGATTATTTTTTAATGTGAGAGATGCAGAACATATAAAGAGTTGGTAGACCCAAAATATCTTGCCCAAATGAAATATTAGGAAGAGTTAAAAAGTTAAACCCTAAGAATTCATCATCCATGTGCATTATATACGGATAAGGGAAGGAAATTTTAGGTCATTAACATGTAATATAGCTCACAAATAAGACCAAGGTATATGTATTTAATGATTATGGACCAAAGTAAAACAAGCATACGAAATAGAGGGGTCAAATTATATACCACAAGAACTTGTTTGTAAATAGTCAAATAGTGGAGAAAGGAATCCACTCTCACGGTGGTAATTATGTAATTTTACCATACACCTAATTTACTATATAAAAGACATTCCCTTTTGGGAAAATGAGCAAATGATTAGTCAATGATTGTGACATTTATTCCTTTTGTCTCTTTCCTTTTCTAGTAATTCAATGTTTGTTATCACATCATATGAATATTCCCTTGTCCAACCCTCACCTACGAGTATCTTCGCTTCTGAATCTCACTAAATATTCTCTGGGCTCATCAGTGGCGCCGTCTCTGGGAACCGTTTGGTACCCATAATTAATTTTCTAAAACCTTGAAAACAAAAGTTAAAAAATCATTGATACAGAAGCTCGTGGAGATATCAAGACTAATCTGACTAGAGATCTAGTCGGTGTTGAGTCTGGAAACCATCTAATGGAAGAACAGGTCACGAACGAAGGCAATGCTCTGAATCGATATGCGGAAGAACTTTTAGAGGAATCAGTTTTGGTCGCTAGACGAAAAGAGTTACTAAAAGACATCAAAAGGTTAAATGCTGAAAGGGATGCCATGATGGCGAGTTCCAAGAGGGTAAGATTTGAGGTCCGACAAGAAATGATCAAGGCTGATCAAACCCAAGATGTTGTTCCACCCAAAGAGAAGCGACACAGGAAAAGCCGTCGACAATCTAAAAGACGCGCTAGATCGGAGCAAAGATATGAGCCTTCCGAGTCTAGCGAGTATACCTCTTTGATATCTGATAAGTCTTCCTCTTCGAGGACAGATTTGAGGTACAAGGTGGATCGAAGGCACAGAGATTCAAGAACACGCAAGCATGCTCATCGGACTAGTCGGGAAAGGAACGATTCGAGGAAGAAAGCGGATGTTGGTAAGCGGAAAGAATACTTTAAGGAACATGATAAAACGGGAAATCTACGAGGAAAACATGTCACCACTCGGAGACAACCTCAGTATGATAACTATCATAAAGATTACCGAGTGAGTAATCACTTCACTTCTCTGACTGAGGAAAGGTTGTACTTATCCACTAATAATGGTTTGGGGGGAGCGCTTACAAGGTTGGACGCAACTGGAGGTCATCTCCATTTTCCCTGAAGATCTTCTATGGGCATCTTCCTAAATGGTTTGATATTTCCAAACTAGAGAAATTGGATGGGACCCAGGACCCGGATAACCATATTGAGCAATTTAAGAACTTTATGATTAACTAAGATGATAAAGACAAGTTATTGTGTAGAGCTTTCTCTCAGACGTTCAAGAACGCTGTCTCTAAGTGGTACAATCGTCTGCCTCAGGGGTGCATAAAGAATTTCGATATGTTTTGGAGTATGTTTCGGCAGCACTTCGTCGGAAACAAAAGGTTTCGTGCCAACGGAGATACCATCATTTATTGTCGACAAAAAATTGGTGAGAGCTTGAAAGAATATACCAAACGATTCATCTAGGTCAAGACAGACATGGAGTTTTACGAAGACAAGGTAGCATTGGCTGCCTTCCGAATGGGTCTTCTACAGGGGGGTCTACTCAAACTCCATCGCGGTGTGGATAAATTCAAAATCGATTAGCTCTATTTGTGGTGTTTTCCTAGCTGTGATCACCATCAACACTTAATAAGGATATTCATCCGATTTTTTGTGCCATAAGTATTTCTCAAACACTTAATATTTATATTGTCCACCTACGAATTAAAATAGAAAAATATGTAAAATGAATTCAGCTGAATCGTGAAAAAAAAAACTTAAATTTTAACTTCCGTGAATGATAGTATAACAAATAATGTTTTTAGTGGAATTATCTACGACAATAATCTATTGGATATAGACTAAAAAATTAGTTTGGTTCACCATCGTTAATATTTCATCCAGAATATATTATATATATACAAAATATATTTTTATAAAAAAAGTATATAAAAAAACATCAAAAATATATGTAAAACAAACAAAATATTAAATAATTCTTTTATAAATATTTATTAGTATTTCTTGATATTTTGAAATTAAATAATATTTAAATTTGAAAACAAATTGTTAGATCAAACAGATATCACTTGTTTTTTTTACTATTCTTTTGAGCAATATTAATAACCCTAACTCGATAGAAGAAAAAAATTAATTAGGGACCAACTTCCCTACGTACTTGAACAACCTGAAATTTTCACTACTTTTATGATTTTACTAAAAAAACATTTGGACAAACATTTAATATAATAAATTCTTTAATTATAATCTTACCAGTAAATATGAATACATCTATGATAACTTCCAACAAATATAGACTTGTGTCAAGTTGACAACCTACCAGTAAAATTCAGAAGTTAAACGAGTCTCATGGTTCGTAACTTATCTCCAATCTAATTTGATCACTAAAAAAATGAAACATAACATCTTTATATTTGCGGGTAAAAAATGTTATATATATAATCATAGGACGATTATATAGTTTATTTAAATTATTAAAATAAATTTTTTATCTATTCTTTCATATCAAAATATTAAATTCTAAAACTATTATTTTTTAAAAACATTAATTCTTGATATTATTTTTTAGGTTAATCGTAGACAACAAATTTTGGTTTCGACTAGACCAAATGATCAGACATCTATATTGTATACTTTTAAAAATTCTCATAAATATTTTTTAGATTACAATATTTTTTTAACAATAGAAAATTTTGTAATTTATTTTTAATACATTGTTACCTTCAACATTTTACTATAAGATGTTAGTGGTCGGAGTTTACTTCAATAAAACTCAAATTGAATGATTATATTGTCAGAAAGTGAGACATTTCAGCTAAAAATATCATGAGATACAAAAGGAGTTTATTCCATTTAAATCATTGATAATGCGGAGGAGATTATGATAATGTCTTACATTGAAGATGATAAATTGAAAAAAAATGAAGGATTCATGTTTTTAGGATGCTCTAATCATATGTGCACAAACACGAGCATGTTCACAACTTTGGATAAAAATTTATTTTACTGGATTAAGTTAGAAACCAACAACTGAATTGAATTCAAAGATAAATGCATATTAGCGGTAAACCACCCTTACTATTTCATCCAAAATAATATATATTATAAAAAATATCCAAAATATATATAAAAAGAAATTTTTTTTTATAAATATCTGCTAGTAATAGTGATCTGTTTAGATATTAAATAATATTTAAATATAATAATAAATATTTAAACAAAAAAATAACACTTTTTTTTCAGTATCGTATTTAGAGGACAATATTAAAAACCCAAATTAAATAGAAGAAAAAGCTTGATTCAAGACCAACATCCGTACATATTTAAAAACTCTAAAATTCCCACTCATAGGTTATAGTCTTTCAGAAATTTGATAAAAAAAAAACTTTTGGACAAATATTTAATGTAATAAATCATGTAATATGATTCTTCGTCGTAAATTAAAATATATCTCAGGTAACTCTCATCCCAAGTGATTGGTTAAAATAATAATTAAAATATATGTTTCATTATTAATCAACCACAAGAAAATCAATTTAATTAAAGTAATAGATAAATTATGATATCTTGTAATTTAGATCCACATGTGTTTCACAAGAAAGTTGGTTGTAATTTTATAATTTCCAATATATATATATATTAGGAAAATAGATAAGAAAACCATTTATATAGTTTTATAAAATTGTGAAAAAGAATTTTTTTATCTATTCTTTCATATCAAAATTTTAAATCCTAAAACTATTATTTTAATAAAACATTAATTCTTTGTATTATATTTTTAGGTTAATCTTAGACTACAAATTTTGATTTCGAAGTTAAATGACTGCAACAAACAATTGGAGATCTATATTGTATATTTAAAAAAATTCTCATGACTATTTTTCAGATTACAATTTTTTTAAACAATAGAAAATTTGTGATTTATTTTTAATAAATTGTTACCTTCACCATTTTAATATGCGCAACTGAATATTATGTATATTTTTAAACCATTATTGCTCTAAATTTTTGGACGAAGCTCTAGATACTTATTCCAATATCCTAATGAAATGATAAATAATGTGATATGATGCATGTGTAAATAAACATACAATACATAAACTAAATTAATTAAACTTATATAATGTGAATTTTAAATTTGTAAAACATTATTATCTTTAACCTAAGAAAATAAAAAAATATACACTACTTTAAAAATAATTAAAGAAATCTAACTCTAGATAAAGTATTTTCCTCATAATTGTTTCTATTTCTATTTGCGATTGTTGAGACCGAGGATAGTCAGAATTAACTATAATTTATTTAGTTATTAAAAGTTTATATGTTTAACCATTAATTAAGATTTATTTCTTATCTAATTTCATGTCATAGTTAAAAACACTCGTGTTGGATGTTTCTGACTAAACTTTTAAAATAAGTTCATGGTTCGCAAGTTGTCGATTCAGAAGTTAAATGAGTCTCATGTTTCGTAACTTATCTCCAATCTAACTTGATCACTAAAAAAATGAAACATAACATACTTATATATGCATTTAAAAACGTTATATATATAAATCATATGGTGATAAGGGTGAAAACTGTGCGAACAAGAACCAAATTCTAAAAAATAAATTTTAAACTAATGAATTTTTTTTATCTTCTTTTTATGTAATTAAAAAAATAAGATTTATTTTCGTAAATATCTCTGATATATGGCACACTTGTCGAGTACTAAATCATATAGGAGGAGTTTAAATAATAGTTATATTCAACCAAATATTTACCCTCATATATTTTTAAAGTCATGAACCTACTCGAATTTCTGATTTTCTCGTTAAATCTCCATAAACAGTTGTAGCTTTTTTATCCCAAATTAAACACTTAATTAATATATCTCATAATGTGAGTACACCGTCGAAGCAAGAGAACACATTAATGATTGTGAATTTGTGGTTAGAAAAACAGAAAAGCTTCGTTGCGGCTTCAGGATATGTTGATGTTTACCCATATAGGAAAATGGTTATGGTTTTTTTAATAAACCATCAATTTAAGGGAAGGTTCGAAGTTTGTATGAGTATTTTGAGTATTTAGCCATCTTAAAAATAGATACTATGACCATAAATGCAAATAGCTCAAGAAAAAGACATATAGTAAGTTTGGCAACTCACATAGAAGGTAAAATGCATACCTCTCTTTATGGGAGTAATGTTACACCTTTTATTTTATTTGACGAGGACGATCTAAGAGGCATAGCTGGACCCTATGAAGGTGCAGTGGTAATTAGTGTAGAAATAGCATGGGCAGAGATCTGAAGAATATTAATTGATACAAAGAGTTCGACGAATGTATTGTTTAAATCAACATGTGATAAGGTGTGTAATCCCCCTAAAATTCTCTAATATAAGCATACCATAATTGGATTCACAGAGGTAACAACGCAAGTTATCAGGGAATTAGAGGGAGATTTTTTATTACGGAGAGGTCCTTTCAGGAAAAGAGGTTCGCGTGTTGTTAATGTTAGTATAATATCTGACCAGCTACAATGTAATCTTTTGGAGGTCACGGTTGTCAATGATGTACGATATTTTTTTAATTGTCCATCAATGTTTGAATTATATCATTGGTGATCACGTTAGAGTAGTTTGAAGTGGTCAACAAGTAGCAAGAAAGTGTTATGCAACAACTCTTCCTTCTAAATGGGTCGTTTCTGGTGGTCAAATGACTGAATTGCAATTAAGGGGGATTGACTTCGGATGAGGAATGTGTAGATGATCAGAGGGTAACCCCGGGGTCCCTTAGTAGTGGGAGAAAATATTGAGAAGTATATGTTCCCAAACGGGAAAAATTTGCAAATGTAAATGTTACTCTCACCTACTTTACATTACCAATTGTTAAGGTTTTTATCTAGACAATCTGGATGTTTTTTGCTTAGAAACTTGAGGATGTACTAGGGGTTCCATGTTAGTTAATATGTCACAGATTAGCCTTAAAATCGAAGGTCAAGCCTATTATTCAAAAGAGGAGAGCTTTTTCTGTAGAGAAATCTGAGGCAATTGTGGGTGAAGTAGATCATATACCCAAAGTCAGACATATAAAGGAGGCACAATACCCATTATGGACTACAAATCCAATATTAATAAAAAAGAATAACGCAAAATGGAGAATATGTGTGACTCCACGGATTTAAATAGGACGTGTCCTAAAGAACTTTTTCCTATACCAAGAATTGATAAGCTTGTTGATTTAACACAGGGGGCCGGATATGGAAGTTTATAATGATGATATGTTAGTTAAGACTTCAACAGATGACGAAGATTTGTGAGATTCGGAAGAAAAGTGTTTTAATCTAAATGCCATTCAATTGAAGTTAACTCTAGAGAAATGCCTCTTCGATGTAAGTTCAAGAAAATTATTGGGATATATCATAAGGGAAAAGGGAATAAAAGCCGATCCTGACCAATTAAAGGCTTTAGTATCAATGACTTCACCTCGGACAATCAAAGAAGTGAAAATTTTGACAAAGAGGTTGGCTACTCTTAATAGATTTGTCTCTCAATTTTCTAACACATGTGCTTATTTTTTTTCAAGTTTTGCATCGACCAAAGGAATTTACTCGGACACCACAATGTGAGGTGGTATTTTCAAATATTAAAGATTATTTGCTATCACCTGAAATTATATCCAAACCTCGAATAGGAGAACAACTATTTCTATATATAGTTGTATCGGATTTCACTGTTAGTGCTGTGTTGATAAGTGAATAGGGTGGAGCTTCTTGGTGAGTTTATTATGTGAGCAAAAGTTTATTGGTGTAGGAGAAAAAGTGCTTAAGGCTTGAGAAGTTAGCTCTAGCTTTGGTGGTGGCTGCTAGGAAAATGCACCCTTATTTTCTAGCTCATACAACTGTTGTCCGAAGTTTTTCCGTTAAAGAATGTATTACAACAATCAAGTATTTCTGGAAGAATGACTACTAAGTGGTCTGTTGAGTTATAGGATTTTGATATAATTTTCTCTCCTGGAATGGCTATTAAGGCTCAAGATCTAGCCAATTATTTGGTTAAATTTCATTCAAGCTGATCTGATGAGAAATGTTTAAAGTATTGTTACCAGTAGACTCAACGTGGGTGGTTCGAACAAATAGAGGTTCTAGTATATTAGTATCAAGTGCGAGAGTACAATTTATTGCTTCTTCTGGAGAATAAATGTATCAGATCATTCGGTTTGGATTTCATGCATCGAATAACGATGTGAATACCATGTTGCTTTAGCTGGTTTAAGGCTTGCAAATATTTTTAGGGCAAAAATAATTCGGTTGGAGACAAATTCTCCAATCTAATTTGATCACTAAAAAAATGAAACATAACATCTTTATATTTGCAGGTAAAAAACGTTATATATAAAAATAATAGGACGATAAGGGTGAAAACCTTGCGGACAAGAACCAAATTCTAAAAAATAAATTTAAACAAATGAATTTTTAGGATGCTCCAATCATATGTGCACAAACATGAGCATCTACGCAACTTTTGATCAAACTTTATTTTATTGGATTAAGTTAGAAACCAACAATTGAATTGAATTCAAAGATAAATGGATAGTTTAGTTAAGAATCAAGCGCATCATTTATGGAATAATGGAGGTATACTATCTACCCAATCTACAAAACAATTTGTCGATGGTAGGCAAATTGCAAGAAAGGGGTTAATACATTTATGCCATAAGTATTCATCAATCACTTAATGTTCATAAACAAATTTATAAATATTACCCTCCTAAAACACTTGTATAAAATCTTTGATTTCCATGACAAATTAAATTTATTTGACAAAAACGTAAACAATATGTCTAGTTTTTCGACCAAAAAACTTTCATCTACATCCTAAAAAACTTAAATAATATTTCATACAATTTTGTGGTCAGCAATGATACTAATAATGTCAATACCAATGGTTCAACCATATGAAAGAAAAAAAAAACTTCATTCCTACATATAAAATAATTCTTCAAATGGTCAAAACAATAACTAATTCTAAAACATGGGCTAATCAATATTCGTAATGTTTATCTAAACATAATATATTCATGTTTAATGATATTTATATGGTCTTTAATTTCGGCATATTATGGTTCGTTCTTTAAGAAAGAAGGGTGATATTTGGTTTTTGACCCTTCTAAAATTAACTAAGCTTTTGCTCTCCTTGTGCATTTTCTTTTTTGAATTTTATAAGTGTGAGTCTTAATTCAGACATAGTATAGAAGACAACTTGATATCACAATTATAGTAAAATATGATGAAACATTTCCATTTTAAAGTTTGATAAAAAATAATATTTTTGATATTTACTTTGCTCTAAATTATATTTAGAGAAAACATCCCGCAAGAGACTTTGGTTTATCTCTTTATCCACATTTATTTTGGTCGAACTATTTTGGGATACATTGCATATTGGTCGATTCATTTGTCGAGTATTCCAACTTGCGTCTACTCAAAATCCATGGCCGTGTGGATAAATTCAAAATCGATTAGGTCTATTTATGGTCTTTCCCTAGCTATGATATCATTGTATCCTTGGAAATACATAAATTAGTAAAAAACAATACCATCAACGCTTAGTAAGGATATCCATCCGATTTTTCGTGCCATAAGTATTTCTCAAACACTTAATATTTATATTGTCCACATGCGAAATAAAATAGAAAAATATATAAAATGAATTCAGGTGAATAGTTAAGAAAACCTAAATTTTAACTTTTGTGGATGATGGTATAATAGTTAATGTTCTTTTAGTGGAATAATCTACGCCAATAATCTATTGGATATAGACTAAAAATTAGCTTGGTTCATCATCTTTAGCATTTCATCCAGGATATATTATATATATACAAAATGTATTGTTATAAAAATAATTATATAAAAAACATCCAAAATATATATAAAACAAACAAAATATTAATTAATTTTTTTATAAATATTTATTAGAATTTATTGATACTTTGAGATATTAAATAATATTTAAATCTGAAAACAAATTGTTAGACCAATACGATATCGCTTGTTTTTTTTCACTATTCTTTCGAGAAATATCAAAAACCCTAACTAGATAGAAGAAAAAAATTTAATTAAGGACCAACTTCCCTACGTACTTGAACAACCTGAAATTTTCACTATCAAGCTCAAATATTACAAAACAAAAAGATTTGGACAAACATTTAATATAATATAGACTTGTATCAAATAAAATAAAGTGTTTAGTTGGTTAAAAATTTGATTAAAATATAATTTTAATTATTAATCAAACATAAAAAATCAATTTAAGTGAAATAAAATTTAAATTTTGTAATTTTGTAATTTAGGTCCATAAGTATTTATAATAACTTTTGTTGCAATCTTATAATTTTTAAAATATATGAATATTATGAAATTAGATTAGAAAAACTTTTACAGTTTGTTCATATATTTTAAGAAACATATATTTCTTCGTTTATTTCAAAATTTAAAATTTAAAAATTATTATTTTGAAGTAAATTTTAATTTTTTTTATAATTTTGTGAGGATAATATCTAAGGTTAATGTCACAACTAACATGATAAAAAGAGTAGCTAAATAGTTAATAAAAATAAATATACTGGTTCGAGAATAAAAATACCAAAAGGAGGTTTGAAACTAAAGTTAAATTATGATATTAATTTATAATTTATTAATAAATTTTATTAGTAAAAAATTTGAAAAAAAAACTCAAAACTAGATTTGAAATAAAGGATAAATTATGAGATTAATTTTTACTTTTTTAATAAAAATTATTTAATATTTTCAAAGTCTGGTAATAATTGAAAAGTATAAACACGTCAATATGGGAAATAATAATCACAAGGATTGAGAGTTTGCCTTTTTACGTACCTTAAACACCATGAAATTCATTATATTCTGGAAATGGACAAATTTTAAAATAAAAGTAACACCAAACGTTGTCGTACAGGTATAAGTAATTCGAAAGAGGTAAAATAACCCGGACTCAACGTCTCAATCATGTACACAGAAAGGGGATGATCAAAAGAGTTGTAACCCTAGGGAACGGTGTTTATCACAACCAGATGATCTATAAAACAGACCAGGCCTCCGTCCTTGAAAAGCCACCAGATCTCTCGCTCACCCAGAATTTCCATCAGCACATAAATGAATTCCAGCATATTCTCCACCGGAAACGCAAACACCTCTGCTGTTCCTCCACCTCCGATAAGGCGTAGGGGTAGGCCGAGGAAAGAGAACAATGGAAAACAACTTATGGTTGATCAACAAGAGCCTAAATCTAAATTTCTAAAGAGATCAAAACGTGACAGTGCTTCTTCCTCAACTTGTATTTTGCCCAGATATCACTCATACATTTGCGGGGAGATATTCGAAAGGCAGTGCCATCTTTGCCCTCTAAAATGTTTTACTTATATGGGTTTCTTTGACCATCTTCGGACTCACCATCAGGATTATCCCGGCGAGGATCCTTTTTCTTTAGAGGAGATGGATGTCTCCTATATTTTGACCAATTTTGCTGCCTACTCTTTACCATCATCAGTGACAGTGACCAACCAAGCTAATGACAATAATTCTGTGAAGGAGGTCCCCCGAAAGGTGGCTTTGTTTGATCTTAATCTTACTCCTGAGAGAGAGGATTCAGAAGAAGAATTAGGTTTATAAAATGAAATGCAATCTCTCCTGAGTTTTATGTTTTGTTTCTGTCGCTAATGTGGTTAGATAGTTTATCTCACTAGGATGTCCTTTGTTCTATTTGTATTCAATTCCTTCCTTTGGGTTATTGTTTATTAAATAAAAATTGAAAGGATTACTATACAAAAAGTGAAAAAAAAACAAACAGCATTTCCAACTATATAGTGATTGTGCTATTATTTGTGAAATTTTTGAATTTGTGCAAATGATAACAACTATAAGATTGTGATAGAACATAAATTTGGGGTTAATTTATTTCAAAAAGTAATTGTTATTTCCCTTTCTTCTTTTATATTTACGAAGGAAATGAAATACCTGAAAAGTACAAGTTTTGCATCCAACTAAAATTAACATCTAATCATTTGGCATGTCAAGCTCTTTCTCTAAAAATTATAATCAGGTGTTAGAAAGCTTTTGTTTTATTTTAGAGAAAAAAGGAAAAAAAATCAAAGTATTTTACCCACTAACCATGAAGACTTAAATGCCTATAAACCACTTGGGTTTATTTTTGTCTTAATATTTGTCACATCTGTAAATCCATAGTTTAACAAGGTTTAGTAATTTTAATCCATATTAGTTTAGTATAATCACGTGATGTTAGTTTAAAAAGAAAATATTATACTTAATAATTTCGTAATAATGAAATAGTGATATCCACGTTATCCATCTCGGTTTAATATATAAATTGTTTTTCTTTTTAATATAAGGACTAATAAAGATTTTTGTATGTTTGTTAGAGGGGTAAAATATTATATATGGAGATCATGTATATGTATGGATAGTAATTTTGTTTTCTCAAGATGAAGTCTGCGTAGATTTATGGATGTTTCAAGGACATCTGGATATTTACATTTTGATAAAAATATTGCACCATATTTTTTTTTAAACTAACCTTTAAGTTTTACATAGATTGAATATTCGATTAGTTAGTTACATAATTATAAATGTAAGCTTTATGATTTAAGAAATACCATAGTAATTTCCTATGGCTTAACCTATAAGGAAAGCTTTTGTTTTATTTTAGAGGAAAAAGGAAAAAAATCAAAGTATTTTACCCACTAACCATGAAGGCTTAAATGCCTATAAACCACTAGGGTTTATTTTTGTCTTAATATTTGTCACATCTGTAAATCCATAGTTTAACAGGTTTAGTAATTTTAATCCATATTAGTTTAGTATAATCACGTGATGTCAGTTTAAAAAGAAAATATTATATACTTAACAATTTCGTAATAATGAAATAGTGATATCCACGTTGTCCATCTCCGTTTAATATATAAATTGTTTTTCTTCTTAATATAAGGACTAATAAAGATTTTTGTATGTTTGTTAGAGGGGTAAAATATTATATGTGGAGATCATGTATATGTATGTATAGTAATTTTGTTTTCTCCAGATGAAGTTTGCGTAGATTTATGGATGTTTCAAGGACATCTGGATATTTACATTTTGATAAAAATATTGCACCATATTTTTTTGTTGAACTAACCTTTAAGTTTTACATAGATTGAATATTCGATTAGTTAGTTACATAATTATAAATGTAAGCTTTATGATTTAAGAAATACCATAGTAATTTCCTATGGCTTAACGTATAAGATTATAAAGGGTAGAAACAAAATAAATTTCTTGTTTTAGTAGGAAAAGAATGTGTGAGCTAAGTGAAATACCTTTACGGATGAATGAACTGGACAACAATAACCTAATACAATATAGGTATTTTGGTCAACTTACAAGAGATAACACAACAAGAGATAATATTTGTTGGTAAGTTTTGTTTTTCTTAAACATAATAAGATGTTGCGGACATGACTAAACAATAAATAACCTTTCAGATTTAATTTTAATCATCTGAGTCATACAAAAAGTGACAAATAACTTCATATGTTATTGGATAGTAGACCAAAACATATTCCTCGTGTCATTTACACTTTTCAAGTATAGTAACAAATAATTAGAGCTTCGGTTTTGTGAACTTTCAAACACAAAGTTAACAATAAAAATATAATGGTGAAATATGGTGAACAATTCAAAATGAAAGAATATAAAATTGTAAACAATATTCTTCACATTGACGGTTATTATGAGCAATTGAGTGAAATGATGGAGAATATATTGATGGCCATGTGGCGGTTATTATGAGCAATTGAGTGAAATGATGGAGAATATATTTATGGTCAAGGTACTGTGTTGAATTATGAAGAAGGTATTGGTAAGCGAGTAGATGAGACTCTACTAAATGATAGTCTGAGGCATCTATAAAAAGGAAGAAAGGCAAAAGATTATTTAGTGAAACACTACTTGTTTCAAGCACTATCTATTGAGGCGGTATGTTGATGTTCTTAAAATAAAAAGAGATGACACAATGGAGAATTATTTTTTCAAAGTAATGATAGTAGCAAATTAGTTTAGAACTAATTGAGAGAATATTTTTGCCTAAAAAATTAAGTATAAAGTGATGAGAACTTTGACTCATAGATTCACCTATATCAATATATCCATTTACGAATCACATACCATGAATTCAATTACACTTGACAAATTGGAGGAAACTGTAGTCATACATTAGCACAAGTAAAATAGGTTTTTAAAGTAGAAGAAAGATCAAGTTGGGCTAGATAGGGAAGTAGTGGTCGCAGTCTGCTTCAATAAAAGTCAAATTGAATGCTCATATTGTCAGAAAGTGAGACATTTCAGCTAAAAATATCATGAGAAACAAAAGGAGTTTATTCCATTTAAATCATTGATGATGCGGAGGAGATTCTGATGATGTCTTACATTGAAGATGATAAATTGAAAAAAAAAACGAAGGATTCATGTTTTTAGGATGCTCTAATCATATGTGCACAAACACGAGCATGTTCACAACTTTGGATCAAAATTTATTTTATTGGATTAAGTTAGAAACCAACAATTGAATTGAATTAAAAGATAAACGCATATTAGCGGTAAACCACCCTTACTATTTCATCCAAAATAATATATATATATATTATAAAAAAATATCTAATATATATTTAAAAATAAAAAAACATATTTTATAAATATCTACTAGTAATCAGTGATTTGTTCAGATATTAAATAATATTTAAATATAATAATAGATATTTAAACAAAAAAATATCACTTTTTTTCAGTATCCTATTTATAGGACAATATTAAAAACCCAAATTAAATAGAAGAAAAAACTTGATTCAAGACCAACATCCGTACATATTTAAAAACTCTAAAATTCCCACTCATAGGTTATAGTCTTTCAGGACTTTGGTAAAAAAAACTTTGGACAAATATTTAATGTAATAATTCATGTAATATGATTCTTCGTCGTAAATTAAAATATATCTCAGGTAACTCTCATCCCAAGTGATTTGTTAAAATAATAATTATAACATAGGCTTAATTATTAATCAACTATAAGAAAATCAATTTAATTAAAGTAAGAGAAATTATGATATCTTGTAATTTAGATCCATATGTGTTTCACAAGAAAGTTGGTTGTAATTTCATAATTTCCAATATATATATATATATATATATATATATATATATATATATATGGAAAATAGATAAGAAAAGCATTTATATAGTTTGTTAAAATTTTGAAAAATTAATTTTTTATGTAATCTTTCATATCAAAATTTTAAATCCTAAAACTATTATTTTAATAAAACATTAATTCTTGGTATTATATTTTTAGTTAATCTTAGACTACAAATTTTGATTTCGAAATTAAATGACTGCAACAAACAATTGGAGATCTATATTGTATATTTTAAAAAATACTCATGAGTATTTTTTAGATTACAATTTTTTTTAAACAATAGAAAATTTGTGATTTATTTTTAATAAATTGTTACCTTCGCCATTTTAATATGCACAAATGAATATTATGTATATCCTAATGAAATGATATGATATGATGCATGTGTAAATAAAACATACAATACATAAACTAAATTAACTAAACTTATATAATGTGAATTTTAAATTTGTAAAACATATTATCTTTACCTTAGAAAATAAATAAATATACACTTAGACATACTTTCAAAATAATTAAAGAAATCTAACTGTGGATTAATTAATTTGCTAATAATTGTTTCTATTTTTATTTGCAATTGTTGTGACCGAGGATAGTCAGAATTAACTATAATTTATTTAGTTATTAAAAGTTTATATGTTTAACCATTAATTAATATTTATTTTTTATCTAATTTCATGTCATAATTAAAAACACTCGTGTTGGATGTTTGTGACTAAACTTTTAAAATAAGTTCATGATTCGCAAGTTGTCGATTCAGAAGTTAAATGAGTCTCATGTTTCGTAACTTATTTCCAATCTAACTTGATCACTAAAAAATGAAACATAACATATTTATATATGCACGTAAAAAAACGTTATATATATAAAAATCATATGGTGATAAGGGTGAAAACTTTGCGAACAAGAACCAAATTCTAAAAAATAAATTTTAAAGAAATGATTTTTTTTATCTTCTTTTTATGTAATTAAAAAAATATGATTTATTTTTGTAAATATATCTGATATATGGCACACTTGTCGACTACTAAATCATATAGGAGGAGTTTAAATCATAGTTATATTTAACCAAATATTTACCCTCATATATTTTTAAAGTCATGAACCTACTCGAATTTCTGATTTTCTCGTTAAATCTCCATAAACAGTTGTAGCATTTTATCTCAAATTAAACACTTAATTAATATATCTCATAATGTGAGTACACCGTCGAAGCAAGAGAACACATTAATGATTGTGAATTTGAGGTTACAAAAACAGAAAAGCTTCGATGCGGCTTCAGGATATGTTGATGTTTACCCATATAGGAAAATGGTTATGGTTTTTTTAATAAACCATCAATTTAAGGGAAGGTTCAAATTTTGTACGAGTATTTTGAGTATTTAGCCATCTTATGAATAGATACTATAACCATAAATGCAAATAGCTCAAGAAAAAGACATGTAATAAGTTTGGCAACTCACAGAGAAGGTAAAATGCATACCCCTCTTTATGGGAGTAATGTTACACCGTTTATTTTATTTGACGAGGACGATCTAAGAGGCGTAGCTGGACCCTATGAAGGTGCAGTGGTGATTGGTGTAGAAATAGCATGGACAGAGATCTGAAGAATATTAATTGATACAAAGAGTTCATCAAATATATTGTTTAAATCAACATGTGATAAGGTGTGTAATCCCCCTAAAATTCTCTAATATGAGCATAACATAATTGGATTCACAGAGGTAACAACGCAAGTTATCAGGGAATTAGAGTGAGATTTTTTATTATGGAGAGGTCCTTTCAGGAAAAGAGGTTCACGTTTTGTTAATATTAATATAATTTCTGACCAGCTACAATGTAATCTTTTGGAGGTCACGGTTGTCAATGATGTACGATATTTTTTCAATTGTCCACCAATGTTTGAAGTATGTCATTGGTGATCACGTTGGAGTAGTTTGAAGTGGTCAACAAGTAGCAAGAAAGTGTTATGCAACAACTTTTCCTTCTAAAATGGTCGTTTCTTCTGGTCAAATGACTGAATAGCAATTAAGGGGATTGACTTCGGATGAGGAATGTGTAGATGATCAAAGGGTAACCCCGGGGTCCCTTAGTAGTGGGAGAAAATATTGAGAAGTATAAGTTCCTAAATGGGAAAAATTTGCAAATATAAATGTTACTCTCACCTACTTTACGTTACCAATTGTTAAGGTTTTTATCTGAAAACCTGGATGTTTTTGCTTGGAAACTTGAGGATGTACTAGAGTTTCCATGTTAGTTAATATGTCATAGATTGGCCTTAAAATCGAAGGTCAAGCCTATTATTCAAAAGAGGAGAGCTTTTTCTGTAGAGAAATTTGAGGCAATTATGGGTGAAGTAGATCATATACCCAAAGTCAGACATAGAAAGGAGGCACAATACCCATTATGGACTAGAAATCCAATATTAATAAAAAATAAGAACGCAAAATGGAGAATATGTGTTGACTCCATGGATTTAAATAGGACGTGTCCTAAAGAAATTTTTCCTATGACAAGAATTGATAAGCTTGTTGATTTAACACAGGGGAATATGGAAGTTTATAATGATGATATGTTAGTTAAGACTTCAAGAGATGACGAAGATTTGCGAGATTCGGAAGAAAAGTGTTTTAATCTAAAGGCCATTCAATTGAAGTTAACTCTAGAGAAATGCCTCTTCGATGTTAGGTCAAGCAAATTATTGGGATATATCATAAGGGAAAAGGGAATAAAAGCCTATCATGACCAATTAAAGGCTTTAGTATCAATGACTTCACCTCGGACAATCAAAGAAGTATCAATTTTGACAAAGAGGTTGGCTGCTCTTAATAGATTTGTCTCTCAATTTTCTAACACATGTGCTTATTTTTTTTCCAAGTTTTGCATCGACCAAAGGAATTTACTCGGACACCAAAATGTGAGGTGGTATTTTCAAATATTAAAGATTATTTGTTATCATCTGAAATTATATCCAAACCTCGAATATGAGAACAACTATTTCTATATGTAGTTGTATCGGATTTCACTATTAGTGCTGTGCTGATAAGGGAATAGGGTGGAGCTTCTTGGTGAGTTTATTATGTGAGCAAAAGTTTATTGGTGTATGAGAAAAAGTACTTAAGGTTTGAGAAGTTAGCTCTGGCTTTGGTGGTCGATGCTAGGAAAATGCACCCTTATTTTCAAGCTCATACAATTGTTGTCCAAACCTTTTCCGTTAAAGAATGTATTATAACAATCAAATATTTCTGGAAGAATGACTACTAAGTGGTCTGTTGAGTTATAGGATTTTGATATAATTTTCTCTCCTCGAACAGCTATTAAGGCTCAAGATCTAGCCAATTTTTTGGTTAAATTTCATTCAAGCCGATCTGATGAGAAATGTTTAGAGTATTGTTACCAGTAGAATCAACGTGGGTGGTTCGAACAAATAGAGGTTCTAGTATATTAGTATCAAGTGTGGGAGTACAATTGATTGCTTCTTATGGAGAAGAAATGTATCAGATCATTCGGTTTGGATTTCATGCGTCGAATAACGATGTGAATACCATGTTGCTCTAGCTGGTTTAAGGCTTGCAAGTATTTTTGGGGCAAAAATAATTCGGTTGGAGACAAATTCTCCATTGGTAGCGAATCACAAGATGGGGTATCTGACGCTAAGAAATTCCAACTTGTTTTATATATTTGTGAGCTTCGAGGATTAACTCTTTTGTTTGATGAAATGGTTGTGGAACACATTAGAGAATGGTTTGAAATGTAAAGTTGAGTGGTAATGAAATAGGAGGGGCTAAACATTTGATGAAGTATTTTTCAATTATACGAGGTCTACCAAAAAGGGGTAGTGATACTTAGTATTTTTCAACCACACAAAAAGTGACAACAAGTGTTGCATGTTTAGCATTTGTGAACATAAACACTTATCCAACAAAGTAAACATACACATCTCAGAAAACGAAACAAGAACATAAAATAATAATAAAACAACAAGGATGACCACCAACAATATTGATCATAAAAATTGACCAAATGCAGTACCTATTTCTAGCTACCCTCGCCATCATTGGGAGCATTATCTGAGCTTCCTTCTGAAGAACTTCTTTCTTGATCAGAAGAGCCTGATGTACTATATTTATTATCCTCAGAATCAGATTCTTTAGATGATTTATTTGTGATAGTGACAAAGGCCTATTTAGAGCTTCACTATACTAAAATTAAATTCCACAATTATGCTAAATTTTCCCTCGGAAACACCTAATGGAATTCGCGAAGCAAAGAGATTATTGTTTGTTCTTTGGTTATTTTAATGGCAACAATGCTATTGGTTCAACTTTAATTCATCGTGGCTTTGATGGAGAGGCATTTTTATTCCTCAGTTTTTATACTAAATGATTCCAAATCCTTAAGAGCTTTCTTTCTTCTTTATTCGTTGTTGTCAAATAATTCCTTCAGGGATGGATATTTTGATTGTTCTTAGTTTAACTCAATTCCTATTTTTCCTTAAGGTTGTCTACTTAGTCTTATGATGAGACTTAAGTTTTTCTTTTTCTTTGTGATTAATTGCGACCAATGGCATTTGATTTGGATGGCTCTAGTTTTTACACGACAAATTAAATTTATTTGACAAAAAACGTAAACAATATATCGATTTTTTCAACCACAAAGCTTTTATCAACATCCTAAAATAATATAAATAATATTTCATACTATTTCGTGGTCAACAATGATACCAATAATGTCAATACCAGTGGTTCAAGCATGTGAAAGAACAAAAACTAGTAACATATCTACAAAATTTTCATTCTTACATGTAAAACTAATTCTTCAAATGGCCAAAACAATAACTAAATCTAAAACATGGGCTAATCAATATTCGTAATGTTTAATGATATTTATATAGTCTTTAATTTTGGCATTATGGTTCGTTGTTTGAAAAAAAGAGTGGTGGAATAATATATATTTTTTGGAGCGACCCTTCTAAAATTAGATAAGCTTTGGCTCTCCTTTGGTATTTTACTTAAGAATTTTATAGGTGTGAGTCTTAATCGAAACGTTTAGCGGCCTTTTTCAATTATAGTAAAATATGATGAAACATTTTCATTTTAAAGTTAGATAAAAAAAATATCTTTGATATTTTTTTTGCTCTAAATTATATTTAGAGCAAACATCCCGCAAGAGACTTTGATCTATTCCTTTATCCACATTGTTTTTGGTCGAACTATTTTGGGATACATTGCATATTGGTCGATCGTTTGTTGATTATTCCAACTTGCGTCTACTCAAACTCCATCACGGTGTGGATAAATTCAAAATCGATTAGCTCTATTTGTGGTGTTTTCCTAGCTGTGATATCCATCAACACTTAATAAGGATATCCATCCGATTTTTTATGTCATAAGTATTTCTCAAACATTTAATATTTATATTGTCCACCTGCGAATTAAAATAGAAAAATATGTAAAATGGATTCAGCTGAATCGTGAAAAAAAACCTAAATTTTAACTTTCGTGAATGATAGTATAATAAAAAATGTTTTTTTTAGTGGAATTATCTACGACAATAATCTATTGGATATAGACTAAAAAATTAGTCTGGTTCACCATCGCTAATATTTCATCCATAATATATTATATATACAAAATATATTTTTATAAAAAAGTATATTAAAAAACATCCAAAATATATATAAAAGAAACAAAATAATAAATAATTCTTTTATAAATATTTATTAGTATTTATTGATATTTTGAGATTAAATAATATTTAAATCTGAAAACAAATTGTTAGACCAAGCAGATATCACTTGTTTTTTTTACTATTCTTTTGAGCAATATTAAAAACCCTAACTCGATAGAAGAAAAAATTTAATTAGAGACCAACTTCTCTACGTACTTGAACAACCTGAAATTTTCACTACCAAGCTCAAATATTTTATGATTTTACTAAAAAACTATTTGGACAAACATTTAATATAATAAATTCTTTAATTATAATCCTACCGGTAAATATGAATACATCTATGATAACTTCCAACAAATATAGACTTGTGTCAAGTTGACAACCTACCAGTAAAATTCAGAAGTTAAACCAGTCTCATGATTAGTAACTTATCTCCAATCTAACTTGATCACTAAAAAATGAAACATAACATCTTCATATTTGCGGGTAAAAAACGTTATATATATAAATCATAGGATGATAAGGGTGAAAACCTTGCGAACAAGAATCAAATTCTAAAAAATAAAATTTAAACAAATGAATTTTTAGGAGGCTCCGATCATATGTGCACAAATATGAGCATGTTCACAACTTTGGATCAAAATTTATTTTATTAGATTAAGTTAGAAACCAACAATTGAATTGGATTCAAAGATAAATTGATGGTTTAGTTAAGAATAAAGCGCATCATTTATGGAATAAGGGAGGCATACTATCTACCCGATTTATAAAACAATCTGCTGACGGTAGGCAAATTGCAAGAAAGAGGTTAAAAAACTTTACGCCATAAGTATTCGTCGATCACTTAATGTTCATATTATCAATCAACGAAGTAAAATGAAAATAATGGATACAATAGATCTACCCAAAGGAAAAAAAACCTAAATTACCACTTTAATGGATCGTGTTGGAATAGATAATGTTCTTTTGGTGGAATTACATATGATAATTGATCAATCTGATAGAGAGTAAAAAATAAGTTTGGTTCAACCACTCTTAATATTTTATCCAAAATAATATCCAATATATGTATAAAAAAATTATCTATTAGTAACCATTGATCTGTTTTGATATTAAGTAATATTTAAATATAATAATAAATATTTAAACCAAAAAATATTACTTTTGTGTATCACATTAAGAGGACAATATTAAAAAACCAAATTAAATAAAAGAAAAATCTTAATTCAAGACCAACATCCGTCCATACTCGTAAACTTTAAAATTCAGGTTATAGTCTTTCAGGATTTTGGTAAAAAACACTTTTGGACAGATATTTAATGTAAAAAATCATCTAATACAATCCAACGCGTAAATTAAAATATACATTAGGTAACTCTCATCCCAAGATGCATAGACTTCTATAAAAAAATTTAAAAAATTGATTGGTTAAAATAATAATTATAACATAGGCTTAATTATTAATCAACTATAAGAAAATCAATTTAATTAAAATAAGAGATAAATTATGATATCTTATAATTTAGATCCATATGTGTTTGACAAGAAAGTTGGTTGCAATTTTATAATTTCAAAAATATATAAATATTAGGAAAATAGATAAGAAAAATGTTTATATAGTTTATTTAAATTATTAAAATAAATTTTTTATCTATTCTTTCATATCAAAATATTAAATTCTAAAACTATTATTTTTTAAGAAATTAATTCTTGATATTATTTTTTAGGTTAATCTTAGACAACAAATTTTGGTTTCGACTGGACCAAACGATTAGACATTTATATTGTATACTTTTAAAAAAATTCATAAATTCTTTTTAGATTACAATTTTTTAGAACAATAAAAAAATTTGTAATTTATTTTTAATACATTGTTACCTTCAACATTTTACTATGCGGAAATTAATATTATGTATATTTTTAAACTATTATTGTTCTAAATTTCTCGACGAAGCTCTTCATTCTTATTCCAAGATCCAAATGAGATGATAAATTAACTATACTTATATAAATTCTAAATTTGTAAGATATCATTATCTTTAACCAAAGAAAATAAGGAAATATACACTTCCAACTAGTTGGATAAATCTAATTTTGGATAAGTATTTTTCTCATAAGTTTTTCCATGTCTATTTGCTATCGTTGAGACCGAGGATATTCAGAATTAACTATAATTTATTTAGTTATTAAAACCTTATATGCTTGACCATTAATTAAGATTTATTTTTTATTTAATTTCGTGTCATAATTAAAAACGTTCGTGTTGGACGTTTGGGACTAAAATTTTAAAATAAGTTCATGACTTGCAAGTTCTTGATTCAGAAGTTAAACGAGTCTCATGTTTCGTAACTTATCTCCAATCTAATTTGATCACTAAAAAAATGAAACATAACATCTTTATATTTGCAGGTAAAAAAGGTTACATATATATATAATAGGACGATAAGGGTGAAAACCTTGCGGACAAGAACCAAATTCTAAAAAATAAATTTAAGCAAATGAATTTTTAGGATGCTCCAATCATATGTGCACAAACATGAGCATCTACGCAACTTTGAATCAAACTTTATTTTACTGGATTAAGTTAGAAACCAACAATTGAATTGAATTCAAATATAAATGGATAGTTTAGTTAAGAATCAAACGCATCATTTATGGAATAAGGGAGGTATACTAACTACCCGATCTACAAAACAATCTGTCGATGGTAGGAAAATTGCAAGAAAGGGGTTAAAACATTTATGCCATAAGTATTCATCAATCACTTAATATTCATAAACAAATTTATAATTATTACCCTCCTAAAACACTTGTAGAAAATCTTTGATTTCCATGACAAATTAAATTTATTTGACAAAAACGTAAACAATATGTCTAGTTTTTCAACCACAAAACTTTCATCTACATCCTAAAAAACTTAAATAATATTTCATACGATTTTGTGGTCAGCAATGATACTAATAATGTCAATACCAATGGTTCAAGCATATGAAAGAAAAAAAAAACTTCATTCCTACATATAAAATAATTCTTCAAATGGTCAAAACAATAACTAATTCTAAAACATGGGCTAATCAATATTCGTAATGTTTATCTAAACATAATATATTCATGTTTGATGATATTTATATGGTCTTTAATTTCGGCATTATGGTTCGTTCTTTAAGAAAGAGGGGTGATATTTGGTTTTTGACCCTTCTAAAATTAACTAAGCTTTTGCTCTCCTTGTGCATTTTCTTTTTTGAATTTTATAAGTGTGAGTCTTAATTCAGACATAGTATAGAAGACAACTTGATATCACAATTATAGTAAAATATGATGAAACATTTCCATTTTAAAGTTTGATAAAAAATAATATTTTTGATATTTACTTTGCTCTAAATTATATTTAGAGAAAACATCCCGCAAGAGACTTTGGTTTATCTCTTTATCCACATTTATTTTGGTCGAACTATTTTGGGATACATTGCATATTGGTCGATTCATTTGTCGATTATTCCAACTTGCGTCTACTCAAAATCCTTGGCCGTGTGGATAAATTCAAAATCGATTAGGTCTATTTATGGTCTTTCCCTAGCTATGATATCATTGTATCCTTGGAAATACATAAATTAGTAAAAAACAGTACCATCAACGCTTAGTAAGGATATCCATCCGATTTTTCGTGCCATAAGTATTTCTCAAACACTTAATATTTATATTGTCCACCTGCGAAATAAAATAGAAAAATATATAAAATGAATTCAGGTGAATAGTTAAGAAAACCTAAATTTTAACTTTTGTGGATGATGGTATAATAGTTAATGTTCTTTTAGTGGAATAATCTACGCCAATAATCTATTGGATATAGACTAAAAATTAGCTTGGTTCATCATCTTTAGCATTTCATCCAGGATATATTATATATATACAAAATGTATTGTTATAAAAATAATTATATAAAAAACATCCAAAATATATATAAAACAAACAAAATATTAATTAATTTTTTTATAAATATTTATTAGTATTTATTGATACTTTGAGATATTAAATAATATTTAAATCTGAAAACAAATTGTTAGACCAATACGATATCGCTTGTTTTTTTCACTATTCTTTCGAGAAATATCAAAAACCCTAACTAGATAGAAGAAAAAAATTTAATTAAGGACCAACTTCCCTACGTACTTGAACAACCTGAAATTTTCACTATCAAGCTCAAATATTACAAAACAAAAAGATTTGGACAAACATTTAATATAATATAGACTTGTATCAAATAAAATAAAGTGTTTAGTTGGTTAAAAATTTGATTAAAATATAATTTTAATTATTAATCAAACATAAAAAAATCAATTTAAGTGAAATAAAATTTAAATTTTGTAATTTTGTAATTTAGGTCCATAAGTATTTATAATAACTTTTGTTGCAATCTTATAATTTTTAAAATATATGAATATTATGAAATTAGATTAGAAAAACTTTTACAGTTTGTTCATATATTTTAAGAAACATATATTTCTTCGTTTATTTCAAAATTTAAAATTTAAAAATTATTATTTTGAAGTAAATTTTAATTTTTTTTATAATTTTGTGAGGATAATATCTAAGGTTAATGTCACAACTAACATGATAAAAAGAGTAGCTAAATAGTTAATAAAAATAAATATACTGGTTCGAGAATAAAAATACCAAAAGGAGGTTTGAAACTAAAGTTAAATTATGATATTAATTTATAATTTATTAATAAATTTTATTAGTAAAAAATTTGAAAAAAAAACTCAAAACTAGATTTGAAATAAAGGATAAATTATGAGATTAATTTTTACTTTTTTAATAAAAATTATTTAATATTTTCAAAGTCTGGTAATAATTGAAAAGTATAAACACGTCAATATGGGAAATAATAATCACAAGGATTGAGAGTTTGCTTTTTACCTACCTTAAACACCATGAAATTCATTATATTCTGGAAATGGACAAATTTTAAAATAAAAGTAACACCAAACGTTGTCGTACAGGTATAAGTAATTCGAAAGAGGTAAAATAACCCGGACTCAACGTCTCAATCATGTACACAGAAAGGGGATGATCAAAAGAGTTGTAACCCTAGGGAACGGTGTTTATCACAACAAGATGATCTATAAAACAGACCAGGCCTCCGTCCTTGAAAAGCCACCAGATCTCTCGCTCACCCAAAATTTCCATCAACACATAAATGAATTCCAGCATATTCTCCACCGGAAACGCAAACACCTCTGCTGTTCCTCCACCTCCGATAAGGCGTAGGGGTAGGCCGAGGAAAGAGAACAATGGAAAACAACTTATGGTTGATCAACAAGAGCCTAAATCTAAATTTCTAAAGAGATCAAAACGTGACAGTGCTTCTTCCTCAACTTGTGTTTTGCCCAGATATCACTCATACATTTGCGGGGAGATATTCGAAAGGCAGTGCCATCTTTGCCCTCTAAAATGTTTTACTTATATGGGTTTCTTTGACCATCTTCGGACTCACCATCAGGATTATCCCGGCGAGGATCCTTTTTCTTTAGAGGAGATGGATGTCTCCTATATTTTGACCAATTTTGCTGCCTACTCTTTACCATCATCAGTGACAGTGACCAACCAAGCTAATGACAATAATTCTGTGAAGGAGGTCCCCCGAAAGGTGGCTTTGTTTGATCTTAATCTTACTCCTGAGAGAGAGGATTCAGAAGAAGAATTAGGTTTATAAAATGAAATGCAATCTCTCCTGAGTTTTATGTTTTGTTTCTGTCGCTAATGTGGTTAGATAGTTTATCTCACTAGGATGTCCTTTGTTCTATTTGTATTCAATTCCTTCCTTTGGGTTATTGTTTATTAAATAAAAATTGAAAGGATTACTATACAAAAAGTGAAAAAAAAAACAAACAGCATTTCCAACTATATAGTGATTGTGCTATTATTTGTGAAATTTTTGAATTTGTGCAAATGATAACAACTATAAGATTGTGATAGAACATAAATTTGGGGTTAATTTATTTCAAAAAGTAATTGTTATTTCCCTTTCTTCTTTTATATTTACGAAGGAAATGAAATACCTGAAAAGTACAAGTTTTGCATCCAACTAAAATTAACATCTAATCATTTGGCATGTCAAGCTCTTTCTCTAAAAATTATAATCAGGTGTTAGAAAGCTTTTGTTTTATTTTAGAGAAAAAAGGAAAAAAAATCAAAGTATTTTACCCACTAACCATGAAGACTTAAATGCCTATAAACCACTTGGGTTTATTTTTGTCTTAATATTTGTCACATCTGTAAATCCATAGTTTAACAAGGTTTAGTAATTTTAATCCATATTAGTTTAGTATAATCACGTGATGTTAGTTTAAAAAGAAAATATTATACTTAATAATTTCGTAATAATGAAATAGTGATATCCACGTTATCCATCTCGGTTTAATATATAAATTGTTTTTCTTTTTAATATAAGGACTAATAAAGATTTTTGTATGTTTGTTAGAGGGGTAAAATATTATATATGGAGATCATGTATATGTATGGATAGTAATTTTGTTTTCTCAAGATGAAGTCTGCGTAGATTTATGGATGTTTCAAGGACATCTGGATATTTACATTTTGATAAAAATATTGCACCATATTTTTTTTTAAACTAACCTTTAAGTTTTACATAGATTGAATATTCGATTAGTTAGTTACATAATTATAAATGTAAGCTTTATGATTTAAGAAATACCATAGTAATTTCCTATGGCTTAACCTATAAGGAAAGCTTTTGTTTTATTTTAGAGGAAAAAGGAAAAAAATCAAAGTATTTTACCCACTAACCATGAAGGCTTAAATGCCTAGGGTTTATTTTTGTCTTAATATTTGTCACATCTGTAAATCCATAGTTTAACAGGTTTAGTAATTTTAATCCATATTAGTTTAGTATAATCACGTGATGTCAGTTTAAAAAGAAAATATTATACCACTACAAGAAAACTTGTTATAGGCAATGAACAATATTTATTGCAAAAAGAAATTATTCGTTGTTAAAAGCTTTTACCAATGAAAATTTCGTTCCAAAAGATTTGCTGCCGTAGGTTGGACGCTTAAAGTTTTTAGAAACGACAAATATATCTATCGTTGTAAAAAATACTTAACTGCAATAATTCTATTTTTTGCTGCAAAAAACATGTAATTACAATAATTTTATTTTTTGTTGTAAACAACATACAATTACAATAATTTATTTTCCGTGGTAAAAATCACGTTATTGCAATAATTTTATATTTCATTGTAAGAAATATGTAGTTGCAATAATTTCATTTTACTTTGTAAAAGAACGTAATTGCAATAAGTTTTTATACTGTTGTAAAAAAATCATAATAGCAACACATTACCTCCGAAAGCAATTTTTTGCTAAATATAGTTTTAAACAACAACAAAAATTGCTAAATAGCTTTTTGTGATAATTTTAATATTAATTTTTATTTATTTATAAATTTAATGTTTATAGTTAATCAGTTATAATATTTAATTTTATTTATCATTCCAACATTTTTAATTAATAAATGATAAACTAATAGATATTGCAAAATATATATATACACTGAAAGGTCACCAAATTTTAAAACAGAGATCCATTCTAAGCAGAAAATTAAATATTTTATTTGAAATAAATAGTTGAAGGAACCTGATGTCTTCGGGCTTTACAGAACATCTTCAAATATGAAACAAAATAAATCCTAACACCGAAGAATCTGTAACAAATAACTAAAGCAGAAACCTTTTTGTTTTTGTTTGACAGGAGCTTGAACTATCTAAACATTCTTTTCATTTCAGGGAAGCACCGCTATAGAATTCTTGTAAATAATCCACTTAGAAATCTTGAGAATGTCTACAATTGAGAGTAGAAATAATCTTGATGGTCTCGGTTCAAGTTATCAGGGATCCAGCCACGCTCTCCTTGGTGGTCACATTTGTCACAATGGTCACCAGAATAGGACTTAGGTTAGTTGCCTAATGCAACGGTGGTGAGAGACAGATCCGAACACAGACTTTCCATAGCATCAGGTGCCTTGTCGTAATAAAACTCGAGCTGTCCAATAGAGGTGAAAACTTCTGCACACCCTATAAGGAAATATTAAGGTTATTATTCATATTTCAAGTAAACAGATTAGTTTAGACACAATCGATTCAAATAAAATTCAAGTAAACACAAAGGGCACTAGAATTTACCTCTTGAGAATCAAATAGCATGTCAAGTAAGATTAAAGCATCTGCAAGACCTTATGCTCCAATACCAATGGGCCTATGCCTGATATGTGACAGTTTTGCGGTTCAAAACGATAGTAATTAACATTTATAATCTTGCTCAGATTCGTAGTAACAATTGAAGTTACCTAAAGCAAAAGCACGATCAACAATTAGAATACACTTCTTACATCAACAGAATAGTAACAGCCTAATGTAAAATACTAAAACACACTTATTTGTACCTTTGCATGGTTTTTATGAAGATCAAGAAACTCGTAGGTTTCAGCATATCATGGCTGTTAAAAAACAGCAAAAGCCCCTTAATACATCATAAAGGATATTTTAAGAAATCAACACCTGATATTGGATAGAAATATAACAAAATAACCAAACAAGAAATGTAATGACGAATATACCTTTCTTCTTGCCCCCTCATTTATCAACAGAGGGAACTGTATCATTGAACACTCATTTAATTGGAATAATACCATTAGACGTCCCATTTGCCCCAAGTATATAGCTGCCTGTAGCACAAATATCATGAACTGACACACCAATTCCTCCAGCTGATTTGCTGATAACATCACACTCTTTTAGAGTTTCATATATGCTCTCAATGCTATCATCTTTCATACATAGCATAAAGCAGCTAGTCAACTGCCAAATCCATGTACAGAGACTAATGTGTTACAAAATTCATTAATAAGTTTCAAATAACAATGACATGCTGCATTATGATGCACGAAGATAGAACTTACTTGAGGCTTTGGCGTTCCAGCATTGAAGGGTAGGTGAAGCACGAGAGAACCATCAACATCATATGATAAGTTTGATGAGCAGAATCAATAGCATCCTTGTGTATTCCAACTGCAGCATATGCTAAGTCCCTCTGCAACTATTCCTTGAACTTTTAAGAGGTAAGACCTCTCAAGGGTTTTAAACCCAAAATAAGTATAATCAAAGTCCCTATCATAGCTTACTTCACTGTCCAAAGGATCGGCATTCTAACTAGGAAGTTTAGTGCATGTCCTTAATCCTGTAATACAAAAAAAAAATTAGATCTCATCTGCAAGATATAATATTTATGAATAATAATGCATATGTCCAGTACAACTCTCATGTCTAAAAAAAAACTGTTTTGCTGTTCTTATGCAAATTGAAACAATGATTCTTATAGCCAACTGCATTAGACACAAAATAACTATAAACAGTATATATATACAACTTACAGAAGCCTAATTAGGGTTGTCATAAGAACGACAGTCTATACAGCCAATTCATCAGGCCGACTAGTTGTAACACCTTTAGAAACAATCACGCAGTCCTTTTGGGCTACGAGCACCACATCACAGTCTTCACTACTTAGACTGTAACTCAGATTTTTAAGCCTCCCCATGATCTTATCAAAATGAACTTGCTCTTATCCTCTCATCTCTTATAATCATATACATACTTGAGGAGTAAAAGAGAAGCACTCGGTGATAGTATTAACACTTTGGTGAGGAATTTTGTCGAGCAGGTCTTATGTGTAAAGATAAAAGTGACAGGTGACTGCTAAGAATGTATGGTTGGGTTTCAGATTATGAGAACAGTGAATTTACTTCTCTACAGCGAATCCAGAAGTTCAAAGCTTCAAACTGTTGAACAAAATACATCAAGCACAGTCTGCCAAAATCAAAATCAAAATATTAACTAAAGCATAATATCAAAATCAGAGCACATAGCAACCCAAATCAAAACCTAAAATAATAATACATAAAGTTAGTTACTCACCCAGATTTGGCACTTCCATCCATAAACACCAATCGTGATAATAGAGAGGGAAAAAGTAAAACCTAAAGGGAAGAAGAGGGAAAATGAAAAATCCATATAAGTCTAATAGAAGTTTATGCGCTACTTTTAAATTATATTTCCCCTGAATATTTTCAATTACCGCTCGATACTCAAATAAATTTCAAAACAGTTTTTTTAAAATCATCAAACTACCGTTGTTAAATTAATTATATTTTTAAAGGAAATGTCACATTTAATATCTTTTCACCAAACTTATTACCATCTAGTATCTCAACTTTCTTTTATGCCTACTAAATACATGTCTCACCAAACTAATTCTTATTTAGTACTCAGCTAATATTTCTCTTCCTGAAATACCCTCAACATTTGGGTTAGTCTACGCTTCATTTCTCTCTCCACCATACTTAAAGTACCAACAACTACAGAGACTTTCCGATCTCAAGCCATGGATTTACACAGAACCACCTAAGCTATATATTTATATATATATATATATATATATATTTAAATTAAGAGAATCCAGTTGTAACTTTTTTCTTATTTATAATATTAACACTCGCTCTATATATTTTATAAATATGGTTCAAGTAGAGCTTCAAAAAAATGAGGCAGCAGAGTCCCTCTACCACTTCCACCGCCGGCAGCAGAATACCCTCTACCACCTTCACTGTCGGCTGCTATTCCATCAGATGTTGTTCCCTTTCAAGAAACACCTGAAGTTGCAAAGAAGGTTCAAGTAGAACTTCAAGAAAATGAAGCATTCCCTCTACCACCTCCACTGCCGGCTGTTATTCCATCAGATGTGGCTTGTCAAGCACGTCAAGGTTTACAACGCCTTGGGAGAGAAAAAAAAGAGGTTTTAGATTTTCAAAGATAAGTTTTGTGAAAGTAAAGCTGAATCCAGGTTCTGTAATGGCGTTTTGTTCTTACATGTCGTTGGGTTGAAGACGCTAGATGACTATGACGCTAGATAACTATGACGCTAGACGACTACATAACTATGACACTAGATGACTAGATGACTATGACGCTAGATGACTAGATGAATATGACGCTAGATGACTATGACGCTAGATGATTATGACGCTAGACGAGTAGATGACTATGACGCTAGATGAGTTGCACTTGCCAACATTACGCAAGATGTTCGTTGACTATGACGCTAGACGAGTTGTACTTATGACGCTAGACGAGTTTTACTTGCCTAAATAACACGAGATGTTCCTTGACCATGACGCTGGATGAGTAGCACTTGCCAACATCACGCGAGATGTTCGTTGACTATGACGCTAGACGAGTTGTACTTATGACGGATATTTATTTTCGTTTTAAATTGTCATTTTTTGCAATAATTTTTTTTGTTGCAAACAACATCGTTGTATTTAACAAAAATTCTTGTAATTGTTTTTAAAAATAGTTGATTATAAGATTGTTCATCATAGACTAAGAGAAAATCTCATCTCTCACTAGAATAACGGTAATATCTCTTCAAAGTTTTCATTTTTTCAATTTCGATTTAACTGGTTATATTTGGAACTACAGGCTTTCTGGCATGTAGGTCTCTTCTCGCAAATAACCATCTCAAGTTGTTCTTCAATGGTTGGTTCAATATGTCCAAAGATGAAGTTATCATTTTTGTTCAACTTCTTTTTGTTTTTGTGTTCTTATGTGTAAAGCAAGTATATTGCTCCATATAACAGTTCTGCCACCTTCGTCGGATCTATGCATGTCGGTTATCTCCAGGTAATCACCCAAACACTGTGGGGGTCTGGAAATCTCAATCCTGTGGAGTTATTCTCTTATGTCGTCCTCTCTAATCATCGGGCCCTGGTCATCGTTCAAAGCTCTTAGGAAGTCAAAGATCGTTCATTTGTAGTCTCGAAGATACTCGTCCCGTAGTCTCGTCAAGGATAAATCCTACGTCAAGGTTGGTTGTCTCGAAGCAAGAAACATGCTATTGTTCGCACTCTTTTAAGGTCTGAATCTCCTCACGTCTATTCTTAGACCTCAAGCCGGAAAGGTTCCTCTGTATACCGCTAGCCTTTGGACCATTTCAGTCAGACTCAAAACCTTCGAAGTGCAATGTAGTAGTGTTTTTCCCTATGCCTCGTGTCCTTCAAGGCCATCTTCTCACCGACAGACCATTAGTCGTGATTCACTTTTAGGCTTTTATTCTCAATTCGTTTTAACACATGATTCTCGATTCAAATTTAATCCATGATTTTAAGTTTGAATTTGACACATAATTTGTGATTTAAATTTAACCATTGCATCTAAGTTTAGGTTTGACACAATATTCACGAATTGTCGTTAACCCCATATTCTGAGTTCGGTTTAACACATGATTCTTGGTTTGAGTTTAACGCATGCTTATTAGTTCGCATAAAAAACATGATTCATGATTCACGTCTAACCTAATATTCTCAACTTGGGTTTAATAAATGATTCACGATTATGTTTAGTTTATATTTACTATATGATTCCAAGTTCAAATGTAACATGTGATTCTCACTTTGTAGGTAACTTTAGATTCTCAATTCAGACTTAACACATGATTCTCATTTCGTATTTAATGTATGATTATTAAGTCAAGTTTGACCCATAATTCTCAATTTGTATTTAACACATGATTTGTGATTCACCTTTTCAAACCACGACTATTAATTTAGATTTAACACATAATTCTTATTTCATATTTAACTTATTATTTATGATTTACACTTTACCATAAATCTTAGTTTGGATTTAGCACATGATTTCCAGTTCGCATTTAGCTATTGATTCTCATATCGTATTTGATTTATGATTTTCAATTCATATTCTTAGTTTAGATTTAACAAATGATTCTTAGTTTGCATTTAACACTCACTTCTTGATTTGGACTTAGCACATGGTTCGTGTTTAACCCGTAATTACAAGTTTGTTTTTATCCAATAATTCTTAATTTGTATTTGACCCATTATTATCGGTTTAGATTTAACCCGTGGTTCTTAGTTTGCATCTAATCATTGATTTTTAGTTTCACATGATTCTCAATTCACATTTGGCACATGATTCATTTCACATTTAACTCATGATTATTCGTTTGAGTTTCATACACGATTCTCAATTCGTATTTAACCTTTTATACTTAGTTCGTGTTTAACCCATAATTCTCAATTCAGATTTAACATGTGATTTATTTTTCATGTTTAACCCTTGATGTTTAGTTTGGATTCAATATCTGATTCTGAAGTCGGATTTAACACATGATTCTTAGTTATAATTTAACCAATTATTTGTGATTCAAATTATACCATTGATTCTTAAATTAGATTTAACACGTGGTTTCCATTTTACGTTTAATCATTTCTTTTTAATTTAGATTTAACACATGATTCTCACTTCCGATTTCACTATCGTTTATCAGTTTATATTTACCACATCTTTCTTAGTTCGTATTTAACCATGAATTCTCAATTTGGATTTAATAAATTATTCATGATTCACGTTCAACCCAAAGTACTTAGTTTAGATTTAACACATGATTCTCAATACAAATATAACACACGAGTATCATTTTGAATTTAGCCCATGATCTTTAATTTGCATTTAATTTATGATTCTCGGTTCGAATTTTATGTACGATTCTAAGTTCCCATTTAACCCTTGATCTCACTACAGATTTAACGTTTGATTCATAATTCACGTTTAAACTATTATGCATGATTCACATTCTACCATTGATTGCCGGTTCACATTTAACCAATTATTTGTCATTCGTCTTTAACCTTTGATTCTCAGCTCGTGTTTAACATGTGATTTTTACTTCCCATTTAACCTACAATTCTCAGTTTGGAATTAAACAACTTGACTCTCATTTCGAATTTAACCGTTAATTCTCAATTCAGATTTAATAAATGATTCATGATTCGTATTTCACCAATAATTATCAATTCGCATCTAACATATGATTCATAATTCAGATATAACAAATGATTTGCAATTGACATTTGACCTATGATTCTCTGTTTGCATTTAACTCATAATTCTCAATTTGAATTTAATACACAATTATCAATTTGCATTTAACTGTTGATTATTTATTCGTATTTAATAAGTGTTTATCAGTTCACATATAACACATTATTCATGATTCACAACTTAACTTTGATTCTTACTTCAGATTTAATACATGATTCTCAATTCATATTTAACATATGATTCTTTTTGTTATATTTATGTTTAACCTATGATTTTCAATTTAAATATAACAAATGATACTCAGATCGGATTTGACCCTTGATTATTTGCTTAAATTTAACATCTTACTTGTGATTCGCATTTAATATATGTTTCTCAGTTTAGATATAACAAATGAACGATAAATTGTATTTAACCCGTTATTTTTTATTCATATATAATCTTTAATTCTTAATTCGGATTTAACACATGATTCTCCGTTCGAATTCAATATATTATTTTTATTTAACACATGATTTATGAGTGAAATGTATATTTCTTGAGCTTTAGCCAAATATAGTATAATCCAAATAGACCTATTAATATTTGTCATGTGTAAGTCGTAGATGGTGTAATCAAATTAACCAATATATTTAGGACACTTATTGGATAAGATTAATGCAACCCTCGAGGTATGTTAAGATAAACCTATGTGATGAGTATGAGTATTGCCTTAAATTTCACTATATAAGGCAATCTAAATATACTTATCAATATCTTACACATGTAAGTTGTGTATACCTTAATTAACTATCACCTAATTCAATATTACTATATTTCGTATATATGTAACTATAAAATAAGTTTGAGCTCTATAAAATTTATAAAACTAATAAATAACAAAAGGTAAACATCAAAGTCCTATATAACAAAAGAGTTATAACAAAACAAACAAAACATGTAGTAAAATCAACTTGCGTAGTAGTGTAGAAGTCTGAAGCACTTAAGTAAACAATTGCATCTCTCATACATAGTCAAGACATGGTACATCGCATCCAGCTCGAGTAACTAATATGTCAAGTTAGGTAAGCTCACATGATTAATGGTCATGGAGTGGTTTACCTTAATATATGTATTTGCATGACGAGACTCAAATGAGATTATATGCATATCATAGGTTGTTCGTTATCCATACAGTGTATAACGACATCGTACCATCATGATCGAGTTAATATAGAGCACCTCACAGAGAAAGTCAGTAGTGTGGGACTGTCATGTCGTATAAATAGATGCATATCATAAATAACGCATGTTTGCACATCTAATTTTACCGCCACTTATCAAAGCACATCTTAATAAACCATGTACCTTTTGAACATCCTCCAATTTTCAAGTGAGACGCAGGGGATATTAAGCTTACATGACGCCTCAAAACTTTAATATAACATTTATCTAAGCAACATGATAAAGAGCTCTAATGTCACGTAAATAAAAATATGTCATGAAGAATACCTACAAAATTTTGCACATAATATGATATGGGTTAAATACGAACTAAGAATCATGTGTTGAATTCGAACGGAGTATCACAAGGTTAAACGTGAATAAAATCGTGTGTTAAAGTCGAACTAAGAATCAAATGTTAAATACAAGCTGAGAATCATGTGTTAAATCTGAACTAATAATTAATGATAAGTTGTGAATTACGAATAATGAGTTATCAATGAACTAAGAATCATGGGTTAAATCTGAATCAAAAATCATGTGTTAATCATAAGATGAGTATTATGGATTAAACATGAATCACATATCGAGTGTCAAATCTGAACTGAGATCCAAATGTTAATTGCAAAATGAGAATCGTGTATGAAATTATTAGCTAATAATCACGAGCTAAATGTCAACTAAGAATCATAGGTCAAATGCAAATTGAGAATAATGTTTTAAATATGAACTGAGAAATATATCCTAAATCCAAATTGAGAATCATTAGTTAAATATGAATCATGAATTATATATTAAATCCGAATTGAGAATCAAAGGTTAAATATAAACTGAGAGTAATATGTTAAATCTGAACTGAGAATTATGTGTTAAATCCAATCTGAGAATCAAGATATGAATGTGTATCACAAACAATTGGTTAAATACGAACTAGAATCAACGGTAGTATGTGAATCACTAATAATGGGTTACACGTTAACCACAAGTACCTTAAAAAAATATTTGTTCATATTTAACACATGACTTTGTTCATATTTGGGAGGAAGTTGAGAAGGTTTCGCCGATTGAAGAGAGGGAGTCACAACATGGCGGCATCCCTGTGGTAGCGCCACTCGTGGAGGTTACCGAGGTTGGTGATGCGCAATCTCCGCCTCTGGTTGGTGGCAGCGATGCTCAGGTCTGTCAGTAGTTTTGGATGTTGTTTCAGATACTCCAGGTATTTCTTCAGATCTTGGACGAGACAAGCGTAGTAAAATTCCTTCTACTCGTTTGAAGGATTTTGTGATGACTCTAGTAGTACATATAATGCCATCTGCTCATCCTGCTCTCGGGTCTAGTCCATCTTCTGATCACGGTATGCCTTATCCTCTCACTTATTATATAAATAGTTCTCATTTCTCCTTGGCACACCGCTCTTTGCTTGCATCAATTACCTCTAGGGATGAGCCTAAGTCATTTCGAGAGGTTATGTGACACCCTAGTTGAAAAGAAGAAATGCAACATAAGATTAAGGGACTAGAGGATAATCATACTTGGACTTGGGCGCATCCACCTCAATGGAAGAAAGCTTTTGGGAATCAGTTGATTTATAACATTAAATATATTGCTGATGGAAGAGTAGAGCGCCTAAAAGCTCGTTTGATCATGTTTGGTAGAAGGGGTTGATTATACAAAGACGTTTACCCATGTTGCCAAGATTGTTACTATAATTCTTTTTTTTGCGGTTGCAACCGCTCATAATTGGGAGTTACATTAGATAGATGTACATAATACCTTTTGCATAGTGATCTGGATAGGAGGTTTACATGAAAATTTGTCTAGGTTTTGAAAAAAGGCGTGAAGGACAAGTCTGTCGCCTTCGCAAATCGTTGTATGGCCTGAAACAGGAACCTCGGTGTTGGTTTTGCAAATTAGCGGTTGCGCGGAAAACGTACGGGTTCGTTCAGTCCTATTCTGATTATTCTTTACTCTCATATTCCATAAGTGGCTGTCGTGTGCATATTTTGGTGCATGTTGATGATGTTATTCTAAATGGGAATGACCCTAGTGCATTGGTGGAGTTTAAGAAATACTTGAGCACTTGCTTTCATATGAAGGACTTAGGTTATCACAAATATTTTCTTAAAGTTGAAGTAGTACGGAGTCCCGCGGGTATCTTTCTTTGCCAACATAAATATACTTTAGACATTATTTCAGAGACATGTTTACTTGGCAACGAGACTGCACCATTTCCCATTGATCAAAACCACCAGCTTGGCAAGAGCGAGTCAATGCTACTCATTGACGGGTCCGCGTACCGTAAGTTGGTGGGCATAATGATTTATCTGGCGTTTACACAGTCATATATCTGTTTTTTGGTACATATTTTATCTCAATTTCTAAAGAAACTAAAGGAGGATCATTGGCAGGCTGCATTACGAGTTATTCGTTATTTGAGAGTCAAGATCAAGAAATTCTTATATCGAGTAGTCGTAATCTTACTCTGACAGGCTGGTGCGATTACGATTGGGCTAGATATCATTAAGACTCAGCGCAGTGTGAGTGGTTGTATGGTGTTCTTGGGTGATTCCCCTATTTCTTAGAAGACTAAGAAACAAAGTGTTGTTGCATCGTCTTCCACTGAAGCAAAGTATAATTGACTTGTGAGTTGAAGTGGTTGCACGGTTTTCTCAACGATTTTGGTATCTCACACTCATGGGCTATATTTAACTAATGATTCTCAATTCGCATTTGATGCTTGATTCTCAGTTTGCATTTAAATTATGATTCCCAGTTTGAATTACATATACGATTCTCAGTTCGTATTTAACCTTGGATTTTTAGTTCGGATTTAACCCATGATTTGCAATTTAGATTTAACACATGGTTCGCATTTCATATTTAACCATTGACTCTCACTTCAGATTTGCCCAATCATTCTGAGTACGAATTTAATATATGATTCTCAATTCGCATTCAACTCTTGATTTTTGGTTTTGATTTAACACACGATTTTTGTTAATTCTTAGTTCTAATTTAACCCATGATTCGCATTTAATCAATCGTTCACGATTTGCATTCAACCAATTATCCACGATTTGGAGTCAACCTTTAATTCTTAGTTCAAATTTAACACATGTTCGTATTTAATAAAAACTATATGATTTTTTTTTTATGTTTGGTGTTAAAATATTAATAATTTATTTTGTAATATAAATGTTGCAATGCAACATCTATTAAAGATATTTAAAATATTCAATTTTAAAAAAATATGTACATTTATATAACTTATAAAGGTTATATTATTAAAATGAAATAATTAAAATAATGATATTATATATATATATATAAGAGAAAATGTTTTTAATTAAATAATTTTAAGTCTAGCAGATCTTGTAGTATATATTGACCAAAAATCTATTCGACTAAATGTTTTAAATATGTTTTATAATTTATATTTTAATCTATATTTCGATAAAAGATATTTTTATTGAATATTTTTGGTATATTTCAAAAATATTTTTGTTAGATATTTTGGTGTATATATATATGACATCATTTTTTAAATTGGGTTTTTTTTTATTTTGTGATTTTAAAAATGAAAATTCCGCCATTGATTTTAAATATTTTGTGTATATGAATATTCCCATGGAGAGATTGAGAAGTTGTTTTTCTTCTTGTGTTTCATTGTGAGTGTGTCGAGAAGTGCTTTCCTTCTAATGGTTGGATCGCCAAGATCCAAAAAGAAGAAATCGTTAGTTAGTTAGTGGTGATGATGGGTGTGGTCACTCGGGTGTGAACGTGTGACGTAAGAGATAACATAACGCTACAGGAAATCGTGTATATATGACATACTTTTAAATTAAATATTAAATATATATTTTTAATGGAGAGAAAAGTAATATGTGGATAATATCAAATATAAAAATTGTTCAATATTTAATATTTTTCAAAAATATATAAAACATATTTTAAAATTCAAACGGATTTTTTTATATACTTTTTCTAAATCAATAAATTTTTAGCGTTGAATATTTTATATATTCTTAAAATATACGAAAACAGAAAATATTTTGGCTTTTTTTTATATTTGACTAAAAGTCTTTTCAAACCAATATTTTAAATATAATTTTAATATCTTTTACGTATATATATATATATCCAAATCTTTTCAACACAGTATCTTTAAATTAGTAAAATTGTTATTTACAATAAATACTTAGTCAATAAAAATATTTTATCAACATTTTTTTTATTTGCAGCAAATCTAATTTGTTGCTATTTATACTAATGGTTTGGCAATATCAAATTCGCTGCAAATTCATTTTACAACGAAATATTAGAGTCGTTGCAGAAAAATAGTTTTTTAACAACGAATATTTTATTGCAAATTTCTTTTGTAATTATCTTGCAACGAATATTTATTGTCGTTCCAAATTATCATTTTTTACAATAACTTTTTTTTGTTGCAAAAAATATCGTTGTATATAACAATTATTCTTGTAGTGTACTTAACAATTTCGTAATAATGAAATAGTGATATCCACGTTGTCCATCTCCGTTTAATATATAAATTGTTTTTCTTCTTAATATAAGGACTAATAAAGATTTTTGTATGTTTGTTAGAGGGGTAAAATATTATATGTGGAGATCATGTATATGTATGTATAGTAATTTTGTTTTCTCCAGATGAAGTTTGCGTAGATTTATGGATGTTTCAAGGACATCTGGATATTTACATTTTGATAAAAATATTGCACCATATTTTTTTGTTGAACTAACCTTTAAGTTTTACATAGATTGAATATTCGATTAGTTAGTTACATAATTATAAATGTAAGCTTTATGATTTAAGAAATACCATAGTAATTTCCTATGGCTTAACGTATAAGATTATAAAGGGTAGAAACAAAATAAATTTCTTGTTTTAGTAGGAAAAGAATGTGTGAGCTAAGTGAAATACCTTTACGGATGAATGAACTGGACAACAATAACCTAATACAATATAGGTATTTTGGTCAACTTACAAGAGATAACACAACAAGAGATAATATTTGTTGGTAAGTTTTGTTTTTCTTAAACATAATAAGATGTTGCGGACATGACTAAACAATAAATAACCTTTCAGATTTAATTTTAATCATCTGAGTCATACAAAAAGTGACAAATAACTTCATATGTTATTGGATAGTAGACCAAAACATATTCCTCGTGTCATTTACACTTTTCAAGTATAGTAACAAATAATTAGAGCTTCGGTTTTGTGAACTTTCAAACACAAAGTTAACAATAAAAATATAATGGTGAAATATGGTGAACAATTCAAAATGAAAGAATATAAAATTGTAAACAATATTCTTCACATTGACGGTTATTATGAGCAATTGAGTGAAATGATGGAGAATATATTGATGGCCATGTGGCGGTTATTATGAGCAATTGAGTGAAATGATGGAGAATATATTTATGGTCAAGGTACTGTGTTGAATTATGAAGAAGGTATTGGTAAGCGAGTAGATGAGACTCTACTAAATGATAGTCTGAGGCATCTATAAAAAGGAAGAAAGGCAAAAGATTATTTAGTGAAACACTACTTGTTTCAAGCACTATCTATTGAGGCGGTATGTTGATGTTCTTAAAATAAAAAGAGATGACACAATGGAGAATTATTTTTTCAAAGTAATGATAGTAGCAAATTAGTTTAGAACTAATTGAGAGAATATTTTTGCCTAAAAAATTAAGTATAAAGTGATGAGAACTTTGACTCATAGATTCACCTATATCAATATATCCATTTACGAATCACATACCATGAATTCAATTACACTTGACAAATTGGAGGAAACTGTAGTCATACATTAGCACAAGTAAAATAGGTTTTTAAAGTAGAAGAAAGATCAAGTTGGGCTAGATAGGGAAGTAGTGGTCGCAGTCTGCTTCAATAAAAGTCAAATTGAATGCTCATATTGTCAGAAAGTGAGACATTTCAGCTAAAAATATCATGAGAAACAAAAGGAGTTTATTCCATTTAAATCATTGATGATGCGGAGGAGATTCTGATGATGTCTTACATTGAAGATGATAAATTGAAAAAAAAAACGAAGGATTCATGTTTTTAGGATGCTCTAATCATATGTGCACAAACACGAGCATGTTCACAACTTTGGATCAAAATTTATTTTATTGGATTAAGTTAGAAACCAACAATTGAATTGAATTAAAAGATAAACGCATATTAGCAGTAAACCACCCTTACTATTTCATCCAAAATAATATATATATATATTATAAAAAAATATCTAATATATATTTAAAAATAAAAAAACATATTTTATAAATATCTACTAGTAATCAGTGATTTGTTCAGATATTAAATAATATTTAAATATAATAATAGATATTTAAACAAAAAAATATCACTTTTTTTCAGTATCCTATTTATAGGACAATATTAAAAACCCAAATTAAATAGAAGAAAAAACTTGATTCAAGACCAACATCCGTACATATTTAAAAACTCTAAAATTCCCACTCATAGGTTATAGTCTTTCAGGACTTTGGTAAAAAAAACTTTGGACAAATATTTAATGTAATAATTCATGTAATATGATTCTTCGTCGTAAATTAAAATATATCTCAGGTAACTCTCATCCCAAGTGATTTGTTAAAATAATAATTATAACATAGGCTTAATTATTAATCAACTATAAGAAAATCAATTTAATTAAAGTAAGAGAAATTATGATATCATGTAATTTAGATCCATATGTGTTTCACAAGAAAGTTGGTTGTAATTTCATAATTTCCAATATATATATATATATATATATATATATATATATATATATATATATATATATATATATGGAAAATAGATAAGAAAAGCATTTATATAGTTTGTTAAAATTTTGAAAAATTAATTTTTTATGTAATCTTTCATATCAAAATTTTAAATCCTAAAACTATTATTTTAATAAAACATTAATTCTTGGTATTATATTTTTAGTTAATCTTAGACTACAAATTTTGATTTCGAAATTAAATGACTGCAACAAACAATTGGAGATCTATATTGTATATTTTAAAAAATACTCATGAGTATTTTTTAGATTACAATTTTTTTTAAACAATAGAAAATTTGTGATTTATTTTTAATAAATTGTTACCTTCGCCATTTTAATATGCACAAATGAATATTATGTATATCCTAATGAAATGATATGATATGATGCATGTGTAAATAAAACATACAATACATAAACTAAATTAACTAAACTTATATAATGTGAATTTTAAATTTGTAAAACATATTATCTTTACCTTAGAAAATAAATAAATATACACTTAGACATACTTTCAAAATAATTAAAGAAATCTAACTGTGGATTAATTAATTTGCTAATAATTGTTTCTATTTTTATTTGCAATTGTTGTGACCGAGGATAGTCAGAATTAACTATAATTTATTTAGTTATTAAAAGTTTATATGTTTAACCATTAATTAATATTTATTTTTTATCTAATTTCATGTCATAATTAAAAACACTCGTGTTGGATGTTTGTGACTAAACTTTTAAAATAAGTTCATGATTCGCAAGTTGTCGATTCAGAAGTTAAATGAGTCTCATGTTTCGTAACTTATTTCCAATCTAACTTGATCACTAAAAAATGAAACATAACATATTTATATATGCACGTAAAAAAACGTTATATATATAAAAATCATATGGTGATAAGGGTGAAAACTTTGCGAACAAGAACCAAATTCTAAAAAATAAATTTTAAAGAAATGATTTTTTTTATCTTCTTTTTATGTAATTAAAAAAATATGATTTATTTTTGTAAATATATCTGATATATGGCACACTTGTCGACTACTAAATCATATAGGAGGAGTTTAAATCATAGTTATATTTAACCAAATATTTACCCTCATATATTTTTAAAGTCATGAACCTACTCGAATTTCTGATTTTCTCGTTAAATCTCCATAAACAGTTGTAGCATTTTATCTCAAATTAAACACTTAATTAATATATCTCATAATGTGAGTACACCGTCGAAGCAAGAGAACACATTAATGATTGTGAATTTGAGGTTACAAAAACAGAAAAGCTTCGATGCGGCTTCAGGATATGTTGATGTTTACCCATATAGGAAAATGGTTATGGTTTTTTTAATAAACCATCAATTTAAGGGAAGGTTCAAATTTTGTACGAGTATTTTGAGTATTTAGCCATCTTATGAATAGATACTATAACCATAAATGCAAATAGCTCAAGAAAAAGACATGTAATAAGTTTGGCAACTCACAGAGAAGGTAAAATACATACCCCTCTTTATGGGAGTAATGTTACACCGTTTATTTTATTTGACGAGGACGATCTAAGAGGCGTAGCTGGACCCTATGAAGGTGCAGTGGTGATTGGTGTAGAAATAGCATGGACAGAGATCTGAAGAATATTAATTGATACAAAGAGTTCATCAAATATATTGTTTAAATCAACATGTGATAAGGTGTGTAATCCCCCTAAAATTCTCTAATATGAGCATAACATAATTGGATTCACAGAGGTAACAACGCAAGTTATCAGGGAATTAGAGTGAGATTTTTTTATTATGGAGAGGTCCTTTCAGGAAAAGAGGTTCACGTTTTGTTAATATTAATATAATTTCTGACCAGCTACAATGTAATCTTTTGGAGGTCACGGTTGTCAATGATGTACGATATTTTTTCAATTGTCCACCAATGTTTGAAGTATGTCATTGGTGATCACGTTGGAGTAGTTTGAAGTGGTCAACAAGTAGCAAGAAAGTGTTATGCAACAACTTTTCCTTCTAAAATGGTCGTTTCTTCTGGTCAAATGACTGAATAGCAATTAAGGGGATTGACTTCGGATGAGGAATGTGTAGATGATCAAAGGGTAACCCCGGGGTCCCTTAGTAGTGGGAGAAAATATTGAGAAGTATAAGTTCCTAAATGGGAAAAATTTGCAAATATAAATGTTACTCTCACCTACTTTACGTTACCAATTGTTAAGGTTTTTATCTGAAAACCTGGATGTTTTTGCTTGGAAACTTGAGGATGTACTAGAGTTTCCATGTTAGTTAATATGTCATAGATTGGCCTTAAAATCGAAGGTCAAGCCTATTATTCAAAAGAGGAGAGCTTTTTCTGTAGAGAAATTTGAGGCAATTATGGGTGAAGTAGATCATATACCCAAAGTCAGACATAGAAAGGAGGCACAATACCCATTATGGACTACAAATCCAATATTAATAAAAAATAAGAACGCAAAATGGAGAATATGTGTTGACTCCATGGATTTAAATAGGACGTGTCCTAAAGAAATTTTTCCTATGACAAGAATTGATAAGCTTGTTGATTTAACACAGGGGAATATGGAAGTTTATAATGATGATATGTTAGTTAAGACTTCAAGAGATGACGAAGATTTGCGAGATTCGGAAGAAAAGTGTTTTAATCTAAAGGCCATTCAATTGAAGTTAACTCTAGAGAAATGCCTCTTCGATGTTAGGTCAAGCAAATTATTGGGATATATCATAAGGGAAAAGGGAATAAAAGCCTATCATGACCAATTAAAGGCTTTAGTATCAATGACTTCACCTCGGACAATCAAAGAAGTATCAATTTTGACAAAGAGGTTGGCTGCTCTTAATAGATTTGTCTCTCAATTTTCTAACACATGTGCTTATTTTTTTTCCAAGTTTTGCATCGACCAAAGGAATTTACTCGGACACCAAAATGTGAGGTGGTATTTTCAAATATTAAAGATTATTTGTTATCATCTGAAATTATATCCAAACCTCGAATAGGAGAACAACTATTTCTATATGTAGTTGTATCGGAGTTGCCTTCTGCCATGGTGAGTTAGTTATTTTTTCATATTTCAAAAGGACTATGCGGTTAACTATCATATACCAATAAGTAGTCTGAAGCTCATATGAGATCCTTCCGATTCGGCTAGATGTTCTAACAAAACTACATGTTGACATATACTATTTTATTTTTATTAAAATTAAGTTGTTGTTATCTTCAATGAAGGTTTTGGTTCGGCGAAGGCTTTTTAGTGTATATAGGAACATGGTCAGCACAAACCAATCTGAAAACGCTTTTGAGGTTGTGTTCAGATACAGTGAGTTGAGCTCGCCACAAGGTACGACAAACTTATCCCAATACACTTAGAAGTCTAGTCAAATGTAGGTTTTGGTACAGTTCAGCATCAAGATAATTCGACCTTATGCCAAAAGGATACAAAACAAATCGCCAACCGTGGCATACAAAGATACTATGTGTCTCAAATATTGTGAAGATATTAATACTTCATCAAATATCTTGCAAGGACTAGGAGGGATACTGATAAACATGGAATCCTCTGGTAACAATTATCATGCCCACTAGAATATAAGGCGTATCGGGCTGTTACTTGGAAATAAAGAAAGAACAATTGAAGATTTGTATGTGTGAAGAACATGATCTTTGACATAATTTTACAATTAATGGTAAAGCTAATAAATGTAATAAATGTGTCTTTTGGGTTATTTTCAATATGTAATAAAGAGAGATGAGATACCAAGCAATAATAATTGATATTTTTTCGATATGTCCAATTATCATGGTTGTATGTATCCAATATGCGTCTTATGTGCTTTGGTTACTATTAATTTTATTTACCTATTTATCAACTATATTATCTTCATCCTTCCGATCTCAATTTACATGATTAACTAAAAATAATTTACAAATTATAACTAATTTAAACCATTAAACTTTAAAAATGTAGTTTTAAAGAAATAAAAATACTAAAAAATACTAACTTAAATAAAAAATAAATATGATTCAAGTAAAAACACTAAAGAAAACTAATTAAAAATATAATAAATATTTATTTATGTTCAATTTGAAGGAACACATGTACTTAAAATTGATGTTTTTGGAGAGCATTTAATAAAATTAAAATAAATTGAAATAAATGTTTAACAATTTCTTTAATTTATACTTTTTAAGATTTAAAAAATATATAATTACTAAAAACTATGTATAACAAATTGAAATTGAGATGGAAAAGTATCCTAAATATCCGGTAAACTATGCTATTACCGGTTAGTACCAATTGTTTGGAGCCATTACTTTCATAGTGGATAAATGATATACTGCATTTGGGAAGATCCGGTGGTCTTCGGTTTTGCCTCGGTCTCTTATTTACATCTTTCCAGTGATATCGATGTGCATGTCATTGACCTTATCAATAGTGTAAATTCAAAGAAATGATGTGCCCATCGTAATTTCTTATGGATAGGAACTTAATATTTCACTTTGAGGATGTTTGGTTAATTAAAAGTTAAAATCTGGTGAATACATGAATATGATTCACTCAACTATTCTCTAGACTTGTTATCTTCTAAGTCTATTTTTCCTTCTATTTTAAACATTCATTGCTGCATTTAAGACTCTTTTTCTACATCTCCAATGTTTGTTTTATAGACACTCATATTGGTTTAGCAATGGGATCTTACGAAGTTGCCTTCTGCCATGGTGAGTTAGTTATTTTTTTCATATTTCAAAAGGACTATGCGGTTAACTATCATATACCAATAAGTAGTCTGAAGCTCATATGAGATCCTTCCGATTCGGCTAGATGTTCTAACAAAACTACATGTTGACATATACTATTTTATTTTTATTAAAATTAAGTTGTTGTTATCTTCAATGAAGGTTTTGGTCGGCGAAGGCTTTTTAGTGTATATAGGAACATGGTCAGCACGAACCAATCTGAAAACGCTTTTAAGGTTGTGTTCAGATACAGTGAGTTGAGCTCGCCACAAGGTACGACAAACTTATCCCAATACACTTAGAAGTCTTGTCAAATGTAGGTTTTGGTACAGTTCAGCATCAAGATAATTCGACCTTATGCCAAAAGGATACAAAACAAATCGCCAACTGTGGCATACAAAGATACTACGTGTCTCAAATATTGTGAAGATATTAATACTTCATCAAATATCTTGCAAGGACTAGGAGGGATACTGATAAACATGGAATCGTCTGGTAACAATTATCATGCCCACTAGAATATAAGGCTTATTGGGTTGTTACTTGGAAATAAAGAAAGAACAATTGAAGATTTGTATGTGTGAAGAACATGATCTTCGACATAATTTTACAAGTAATGGTAAAGCTAATAAATGTAATAAATGTGTCTTTTGGGTTATTTTCAATATGTAATAAAGAGAGATGAGATACCAAGCAATAATAATTGATATGTTTTCGATATGTCCAATTATCTTGGTTGTATGTATCCAATATGTGTCTTATGTTCTTTGGTTACTATTAATTTTATTTACTTATTTATCAACTATATTATCTTCATCCTTCCGATCTCAATTTACATGATTAACTAAAAATAATTTACAAATTATAACTAATTTAAACCATTAAACTTTAAAAATGTAGTTTTAAAGAAATAAAAATACTAAACAATACTAACTTAAATAAAAAATAAATATGATTCAAGTAAAAACACTGAAGAAAACTAATTAAAAATATAATAAATATTTATTTATGTTCGATTTGAAGGAATACATGTACTTAAAATTGATGTTTTTGGAGAGCATTTAAGAAAATTAAAATAAATTGAAATAAATGTTTAACAATTTCTTTTATTTATACTTTTTAAGATTTAAAAAATATATAATTACTAAAAACTATGTATAAAAAATTGAAATTGAGATGGAAAAGTACCATAAATATCCAGTAAACTATGCTATTACAGGTTAGTACCCATTGTTTGGAGCCATTACTTTCATAGTGGAAAACCACAAGTGAACATCTTCTCCATCTTTGAACCAAATATTTTTTTTTCTTTTTTTCTTTTTTTTTAATTTAAAAAGTTTGTATCTTTCAAACCGTAGGCGGAAAAAATTTGAAAGTATCATATACTTTGTCTTTTTTTAAAAAAGAAAACTCGATCCATTAATGATATTTTTTAAAAAAAATTTAATTTTTTTTTGTTAGTAACATGCGAGACTAGACATATCAAATATACAAGACCATGCGTTAGAAACATCATATACCTGGCATAAATAGACATGCGAGATCATGCATAAATAAACATGCGAGACTAGACATACCAAACATACGAGACCAATCATAAAAAACATGTGAGACCGAGCATATATAAACATGTGAGACCATACATAAATAAACATGTGATACATGTACTACTTAATGATAAAGATGTGAGACCATGGTTACTGGGTCTCACGGAAAAAAATCATCAATAATTTTTTTTTGTTAGTCTTCAAAAAAAAATGTATGTTCTCGCATGATTTATTATGCATTGTCTCGCATGATTTATTAAACATTGTATTGCGTATTTTTTATACCTAGTCTTCCATGTATTTTTATGTATAGTCTCGCATGTTATTATGTCTCGTCTCGTATTTTTATTTATATATGGTATCACGTGTTTGGTTATGTCTGGTCTCGCATGTTACTGAAAAAACAAATTTTAAAAAATATTATTTAAAAAAACGTTGTTATTTTCAAATTTTATTTTTGAGATCCGGTTTGAAAGATATAGATTTTTTAAAAAATAATAAAATAAGAATATTTGAGATATTATTTAAAAAAATTTGAATAGTTAATAGGCGTTAATTTAGAAACATGGAAATTAGATTTTCATTATTGAAAATTGAGATATTAGATAAAAATAAAGTTCGGTTTATATTACCCTTGAAAATATTTTTCAACATATATGACCCTGTAACTCAAACAATAATTGAGTTGTTTTAAAACCTTATATGGGATATGCGGGGAATGTTAATTTTAACGGTTTGACTAAATTTTGACTTTATAAGTCGAACTAGAGTTAACCTCTCATTTTATTGTTTAACCAAATTTTACATTTTCTAAAATTAAAATTTCAAAATCCTCTTATCTACGATAGTGTCATTAATAAAAAGTAATATTTAATATATCATAAAAAATTATTTTTTTATTTTTATATTTAGGAGATCATCAAATACTATATAAGTTTATAAATTATTATTTTTTTGAAAAAACAATACTATCTCACAACCAATTTTTTATGGATTTAGCTCAACATTTCACACTAAAACTGTAAGTTTTTCCAAAAAAAAAATATTTTTTACTCTTTTACTATTTTATTCATTTGATCATTTTAAGTTGAATGTGATTTTTTTTTGGAAAAACTTAGTGAAATTAGGTTTATTGTTTTAAAAACAAAAGATTGATAGCAAAATCATCCACATTAACTAGATTCAACCTAAAAAAATCAAAATCACAAATTGTTTCTGAAGAAAAACTTCATATTTGTATAAAAAACAACTCAAACTCAAATCCTAAAAAAAATCATGAAACTTATTTATGAAAGTGATACTCCAAAAGATATAATCAACTAAACCTAACTCATTAATTTTAACATTTATTAAAAACATTCCATTTTTCAGAATTTTTTTTACATAGCGCATCGGCGGTACAGTGCACTAGTATTACGATACACTATCTTAGTACCAACATTATTGCTCGAAACCTATAGCAAATGGCACCGCTGGTGTGTTTTTTACTTTGACATCGACGGTGAGTATGCACTATATCGTCGGTGTTGTGAAATTATATTGTTGGTGCATATTTGTAATCTCGATGCGTTTTGGCACCGCCAAATGCAACAGCTACAATATTACGGCATTATACCGTAGGTGCAGTGGCAAAGGTACCTGAAATTATAATGGTTTCGCAATTGTATTAAGATATCGCGAAGATGCAAAAAACATGAACACTTCTAGATTATTTTTTTAATGTGAGAGATGCAGAACGTATACAGAGTTGGTAGACCCAAAAGATCTTGCCCAAATGAAATAGTATGAAGAGTTAAAAAGTTAAACCCCAAGAATTCATCATCCATGCGCATAATATACTGATAAGGGAAGGAAAATTTAGGTCATTAACATGTAATATAGCTCACAAATAAGACCAAGGTATATGTATTTAATGATTATGGACCAAAGTAAAACAAGCATACGAAATAGAGGGGTCAAATTATATACCCCAAGAACTTGTTTGTAAATAGTCAAATAGTAGGGTAAGGAATCCACTCTCACGGTGGTAATTATGTATTTTACCATACACCTAATTTACTGTATAAAGGACATTCTCTTTTGGGAAAATGAGCCAATCATTAGTCAACGATTGTGACATTTATTCCTTTTGTCTCTTTCCTTTTCTAGTAATTCACTGTTTGTTATCACATCATATGAATATTCCCTTGTCCGACCCTCACCTACGAGTATCTTCGCTTCTGAATCTCACTAAATATTCTCTGAGCTCATCAGTGGCGCCGTCTGTGGGAACCGTTTGGTACCCATAATTAATTTTCTAAAACCATGAAAACAAAAGTTAAAAAATCATGGATACAGAAGCTCATGGAGATATCAAGACTAATCTGACTAGAGATCTAGTCGGTGTTGAGTCTGGAAACCATCTAATGGAAGAGCTGGTCACGAACGAAGGCAATGCTCTGAATCGATATGCGGAAGAACTTTTAGAGGAATCAGTTTTGGTCGCTAGACGAAAAGAGTTACTAGAAGACATCAAAAGGTTAGATGCTGAAAGGGATGCCATGATGGCGAGTTCCAAGAGGGTAAGATTTGAGATCCGACAAGAAAGGATCAAGGCTGATCAAACCCAAGATGTTGTTCCACCCAAAAAGAAGCGACGCAGGAAAAGCCGTCGGCATTCTAAAAGACGGGCTAGATCGGAGCAAAGATATGAGCCTTCCGAGTCTAGCGAGTATACCTCTTTGATATCTGATAAGTCTTCCTCTTCGAGGACAGATTTGAGGTACAAGGTGGATCGAAGGCACAGAGATTCAAGGACATGCAAGCATGCTCATCAGACTAGTCGGGAAAGGAACGATTCGAGGAAGAAAGATGATGTTGGTAAGCGGAAAGTATACTTTAAGGAACATGATAAAACGGGAAATCTACGAGGAGAACATGTCACCACTCGGAGACAACCTCAGTATGATAGCTATCATCAAGATTACTGAGTGAGTAATCACTTCACTTCTCTGACTAAGGAAAGGTTGTACCCATCCACTAATGATGGTTTGGGGGGAGCGCTTACAAGGTTGGATGCAACTAGAGGTCATCCCCATTTTCCGCGGAGATCTTCTCTGGGCATCTTCCTAAATGGTTTGATATTTCCAAACTAGAGAAATTGGATGGGACCCAGGACCCAGATAACCATATTGAGCAGTTTAAGAACTTTATGATTAACTAAGATGATGAAGACAAGTTATTGTGTAGAACTTTCTCTTA